>JAMPIV010008509.1:0-600000 GCA_024509875.1 Oreohelix idahoensis
GTTAGGGATAAGAACAGGAGTGCGACAGGGATCCCTCTTGTCTCCATGCCTTTTCTTACTAACAATAAATTGGGATATGAAAACATTGACAGAAATGGAATCCAGTGCAATCTGACTAAACAGCTTGATGATCTAGATTTTGCAGATGACTTGGCTCTGCTTTCCCATAACCATAAACAGATGCCAGATAAAATGAAAATATTCGATGAGAGGTCAGAACAAATGGGTCTGAAAATTCACAGCGAATATACAAAGATAATAGGAATAAATGTGTGACATAATTGATCGTTTTCTTTTCCTGATCTTCTCTCCAGCATTATTAATCCACCTTTCATTTTACGTACTGAATTCCGTGCGCCTTTCATTGTTTACACTTTCTTCCTTCAGTTCATGTCATGTCTGGGCCTAATTGACCATCTCTTACTGACTATTTTAAACGCTGATGGGGTTTGAAACTACATTTACTCTCATCTTGGCTGGTCATCGAGTTCTTTGTGAACTGTCACGTCACAGCTTCCAGTCTAAAGTAGCAAAACAGATTAATTGAACACCCTTGTGAAATTAGACACCGGTGGGGCAATATTGGCATTAAGTCATGATGGTCAGTTTCGTGTAGTGATACCTGGTGTAAATAGGAAGATAACGACAGTGAATTGGAGCCCACGGATTAAAACGTAAAAGCAGAGATGCCACAGTGAGTCTGTCTTATCGCTAATACGGCTATGGTTATCTCCATTTTTCTGTCTGGGATAATACAAGAAAACCAGACTTGTTGTAATGGTTAGTTACGATAAGTTGTCAATCCTTAAAGTGAATATCCGTAACAGATCTATGAAGTAGTGATTGTAAAGATGACAAAAATCAATGGAAGAGGCAAATCCTTATATGGTCTTTTAAGTCAGGCATGAATTCATGCAGAGAACATTAGTTTATTTTTGTCACCGTAGAAGTGGAACGACTAAGTAAGTAAGTAAGTATTGATTACATTAGGAAACGATACATATGTGAGTCTACTTTAAGTCACATGGATATTAGTGATGGCGATCACGTGTCTTCAAGCTCTTTGGTTCAAAGTGACGTTTATGAATTCAGTCATCGATCTTTTATTTGCTTTTTTTTTCCACGAGGAGAATTATGTCGTTTATGCGAATGTGCAGCAGTCAACCTAGACAGAAAGTCCATCTGTTATATAAGAACACCTGTCCAAACACACAACACACACACACACACACACACACACACACACACATATATATATATATATATATATATATATATATATATATATATATATATATATATATATATATATATATATATATATATATAAAGTATATTTATTTATGAAATATTTTAGAAAACGTGGTCAAAATGAAAATAGTTGGCTTTAAAAAGAGCAGTTCGGTATGAAGTTATCTTATTGTAGACATTTTAACTTTTAGTCATAAGAAGAAATGAATTTTAGGTGGATTATCAGAGTCCATGCATTGAGCTAGTTATGTTAACTTAGCTAGTCAGTTGGCAAGAATGGGTTGTCATTGGAGTCGTGTTTGATCGCTGCTGGTTCTTAGCGAATTCTTGATTTTTTCCTTCTCAAGTCAGTAGTCGAATGTCTTTTGGAACCTCGTTCGTCGTACGAGAAAATCTCACAAGTTTGCCGCTTCGAATGTCCTCTAGACATCTTTTATGGCTGCTCTCCAGAATTGAGTACCAGGAACTAGTACAAAAAACTAAGGAGAAATACAAAATAGCATCCCCCTTAAATCTTTTGTCTCCTGATAAAGACATCAAGAGACGGTCGCTTTCCTCCACCATTTCATCTTCCACTGAATCTTTCCGATGTTCATGAGCACGAAATCTCAGGCCACGGAGGCAGATTAAGAGTGAAAAAGAGTGCAAATGAATCATAGTACAATATACAACATTCTGTCAATCTTAATAGTAGTGTTGATATATAAAATATTCACTGCAGGATATCATCATCATCCTCTTTCTGCTTTCCATGGAGCGTGGGTCTACCTCTGTCACTGGTTATTTGCAAGGGAACCCTCACGAAGCCGTTACCAGCTCTTGCAGTTGTGGTTTATGTGTTAATTTATTTTCATGATGAGGTTTCCGGCCTCATACACAAATTTACATAAATAAGCATATTTATACATTTACACATATAAAATGAACAAAATATACATCTAAGACTCTCTCCTTTCTCTACGAAGGGTATCCAGATGCTTTTGCACAGAATAGTCGATATTGCTTACTGCAGCCATGAAAATGTCGTCTTCGTAATTGTAGCATAATTTGTCAACACATGCTTCGTTTAGAAAGGCAAGATGAAACGCAGTGCAGACTAGGGGTTTGGTATGGTGTGGAATATTTTTTCTTTTGCTTTGAAGGTACCCGAATACAGGCAAGCTGTGCACCGCTTATCAGATACGTTAGGGGACAGTGTGGGGATGGACAGAGAGCAGAAATAAACATGGTGATCTGAAAATTGCATTTTCAGGAAAGAAAATTAAAAGTTACAAGAGTATGCATTGTATAATACTGATGAAAATGTTCGAATTTGTGAGAGGATAATTTGATTAATGACAATCCAGAAGGAAGATGCGAAGACGTGAGTAGTATTAAAGAATATTAAAGTTTTGCTTATGTGCCCGAGCAGGTCACGGCGCCAATGAGTGTGTTATGTGCCCGCGTCAGTTAAATGTGCAAGTAGTTATATTGATTTTATTTTCAATTGGAGTTAATCCCTTTGATGTTGTTGTTATTCAAGTGCTAACTGACCTTCCGCCAGAGATGTAATACTTGACTTTTGCTCATTTTTCTTTCCAGGTTCATTCTTTCCTTTAGGTTTAGTGATAAGCAATCTCTTATAATGGTTTTCAAATGTTCCAACTGTACGTTCCAAATAAAACACAGCAATGTAGAAAATTCTATTAGAGTTTATTGATGTAATTAGGCAAACACTGTAAATTTCACAATGATGGTTGGTTATCCAAGAGGAACATTTATATATCCCCAATGAAATATATATATATATATATATATATATATATATATATATATATATATATATATATATATATATATATATATATATATATATATATATCCAATGAAATAATATACTAACTTGTCTACTTAAAAACTTGTCTTGATATTCTCAAAGACGAAGTTCTCTTAACACTATTTGTAAAATCCTCAAAAGTCCAAAAACATGGAATAATTGGAATAATAAATCCTGAAATCACTGCCCTTTCTCGCACTTCTCTCCTATTTATACTATTTCATCTTTTTTCCCCCGCCAGTTTTCACACGATGCTTTCTTTTTTCACACGGTACAATTATCTACATTTGCACACGTTTTCTCAGCTTTTCGACTTTTTCCACACGTCTCTCTCTCTAAACAACGGAAAAAAAAAACCAAAATAGCATATCTCACTTCACAAAATTTTCCATTCAAAACACGCATTTAATATTTTAATTGGGACTGCACTATCTTTGTCTCTCTTCGTCGTGACTGCCAACTGAACTTTAATGACCATGCGTTTTGTGCGAAAACGCTTTATTTGCTTGACATCTGTTATTTCTATATTCTAACACGTATAAATGGTAGTGTAGTAAGCCATGCGGTCACATAGTAAAATTTTTGTTTCGTAAAACGAGGGAACCCAATATATTTATAATGCGTAAAACGGGGGATACATAAAATTTGTTAATACACTTCGGGATTGAACAGTATTGATGTACACTACTTCTCAACAATATCAATATGAACAACGCTGGGAATTAGTCATCACCATAATGTTAACATACTTAATGATAACATTTAAATTAAAAAATAATTGCATACGATTTTCCTCGGGTGTGCAAACAACAGTCAAAAACAGAAAACATATTTTGGTAATATTCAACAGAAGTGACTAATATTCATTAAGTATTTAACAATCTTAAATGTAGTAGCTGCAACGAACATCAGCCTAACAGCATAGAACTAATGGTCAAACATCAGACCGTGGGACGCAAAAAATGTATTTTATATATGTATATATTTCCATGACATTGGAATATACAAACAAGGCAATATTAATCTATAATTTTAAAATGAAATATGAACTGGAGCTGTACGCTCTCGTAACTGTCAATATAAAACGTGGTAAATATAATACAATCATATGATACAGGCGACCCCATCCTGCCACTGCGGTCAGTGATTTACCAGGATGTATATGG
This sequence comes from Oreohelix idahoensis, assembly GCA_024509875.1. NCBI lineage: Eukaryota > Metazoa > Mollusca > Gastropoda > Stylommatophora > Oreohelicidae > Oreohelix > Oreohelix idahoensis. The sequence goes on from JAMPIV010008509.1 coordinate 4,234, forward strand.
GTCTTAAACATCAAAAATCTGGACAAGTTGTGGTGAACTGTGTTCGTCGTAAAATCTAAATATAGAATTATTAATCTGGTTACATGGAGTTACAAAGTATTTATTTTAAAAATGTCTGTAATCTCCAGCTTATGTAATGGTCGTTACTTTGAGGGAGGACCAAAATACCGATACAGATAACTATCGGGTGGTGGAGTATGAACGATCTCAGTAATAGATGAACCAAGCACCAAATTGTTTACAGGTTCGTCATTAAATAGGAAACCTGCATACAAATGCAAGTGCATTATAATGGACAACAATTTTTCAAGAAAATATACTGCAGCGTTCCGCTTACAATGTGACATAGGTAAAAAAAAATACAGGTACATCATTATGTGTTGTTCATTTCTCAATACAAGGTTTATCAACATGTTAACATATCCGTTACCATGTTAGCGATTTCTCATGGAATCGTCATGGTTTGCATGTAACAATGTAGTATTTCGCCAATCCGCGAACTGTGCTGATTATCACATAAGTTGTACAGAACTTGCAAAATATGTCACCAAATCAAATTTTAGGTAAAAATATATATGCCTCAGTTATTTAGTGGCGTGGGGTGCATATTGGGATAAATGACGGAGTAGGGTTTATCACCGTGGGAGGGGAACGAATGTCAGTCACGGGAATGTACTCGGGGGTCGTAGGGGCGTTAGCTGTGTCAATGGAGGTAACAATGTCCGCTGTGGACATCTCATCTTCTTGTACACATGGTATTTATACATTAAACAGCTTAAAGTTTAAAACACCATTAGTGAGTTTTGTGGAATGGCCACTAGAGCTGTGAGGCGTACCAACGAAGCTATGTGTAAATCATCCTGGAGGTTGATGTATTCTCCGTTTAGTCTAATCTTGTGTAGATCGTAGTATATTCGGGCCTGGTGTTTGTTCAGGAAATCACGTCCAATAATAAGATTTAGAGACATACCGCGTGTAATAATGAAGTTATGGTTTATTTTCTGTTCCCCAATTTGGAATGTGATAAACGCAGTACCAAGGGATTTCATTTCCTGGCCGGTCACCGATGCCATGTAAGTTTTCGTGGGGTGAAATTTTACATATTTCTGAATTTTTCGAAAAAGTTGTTCTCGTATTAGGCTTACCGATGCTCCGGTATCCACCAATGCTCGATAATGCATGCCCTGAATAGAGATGAGACAGGACCACGGGTCTGGGTGGATGTTAATGTTATTTACTACAGTCTGCTGCCTTTTATTGCGGTGAGAATGATGTTCTGTGTTGTGTGATTTCTTCCTTGTTGTGTGGGACCTATGGGATTTATAAGTGTTCCACTCTGTATAGCTGACGTCAGCGGTCCGATCTAACGTGTACTCGGTCCGCTTCCCGAAGCACGGAAATATTGTGGTCTGCCTCTGGCAAAACCATGTTGGGTTGCGTATGCGCGGTTGTTTTGTCCTTGTTGTGGTTGGTTATAGCCTCGAGATTGATTATGTTGATACGTTCTATGTCCTTGTCTACCATTTCCGAATGATCCTTGCTGGTGTGATTAGCATGTACGAGAGACATGCCCATTTTGTCCACATGTGTAACATTTTGACATTTTGGACATTCAGTTGCCTCGGTTGGTGTGCTTGCTGGAACTGACGTTGCTCAGGCTGATGGCGTGTAGATCGATGTTGGTGACGGTGCCACTGCTGTCTTGAGTGACCGATTTCCATTGGCTCGTGGTCATTGTTTACTTAATAGCGAGGATCTCTGCCTGTGCGTTGATTGAAACGTTTTCGTACGTTATCCTCCGATACTGCCATCTGTATAGCATCAGTGACAGTTGTAGGGTCTTTTTCTTAAGAGATGGAGCTTTAAGTTATCTGTGTAAAATCCGTCCACAAAAATGCCTACCAAGTGTTTTTCAATGTCCCGTGATGCTACCGTTCCTTCAATAAAAGGTTCTTCAGCCAAATTCAATAAACGGTCTCCATAAAATTGAACAGGTTCAGATTTTTCTTGATGGATTTTCCTCAAAAGCGACCACGCGTGCTGTTTGTCGGTTATATCACTATACCGTGCAATTAGTTCCTTCTTTAACGATGCATAGGTCTCCTCTGGGTACACGAGGGAGCGCCGTCGAAGAAATCCGTCACGAGAGATTCCGATGACAAGTATGCAATTTTGATCTTTTTTTGGTCACTTTTAGCATTTACCATGGAACTAAGCTTGTGTATGTTCATTAGCCATCTCCGGAATGTCTTTGAATCGCCGGTGAAGGGAGTTATAACCGAGCGAATTTAATTATATTTATTTTAGTGATCTACATTGGATTGCGTGTCTGTTATCAGTTGCAACGCGGTCATTGTGGGTTCGGCCTCTACAGGTAAGGGTATGTTAGCAGGATGGACGCTTGCCTGTTGCAATTCCTGTTGCTGTTGTAGCTGCTGTGCATATAACGCCTGTTATTGTTGCTGTTGTTGCTGTAGTGTATATAACGCTTGTTGTTGCTGCTGCTGTTGTTGCTGCTGTTGTTCTTGACTTGGATCCATTATAGTGATTCTGCCTGTCTGCTTTCACTAAAGAAAAGGGCAGGTCACGGCACCAATGAGTGTGTTATGTGCCCGCGTCAGTTAAATGTGCAAGTAGTTATATTGATCTTATTTTCAATTGGAGTTAATCCTTTTGATGTTGTTGTTATTCAGGTGCTAACTGACCTTCCGCCAGAGATGGTAATACTTGACTTTTGCTCATGTTTTCCCCAGGTTCATTCTTTCCTTTAGGTTTAGTGATAAGCAATCTCTTATAGTGGTTTTCAAATGTTCCAACTGTACGTTCCAAATAAAACACAGCAATGTAGAAAATTCAATTAGAGTTTATTGATGTCATTAGGCAAACACTGTAAATTTCACAATGATGGTTGGTTATCCAAGAGGAACATTATATATCCACAATGAAATATATATATATATATATATATATATATATATATATATATATATATATATATAAACTGTATATATTATACAAGTATATATATATATATATATAATATAGCTCCAATGAAATAATATACATTTCTTGTCTACTTAAAAGGTTAATTTGTTTGATATTCTCAAAGACGAATTTATCTTAACACTTACGTGAAAATTGCCATTGTTGTTGCAAAAACTCGTGGTGTTTTGTAAAGAGAGCCCCACTAGTTCAAAATTTAAAAGTGAGTGAATTTGAATGCACGTGGAAAATGGTCATCGGTAAAGAGTGTTCACCGTTGGTATGCAGCAAATCAGTATGTCCTGGAGGTCGAAATGATCACTGGCATTTGCCATGCCACCAAGGAGAAGTCTCCCATTCTGCAGATGGCCGAAACGTTCTGAGCAGGATGGGATTGTTCTATTTGGGTCGGTAGCGGATGAAATTTTAGGTCTTGAATGGTGAGTGGGACCATGTCTAAACTTCTTGCAACATGACGAACCAATTGACCATCCTGAGATCCATGACATTGGCTGAGGTTTACATGCTGAGACTTCTTTTGTGGGTTGGCTAATGCAGTGATTTTCCACGACTCGCATACTGATTTATGTCAAGACTGGGACATAAGGTGGAGCACTCTTTACAGACCATTTCGTTCATTCAAATTCAACTCTTTTTTCACCTTTTGAACTAGTGGGGCGTGTTGCAAAAACCAGCCGCTGTTTTTGCGAGCAACAATCTTCAATTTTCCCTTTCGGTTAAAATGACCCAGTTTTTGGACATATTAAAAAAAATTAACCTAGTGCACACAGAAATGTATACACATTTCTCTGAGCTCAGTTTTAATGACATTTTCACTTGTCTTTACAGTTTGCCAATCAATTGTATAAACCTTGTCTAAACTGAATGGCGGCCCTTAACTTTTGTCCAGTAGTATATATATCCAATAGAATAATATACTAACTTGTCTACTTAAAAACTTGTCTTGATATTCTCAAAGACGAAGTTCACTTAACACTATTTGTAAAATCCTCAAAAGTCCAAAATCATAGAATCATTGGAATCATAAATCCTGAAATCACTGCACTTTCTCGCACTTCTCTCCTATTTATACTGTTTCATCTTTTGTCCCCGCCAATTTTCACACGATGCTTTCTTTTTTTCACACGGTACAATTATCTACATTTGCACACGTTTTCTCAGCTTTTCGACTTTTCCCACACGTCTCTCTCTCTCTCTCTAAACAACGGAAAAAACCAAAATAGCAACTCTCACTTCACAAAATTTTCCATTCAAAACACGCATTTAATATTTTAACTGGGACTGCACTATCTTTGTCTCTCTTCGTCGTGACTGACAACTGAACTTTAGTGACCCTGCGTTTTGTGCGAGGACGCTTTATTTGCTTTACGTCTGTTATTTCTATATTCTAACACGTATAAATGGTTGTGTAGTAAGCCATGCGGTCACACTTAGTCTTCACGTCTAGTACGATCAAAACGATAGACTTTAGAAAATCCTAATAAAAACATGCCTTAACAGATTTCGATAAAAATCATATGAAATGATTGCTCCCAAATAGGAAAATAAAAGTAGGTGGATAAGAACGGGACAGTTGACAGTGTTCAGTGGTACGGAGAAAAAGTTGATGGGAGAAATACACATAGTCTCAGAAGGATGGATTTATAAGAAAACCGATGTCCCCAGCGGAGTAAGCTCTCCGATACGTTCGCGCTCACAGTATATAAAGGATCAGCGCTGGTGAAAACTGTAGTAAAATCTGCGAGAATAATCGCTCATTTTAGTACGATTTTAGTCATAAAATGATAATAAATAAACCCGCCCGATTGTGTCTGACTGTGATCCTCTCACACGCCAGCATAGCGCTGAATTTTGTGCCGTGGACAGGCTTAGAACCGATCCCCACCGTTCAAAACCTCCCCGCTTTCCTTGTGACGTACATTTTTAACATTTTGCCCGATCTGATAGAGACTGTGGCAAGACTTATAATTAACGATTTTGTGGAAGTGTGCCGCCAAACTACTGTCTGAATTAACGTAATATTTTGACTTTAACGCTGGTAATAAGTAGTAATCCTTACAAATTTGGTAGTGTAACGTGAGACAACAGTTATAATTAACGCAAATTCTTACCCCGCCACGCAAAACCCCGCTTCGCTTGACACGTTGTGCCTTGCATATATACACGCGATGCGGCAAAGCCAACAGAGGCAAACACGCAGACAATTTTATTTCCTCCTCGCGGTAGTATTTCTGACGTCACTAAAACAAGTAGTTATTTGAAAATACATGCTAGCGAGAGATGAAAAAGGGGGGAAAGATGGTCGTCTTGTGTAAAATTTTTATTTGACGATTGCCGGTGACAAAATTGAAAATCTAAACCATAATGAAACTGACCATAAAAAGTATATGGTAGTATAGCTTAGAGTCCACTGAGCAAGAATATGTTTTAAATAAAATGGTAGTCCAAGTATTCGCCAAGTTATTGAGAAAATACTAAATGTCTACGGACGCGCGACCAGACAGACTGTTGTTCCTGCTTGTTTTTTTCATAACGTTAGTGGGGACGGCAGCTTAGAAAAGAGGCATTGAGGTAATTCAAATTCGCTTGGGTAACAAGAGTATATGAGGAAAGGGGAGCGGTAGGAAAATGTAATCCAAAACGAAACATCTTTTTGTATTGGCATAACTAAAGCAGGCTGGCCAATCGACTACCAGATGCAGATTTTGTTTGGAATTATTTTCGTTTTTCAAAAACTACATTTGAATTCTGGTAGTCGCAAGCTTTCGATTTGCCAGTGCTAATAAATATTAGCAAAAGGCTTTCACTATTCATTGCCAGTTGAACAAAATTTGTCATTCAAATACGCTGAGATCAGCTGTGTTAAATTTAAAATTAAATAAAGAAGTATTCACAGTCTGGACAGTGCAGAAGAAACTGAGGCCGCTTCTTTGCAAGTCAGCGTCATTTGTTTATATTTCTTGAAATTTGTGGTAAGAATGCTTTATGAATTCATATGTTTAATCCCACTGCCAAAGTTAGATACTGCTATTGGGAAAAGTGAAGGACGTGCCGGGAGCAGACATTGTTGAGTCCTCACATTGAACTGTATCTAACTGATGTATGTTGTCATGATTGTGTTTTCATATTATTGCATTAGAATATTAGTAAGCCTCTGTGTTCCATGAACACTGTTTAACATGCCTGAAGCATTTATTTTTTAAAAAGAAAAGAAGAGAAAATCATATCAAAGGAAATGTGGTTACTCCACATTATTTTATTGAGGAAAACTATGTAAACGTACAGTGGCGTATCTGCCATAGGGACCTGAGGTGTGGTCACAGCAAGGTGGGAGTCATGTAAAATTAGGGGCGAGTGCACTTGTAATGCACGCGAGGCTGACCCCATAGCACAGTAGGAAAATAATAAATATAATAAGTGATCAGATATAAAAGGCCAGGGTGTCCTTTTGTTGCAGAGGTTTTATTTCTTGTAGCCAGCCGGTAACAGGAAACCTGCTGAGAGAGAATAAAGCCATCAAGTCTCCGACCATTCGTTTATGCAGTCAAAAGATAACGGGAGGAGCTTTGGCATTTTGAAAGATCGAGATTTTCTGCAACTTCATACCGTATTAACATTCTTCAAGGAATCCCAGGTGATGTGTTAAGCATCTGGGTATATCTGACACTTTCGTTTAATAAACACTGGTATTTCAAATCACACTCAGGCAGTTTATGGGGTATGATGAAACTACAGCCCCTCATACACAGTGACTCTCCCTTTTAGATGAATAAAGTGTAAGCTGTGAACATTCCAACAGGGAGATATATATTGACTTTATAGTTAGTGGACAAAGAGTCCAGATATTTTAGTTGATCTTTTCTGTAAACTATCTTGTCCTTATTTTCAAAGACCTGTCCAAAAGATATGTCTGGACAGGCAAAATAAACTGTACAGAAAAAATATTCATTTTAAAGAAAAACTTAACCTCTGGTTTTATTCACTTCCTCATAGAAAATTAAAGTGTTTTTGTGTTGTGTACCATCATTTCATTTCTCCCCTAGACACTAGGTATATATTAAAACTCATTCCGGTGATTCTGTAAGCAGTCAAGAACGAGTCTATGATGATAAACGTTACCGTTACTAAAGTCCAGGATAGTAGTATACCATGTACAACTTAGGTATTATTCAGGCGGCGGCGTGTGACTTTTATATAGCAAAATACTCGATCGATTTCAGGCGGTGGCGTTTCAGGCGGCGGTGTATGACTTTTTATATAGCGATATATTTTAGCGGCGGGGCTTCCTCTGACGATCAGACGTATGACTTTTTATATAGTAATATACGATAATGGTGTTTGTTTATACAATATATATAAAAAATATAAAAAATCGATAATGACGGAAAATTTAAAAAATCGATAATGTTGGGTTACTAAGAGGGTTTTTGAAGTGCCTTTTTTGGGCTGGCGTGGGTGATGATGTAGCTGGCGGGGTGGGTTAGGGTGGATTTTTGTGTGATGTTGGGTGTGTTTGTTTAGACATATATACACACATATATATACATTCATATATACGGAGATGTGGTGACGTTGTCAGGATGCATCTGTGGTGACGGAGGCTTAGGTTACTAAGGGGTTTTTTAAGGGAACGGGTATTGCTTTTTGGCTGGCGGTGATGCCTCATGGGTGTGTGCTGGGGTGTAGCTGGTGGATGTATGTATGACGCAGGAGTGACGTGTTAGATAGAAGTATATAGTTAATGATCTCTTTTAAAAGAATACTTGAGTAAAGAGGAAAATATAAAAATCGATAATGTTGGATTAGGTTACTAAGAGGTTTTTTGAAGTGCCTTTTTTGTGTTGGCGTGTGTGCTGATGTATGTTGTAGGGGTAGCTGGCGGGGTGGGTTAGGGTGGATTTTTGTGTGAAGTATTGTGTTGATAGTGTATCGATGTGTTTGTTTATACATGTATACAATATATGTATAAAAAATATAAAAAATCGATAATGTTGGGTTACTAAGAGGGTTTTTGAAGTGTCTTTTTTGGGCTGGCGTGGGTGACGATGTAGCTGGTGGGTTAGGGTGGATTTTTGTGTGATGTTGGGTGTGTTTGTTTAGACATATAGACATACATATATACATTCATATATACAGAGATGTGGTGACGTTGTCAGGATGCATCTGTGGTGATGACGGCTTAGGTTACTAAGGTTTTTTTTAAGGGAACGGGTATTGTTTTTTGACTGGCGGTGATGACTCATGGGTGTGTGTTGGGGTGTAGCTGGTGGTTGTATGTATGATGCAGGAGTGAACTGTTAGATAGAAGTATATAGTTAATGATCTCTTTTAAAAGAATACTTTAGTTAAAGAGGAAAATATAAAAATCGATAACGGGGACTTAGGTTACTAATGGATTTTTTAAGGAAGCGGGTATTGTTTTTGTGCGAGGGGGAGGATGACGATGTATAGTGGGGTGTGTTGGGGTATGGGTTATTGTGTGCGTGTATTTTAATTGTTGTATATACAATATATATATATATATATATATATGGGAGTGAAGTGTTAGAGACCTAGGTCTACCATCGAAAGTGCGACACGGTATTGTTGTGTATTATTTATTTTACATATAGACATATTTTACAACAGTTATACGAACAGTTAGACGATAGACTTAGATAATAAGAAGACGATATATTTAGACTTTTAGACAATAGGAAGACGATAGTTAGACGATATATACATATAATAGGGAGATATATTTAGACAATAGGAAGACGATAGTTAGACGATATATACATATAATAGGGAGATATATTTAGACAATAGGAAGACGACATATACAGAGACATACAAACAGTTATACAAACAGTTATATATATTTTACAACATTTATACGAACAGTTAGACGAACATTTAGACAAACAATTAGACGATATAGGTAACAAAAAAGCGTTTTAGTTAATATAGTTTTTATATTCAATAGTGTTTTTGAATTAGCAAACAGGAGTATATATAGTATTTTTTACAAAATGGACATTGATATTTTATCAAATGAATATACAATTATATGGTGTAATTTTTTAACGTAATACATTTTCACATAGTGATATGTACAATTGAAAAATAATTATATTTTAACGTAATACATTTTCACATATGAATGTACAATAATACATATTTATATAGGTTGTATGTTCAAAATATACAATATCACAGGGGTACAGGCCAGACCTTGAGGGGTGTCGTCACATTGTCGTCACATTGTCGTCACGTCGTAAGAAATATTTTATGTGTAGAGACAGTTTAAATGTTGAGGTGTGATGTGGTATGGTTTTGGAGGTGGAGGAATTGTGTGCTCTGAACCCGATATTTTTCCCACCCTGTGCCTGTTGTGTGTTGAGGACGTCTAGGAATGTGTGTTTGTCTACTTTGTTGTGGTGTTTGTTCAAGCGATTGAGTGGTTTTGAATATGATATAGATAGAAGGATGTGGACGGGATTGCTTCAACATAATATTTTGTATTGGGTCTGTTTAATTGTGCGTTTGTGATAATATCGCTGTCGTGTAAGTTTGAGACAAAAGATTTGAAATCTGTAAGATTTTTGACTAAGTGGGGTTGGTCTAACACACAACTATTATTATTTGAGGCATGAAATAAGCGTAATTCGTTTGTTTCTCTGTGTCTCAAAACTACGTGGTGACTGAAGTTAATCTTGAATCTTTTTGTCTGTTGTGTAAAGACAGGATGCAAAAGACTTTCCCATTCAATTCTTTGGTTATTATGGAAAAAAGTGAAAGTCGATAAATATTTGTGGATGTTAGCGTGTGTTTTAATGGCGTCCCAGTTATCAGTGTAGATTTGTTTTATATCATCCTGTAGGTCTTGTAAGCTGTCTTCTTCAGCCGTCAAGCGGGGTTTTTTTATATGGGGTTGGGTATTGGTCATTGGGCGTTTCTTGGTCTGACCTTTTTTTAGTGGGTGAGATGGGGTGGAACTTATTGAATAGGGGGCTCTTGGTAGTGTGGAAGTTGTTGTGGTGGAAGAGGCCGCCATAGCGGCTGAGTCTGACTGGGGATTCGGTGCTGTTGATGGGGCATCTGGTAGTATTGTCTGTGGGTTCGCCGAGTCTGGTGTTACTGTGACACCTGTTGTTGTTGGTGTTGGGGTGGTGTCTGCTATCGGGTTCTGCGTTGAGGTAGAAAGCTGGGTAGGGATAGCGGTGTGTTGGTGTTTTCTGTGGATGCGTAGATTGTCACGACGAGTAAATTGTTTCCCACAAATGTCACAGCTAAAACCGGGCATTGAGTGCCTGGTCTTGTTGTGTCGTAATAGGTCGGCGCGCCTCGTGAAGGTCTCCCCACATCTGCTACATAGCAGCTTGGTTTGTGCCATTGACGTGTCTGTTTGTGCTGAACTGGACCCATGTTTATTCTCTATGTGACGTTTCAGCGTATCGGGTCTTGTAAATACTATGCCACAGTCAGGACACTCGTGATTGGGGCGGTCGTGTGCTGTGGTCATATGGCGAGTAAGATCATGACCTCGCTTGAAAACAGACTGGCAGCGTAAACAAGCATAGCCCCGCTGTTGAGTTGACTCCATCTGGGAAAAGATGAACAAAAAGACGTTACTTACACATAAAATTAAATACATGTAATGAGAGAGAGAGAGAGAGAGAGAGAGAAAGAGAAAGAGAGAGAGAAAGAGACAAAGAGAGATCGCATAAACAGGTAAATAAAACACAGTCTTATTTTTTTTTTTATTCTGTTATCAAAGGAAAGAGGTGTTAACATATCAGAATGGTCCCCGCGCAGGCTGTGACAAAGATATTGATTTAAAACCCAGCTCGTTCGCGAGACAGCACCGAGTTGACCTGTCCTTTTTTTTTAAAATAACGAAAATATAAGTATTTATTAAAGTGTATGTTAGTTTCAATCATGGTTATGGCAAGGTGACTTAATGTAATATGTTGATTGTATTATCTCTATCTTTTTCCGTGTGTAGTTCAGTATTGTTTTAAAAGCCAAAAAACGCTATTTTCTAAACTATTATGTTGTCTAATTTTCACTGGCTGGTTAGGTAGTTTGTAGTGACTCGGGTCCTTAGTTATTTTTAACGTTATATGTTTGTAGTTACTATGAGAAGTTCTTTATAGAAGCAGCTTGTGAGTACAGAAATACGAATCGAGCGCATGTGTTGTGGAATCAAATCAATTTATCGATCTACCCAAACATCTTTGTGCTACATCCAAGCAAGTATTTGAAATAGACTATTACTCTATACAAGTTTAGAGTGTTGTTATCAGAAAGTATTATAAGTTTTAAGTATCACGGATAATTTTTCAAAACCCAAATATAATTTGCTTTCGCACGAGTTTAACAATAGACGAGAAACATAGATAAGGTTTAAACTAAGGAATTTTTCTCGTTATACCCACCACATAAAAAATAAGTCGGATAATTCTTAACTTAGCTAAACCATACACACATGTAAGAATTTAACAAACAACTATTATTAAAATACCTATTAGCCTAGACATATTAACTTTGAAACAGCCTTTACCAACACTGGCTAGCGAAAAAGCGAATACACAGACATGTCTTTTAAATAGAAAACAGATATTTAATACAACACACGGATAAGGAATAATAAGTTAGTCTCGGAGTTAACATCTTAACAAAACACACAGATAAAAACAACAGAGATATTTATTTATATTTAACACCTTAATACAAAAACACGAAGACCGAAAACATAAACGAAAACAAACGAATACAACCAAAACAGATATTTTTAAAGATATTTATTGTATATAGCCTACTGAAAACAGCTATATAAAAATATTTATTTTTTATGTGTAAAATAAATATTTTTAACTCCCTATTATTATTTTTATATTATTATAGGAAAAAAACAGACGAATACAAACATATACATATACCGAGTTTACATTTAGAACTTTGTATAGGGTTTTCTTCCAGTCTCTGAGTGTTAAGAAAATACGCCTAGGAAAACACAAACACATACCCAGATATTTTTCCACAGAATACCCTTAAAAAGACACAGACATATATCTCTTAAAGGTCAGAGATATTTAACACAAAATACGAATAAAAACAGAATAACATACGTTTGGTGGTGAGCTGTTGCTTTTTCAGAAGTTTGATATTAGAAGGCTTTACGACTAAGCACAGAGACGTTCGCCGGTCCAGGTCTGGTTAAAGAATGAGACATGTCTAAAACAATTCATGATTAAGACAGTGACTTTCCAATAAAAGTAGTCCGAGTGTATGAATTTCGTGATGGAACCCGATTGGTTGTTGTGTAGAGATACTGTTTCAGAAAATAGTTCGCGCGCAAGCGCTTCGTCATGGTTTGGTCGATAAAAACGTTATCATAACATATGAACAGGAAAATCGACCTCGCCCTGGTTTGAAACCAGATCAATGACCCCACAAAACATCACGCGTAAATTTCTGTTCACGTCACTCATACACAGTTATTATATTGTATGTTTCAAACAACAAATATGCTAAAAACGTGAGAATCACTGTTTCAAGAACGTAAGATTCGTGCTAAAAACGTGAGAACCAACCAACATGTATTGAGAATCAAGAATTTGAGAACCTTTGGTGTAAAACATTGTGACAATAAAAAACAATGTGAGAAGTACTGTTCAAGAATTTGAGAACCTTTGGTGTAAAACATTGTGACAATAAAAAACAATGTGAGAAGTACTGTTCAAGAACTTGAGAACCACTGTGTTTAAAAAACATTTACAACAAATATAAGTGTCTGTTTGGTACATTCTTTTTGAGTTGAACGACACACGCCTCGAAAGATAGAAAGAGAGAGAGAGAGAGAGAGATAGAGAGAGAGAGATAGAGAGAGAGAGAGAACGAACGAACGAACGAGCTTTATTTTCAAAGGGTTGAGAATTGGTCACGCAGACCCGTCTAACATTCTGCCCTTCCTTTCGCTCACCTTTCATGCAGTATCCTTTCAATAGCACATGTATTTTTAGCAATATTTAAGCATACAACATTATCGAGGTAAAATAATAACATACATTTGTAACATGTAGACATAATCAAATTTAAGGGGGGAAAAAATTATTAATTAAAATACAGTAACAAAAATTAATACCTTAAAAGAGAAAGCGAGAAAAGAGAGAGAGAGGAGAGGGAGAGAGAGAGATAGAAAGAAAGGGAAAGAAAGAGAGAAAGAGAGAAGAGAGAGAGCGAGAGAATAAAACACAGTCTTATTTTTAGGCTGTTATGAAAGGAAAGAGGTGTTAACAGACCTGCCCGCGCAGGCTGTGACAGAAAAGATATTGATTTACAACCACGCGCGTTCGAAACAGGTGACAATTTTCCCTTTCAGTTAAAATAACGGAGATTTAAGTACTAACGTGTTTGGTAGTTTGCACCATAGCAAGGCGTTTTTCTTTGTGTAGCTAATGGTATGTTCTAAATATTCTTTTTAATGTGATAAAAGTGTTTATTAATTTTTTGCGTTATCAGATTCTGTCTTTTTTTATATTTGTTATGTTAACACAAATAAGGCTCACAAAAATACTTGTTTAACAGTAGGTGAGAAAATAAGGAAAATCTTTTTTCCTAGCACATAACCGGTTAGTCTTATCAACCACTCTTTAAAAATGTTATGTCAAGATAAAAAAATAAAACAATTTAGTATCTGAGTTAACATAAAACACACAGTTATTAAGCTGAGTTAACAGCTTAACGGATAGACTATTTTGAAACAGATTTTTTAGCAACACGGGTTAGCGAAAAATTCGAATGCACAGACATACCTTTTAAATAAAAAACAGATATTTAATACGACACACACGCATAAACGAGCAACTAAAACTTTTATATTTTTAAAGATATACAACCTAACACAGAGTACCGAATACACATACACACACACACACACACACACACACACACACATACACACACACACACACATTTAGACCTTTGTGTAGGTTATGTCTTCACAGTGTCTGTTAAGAAAAAATATGCCTAGCGAACAACAACGGTCAGATATTTAAACAGAGAAATAACAGCTATATATTTAACATTCTAACGTGTTTCTCACTTTTTTGTTAAGTTTTTATTTCAAAAATACTTTGTTTGATACTCTATTTTATTTTATTTTTGTAAAACTTTTGTTTAAAATGGTTGGTCGCAAAGAAAAAAGTTATCTCTAACGGCTTTCTTTCCTCGTCAATAAACCATCTGCCCACATTACAAATAAACGATAATTGGATTTATGCTGGAACATAACGAAACAGACATCGAATTAGAAACATCTGTCACTAGGTAAATAACGGCTCTCGATTTTTTCGAAGGGCTCAAGTAGTAGTAGGGTATGTACAACTTAGGTATTATTCTGCAGGCGCGCTGCAGGCGCGCTGCAGGCGCGTGACTTTTATATAGCAAAAATTCTGCAGGCGCGTGACTTTTATATAAGCGCAATCTGCAGGCGCGCGGCGCAAGATGGCGGATTTGAGCTAACAAGGGGAGGTTATTTGGGTCAAGATGGCGGACTTGAGCTAACAAGGGGAGGTTATTTGGGTCAAGATGGCGGACTTGAGCTAACAAGGGGGAGATAACAAGATGGCGGACTTGAGCTAACAAGGGGGAGATAACAAGATGGCGGACTTGAGCTAACAAGGGGAGGTTATTTGGGTCAAGATGGCGGATTTGAGCTAACAAGGGGGAGATAATTTGGGTCAAGATGGCGGATTTGAGCTAACAAGGGGAGGTTATTTGGGTCAAGATGGCGGATTTGAGCTAACAAGGGGGAGATAATAGGAAGAGGCGGGGCAAGATGGAGGGGTAGAATACTACCTAAGTCGCGCATACCCTACTACTACTTGAGCCCTTCGAAAAAATCGAGAGCCGTTATTTACCTAGTGACAGATGTTTCTAATTCGATGTCTGTTTCGTTATGTTCCAGCATAAATCCAATTATCGTTTATTTGTAATGTGGGCAGATGGTTTATTGACGAGGAAAGAAAGCCGTTAGAGATAACTTTTTTCTTTGCGACCAACCATTTTAAACAAAAGTTTTACAAAAATAAAATAAAATAGAGTATCAAACAAAGTATTTTTGAAATAAAAACTTAACAAAAAAGTGAGAAACACGTTAGAATGTTAAATATATAGCTGTTATTTCTCTGTTTAAATATCTGACCGTTGTTGTTCGCTAGGCATATTTTTTCTTAACAGACACTGTGAAGACATAACCTACACAAAGGTCTAAATGTGTGTGTGTGTGTGTGTGTGTGTGTGTGTGTGTGTGTGTGTGTGTGTGTATGTGTATTCGGTACTCTGTGTTAGGTTGTATATCTTTAAAAATATAAAAGTTTTAGTTGCTCGTTTATGCGTGTGTCGTATTAAATATCTGTTTTTTATTTAAAAGGTATGTCTGTGCATTCGAATTTTTCGCTAACCCGTGTTGCTAAAAAATCTGTTTCAAAATAGTCTATCCGTTAAGCTGTTAACTCAGCTTAATAACTGTGTGTTTTATGTTAACTCAGATACTAAATTGTTTTATTTTTTATCTTGACATAACATTTTTAAAGAGTGGTTGATAAGACTAACCGGTTATGTGCTAGGAAAAAAGATTTTCCTTTTTTTCTCACCTACTGTTAAACAAGTATTTTTGTGAGCCTTATTTGTGTTAACATAACAAATATAAAAAAGACAGAATCTGATAACGCAAAAAATTAATAAACACTTTTATCACATTAAAAAGAATATTTAGAACATACCATTAGCTACACAAAGAAAAACGCCTTGCTATGGTGCAAACTACCAAACACGTTAGTACTTAAATCCGTTATTTTAACTGAAAGGGAAAATTGTCACCTGTTTCGAACGCGCGTGGTTGTAAATCAATATCTTTTCTGTCACAGCCTGCGCGGGCAGGTCTGTTAACACCTCTTTCCTTTCATAACAGCCTAAAAATAAGACTGTGTTTTATTCTCTCGCTCTCTCTCTTCTCTCTTCCTATCTTTCTCTCTTTCTTTCCCTTTCTTTCTATCTCTCTCTCTCCCTCTCCTCTCTCTCTCTCTTTTCTCGCTTTCTCTTTTAAGGTATTAATTTTTGTTACTGTATTTTAATTAATAATTTTTTCCCCCCTTAAATTTGATTATGTCTACATGTTACAAATGTATGTTATTATTTTACCTCGATAATGTTGTATGCTTAAATATTGCTAAAAATACATGTGCTATTGAAAGGATACTGCATGAAAGGTGAGCGAAAGGAAGGGCAGAATGTTAGACGGGTCTGCGTGACCAATTCTCAACCCTTTGAAAATAAAGCTCGTTCGTTCGTTCGTTCTCTCTCTCTCTCTCTCTCTCTTTCTCTCTCTCTCTCTCTCTCTTTCTATCTTTCGAGGCGTGTGTCGTTCAACTCAAAAAGAATGTACCAAACAGACACTTATATTTGTTGTAAATGTTTTTTAAACACAGTGGTTCTCAAGTTCTTGAACAGTACTTCTCACATTGTTTTTTATTGTCACAATGTTTTACACCAAAGGTTCTCAAATTCTTGAACAGTACTTCTCACATTGTTTTTTATTGTCACAATGTTTTACACCAAAGGTTCTCAAATTCTTGATTCTCAATACATGTTGGTTGGTTCTCACGTTTTTAGCACGAATCTTACGTTCTTGAAACAGTGATTCTCACGTTTTTAGCATATTTGTTGTTTGAAACATACAATATAATAACTGTGTATGAGTGACGTGAACAGAAATTTACGCGTGATGTTTTGTGGGGTCATTGATCTGGTTTCAAACCAGGGCGAGGTCGATTTTCCTGTTCATATGTTATGATAACGTTTTTATCGACCAAACCATGACGAAGCGCTTGCGCGCGAACTATTTTCTGAAACAGTATCTCTACACAACAACCAATCGGGTTCCATCACGAAATTCATACACTCGGACTACTTTTATTGGAAAGTCACTGTCTTAATCATGAATTGTTTTAGACATGTCTCATTCTTTAACCAGACCTGGACCGGCGAACGTCTCTGTGCTTAGTCGTAAAGCCTTCTAATATCAAACTTCTGAAAAAGCAACAGCTCACCACCAAACGTATGTTATTCTGTTTTTATTCGTATTTTGTGTTAAATATCTCTGACCTTTAAGAGATATATGTCTGTGTCTTTTTAAGGGTATTCTGTGGAAAAATATCTGGGTATGTGTTTGTGTTTTCCTAGGCGTATTTTCTTAACACTCAGAGACTGGAAGAAAACCCTATACAAAGTTCTAAATGTAAACTCGGTATATGTATATGTTTGTATTCGTCTGTTTTTTTCCTCCTATAATAATATAAAAATAATAATAGGGAGTTAAAATATATATTTTACACATAAAAAATAAATATTTTTATATAGCTGTTTTCAGTAGGCTATATACAATAAATATCTTTAAAAATATCTGTTTTGGTTGTATTCGTTTGTTTTCGTTTATGTTTTCGGTCTTCGTGTTTTTGTATTAAGGTGTTAAATATAAATAAATATCTCTGTTGTTTTTATCTGTGTGTTTTGTTAAGATGTTAACTCCGAGACTAACTTATTATTCCTTATCCGTGTGTTGTATTAAATATCTGTTTTCTATTTAAAAGACATGTCTGTGTATTCGCTTTTTCGCTAGCCAGTGTTGGTAAAGGCTGTTTCAAAGTTAATATGTCTAGGCTAATAGGTATTTTAATAATAGTTGTTTGTTAAATTCTTACATGTGTGTATGGTTTAGCTAAGTTAAGAATTATCCGACTTATTTTTTATGTGGTGGGTATAACGAGAAAAATTCCTTAGTTTAAACCTTATCTATGTTTCTCGTCTATTGTTAAACTCGTGCGAAAGCAAATTATATTTGGGTTTTGAAAAATTATCCGTGATACTTAAAACTTATAATACTTTCTGATAACAACACTCTAAACTTGTATAGAGTAATAGTCTATTTCAAATACTTGCTTGGATGTAGCACAAAGATGTTTGGGTAGATCGATAAATTGATTTGATTCCACAACACATGCGCTCGATTCGTATTTCTGTACTCACAAGCTGCTTCTATAAAGAACTTCTCATAGTAACTACAAACATATAACGTTAAAAATAACTAAGGACCCGAGTCACTACAAACTACCTAACCAGCCAGTGAAAATTAGACAACATAATAGTTTAGAAAATAGCGTTTTTTGGCTTTTAAAACAATACTGAACTACACACGGAAAAAGATAGAGATAATACAATCAACATATTACATTAAGTCACCTTGCCATAACCATGATTGAAACTAACCTAACCTACACTTTAATATATACTTATATTTTCGTTATTTTAAAAAAAAAGGACAGGTCAACTCGGTGCTGTCTCGCGAACGAGCTGGGTTTTAAATCAATATCTTTGTCACAGCCTGCGCGGGGACCATTCTGATATGTTAACACCTCTTTCCTTTGATAACAGAATAAAAAAAAATAAGACTGTGTTTTATTTACCTGTTTATGCGATCTCTCTTTGTCTCTTTCTCTCTCTCTTTCTCTCTCTCTCTCTCTCTCTCTCTCTCTCTCTCTCATTACATGTATTTAATTTTATGTGTAAGTAACGTCTTTTTGTTCATCTTTTCCCAGATGGAGTCAACTCAACAGCGGGGCTATGCTTGTTTACGCTGCCAGTCTGTTTTCAAGCGAGGTCATGATCTTACTCGCCATATGACCACAGCACACGACCGCCCCAATCACGAGTGTCCTGACTGTGGCATAGTATTTACAAGACCCGATACGCTGAAACGTCACATAGAGAATAAACATGGGTCCAGTCAGCACAAACAGACACGTCAATGGCACAAACCAAGCTGCTATGTAGCAGATGTGGGGAGACCTTCACGAGGCGCGCCGACCTATTACGACACAACAAGACCAGGCACTCAATGCCCGGTTTTAGCTGTGACATTTGTGGGAAACAATTTACTCGTCGTGACAATCTACGCATCCACAGAAAACACCAACACACCGCTATCCCTACCCAGCTTTCTACCTCAACGCAGAACCCGATAGCAGACACCACCCCAACACCAACAACAACAGGTGTCACAGTAACACCAGACTCGGCGAACCCACAGACAATACTACCAGATGCCCCATCAACAGCACCGAATCCCCAGTCAGACTCAGCCGCTATGGCGGCCTCTTCCACCACAACAACTTCCACACTACCAAGAGCCCCCTATTCAATAAGTTCCACCCCATCTCACCCACTAAAAAAAGGTCAGACCAAGAAACGCCCAATGACCAATACCCAACCCCATATAAAAAAACCCCGCTTGACGGCTGAAGAAGACAGCTTACAAGACCTACAGGATGATATAAAACAAATCTACACTGATAACTGGGACGCCATTAAAACACACGCTAACATCCACAAATATTTATCGACTTTCACTTTTTTCCATAATAACCAAAGAATTGAATGGGAAAGTCTTTTGCATCCTGTCTTTACACAACAGACAAAAAGATTCAAGATTAACTTCAGTCACCACGTAGTTTTGAGACACAGAGAAACAAACGAATTACGCTTATTTCATGCCTCAAATAATAATAGTTGTGTGTTAGACCAACCCCACTTAGTCAAAAATCTTACAGATTTCAAATCTTTTGTCTCAAACTTACACGACAGCGATATTATCACAAACGCACAATTAAACAGACCCAATACAAAATATTATGTTGAAGCAATCCCGTCCACATCCTTCTATCTATATCATATTCAAAACCACTCAATCGCTTGAACAAACACCACAACAAAGTAGACAAACACACATTCCTAGACGTCCTCAACACACAACAGGCACAGGGTGGGAAAAATATCGGGTTCAGAGCACACAATTCCTCCACCTCCAAAACCATACCACATCACACCTCAACATTTAAACTGTCTCTACACATAAAATATTTCTTACGACGTGACGACAATGTGACGACAATGTGACGACACCCCTCAAGGTCTGGCCTGTACCCCTGTGATATTGTATATTTTGAACATACATCTACCTATATAAATATGTATTATTGTACATTCATATGTGAAAATGTATTACGTTAAAATATAATTATTTTTCAATTGTACATATCACTATGTGAAAATGTATTACGTTAAAAAATTACACCATATAATTGTATATTCATTTGATAAAATATCAATGTCCATTTTGAAAAAAAATACTATATATACTCCTGTTTGCTAATTCAAAAACACTATTGAATATAAAAACTATATTAACTAAAACGCTTTTTTGTTACCTATATCGTCTAATTGTTTGTCTAAATGTTCGTCTAACTGTTCGTATAAATGTTGTAAAATATATATAACTGTTTGTATAACTGTTTGTATGTCTCTGTATATGTCGTCTTCCTATTGTCTAAATATATCTCCCTATTATATGTATATATCGTCTAACTATCGTCTTCCTATTGTCTAAATATATCTCCCTATTATATGTATATATCGTCTAACTATCGTCTTCCTATTGTCTAAAAGTCTAAATATATCGTCTTCTTATTATCTAAGTCTATCGTCTAACTGTTCGTATAACTGTTGTAAAATATGTCTATATGTAAAATAAATAATACACAACAATACCGTGTCGCACTTTCGATGGTAGACCTAGGTCTCTAACACTTCACTCCCATATATATATATATATATATATATATTGTATATACAACAATTAAAATACACGCACACAATAACCCATACCCCAACACACCCCACTATACATCGTCATCCTCCCCCTCGCACAAAAACAATACCCGCTTCCTTAAAAAATCCATTAGTAACCTAAGTCCCCGTTATCGATTTTTATATTTTCCTCTTTAACTAAAGTATTCTTTTAAAAGAGATCATTAACTATATACTTCTATCTAACAGTTCACTCCTGCATCATACATACAACCACCAGCTACACCCCAACACACACCCATGAGTCATCACCGCCAGTCAAAAAACAATACCCGTTCCCTTAAAAAAAACCTTAGTAACCTAAGCCGTCATCACCACAGATGCATCCTGACAACGTCACCACATCTCTGTATATATGAATGTATATATGTATGTCTATATGTCTAAACAAACACACCCAACATCACACAAAAATCCACCCTAACCCACCAGCTACATCGTCACCCACGCCAGCCCAAAAAAGACACTTCAAAAAACCCTCTTAGTAACCCAACATTATCGATTTTTTATATTTTTTATACATATATTGTATACATGTATAAACAAACACATCGATACACTATCAACACAATACTTCACACAAAAATCCACCCTAACCCACCCCGCCAGCTACCCCTACAACATACATCAGCACACACGCCAACACAAAAAAGGCACTTCAAAAAACCTCTTAGTAACCTAATCCAACATTATCGATTTTTATATTTTCCTCTTTACTCAAGTATTCTTTTAAAAGAGATCATTAACTATATACTTCTATCTAACACGTCACTCCTGCGTCATACATACATCCACCAGCTACACCCCAGCACACACCCATGAGGCATCACCGCCAGCCAAAAAGCAATACCCGTTCCCTTAAAAAACCCCTTAGTAACCTAAGCCTCCGTCACCACAGATGCATCCTGACAACGTCACCACATCTCCGTATATATGAATGTATATATATGTGTGTATATATGTCTAAACAAACACACCCCACATCACACAAAAATCCACCCTAACCCACCCCGCCAGCTACATCATCACCCACGCCAGCCCAAAAAAGGCACTTCAAAAACCCTCTTAGTAACCCAACATTATCGATTTTTTAAATTTTCCGTCATTATCGATTTTTTATATTTTTTATATATATTGTATAAACAAACACCATTATCGTATATTACTATATAAAAAGTCATACGTCTGATCGTCAGAGGAAGCCCCGCCGCTAAAATATATCGCTATATAAAAAGTCATACACCGCCGCCTGAAACGCCACCGCCTGAAATCGATCGAGTATTTTGCTATATAAAAGTCACACGCCGCCGCCTGAATAATACCTAAGTTGTACATGGTATACTACTCAGGATAGTTGAAGACTAGTGCCAAAATTTATGTGGAAGACATTTTTTCTGTGTGTAATTCAATTAGAAAATCCAAACTTATAGTTTATTAAGTGATATACATAAATGTACAATCATCAGCTGTAAATATATTTATCCATTGAACTCCATCTTCAAACACTCACCATTCATTACAAAATTAGATAGAAGTAAATAAAGAGGATATATTAATTGTATTCAACAGCATTATTCAATTACTAAAGTTGAAGTTGAGTTTTGTTGAATTATTATCACTTGGGGTCACACAGCAGGGTGGCGCAGTAAGGTCTGACTGTTCTGTTCAGTTCCAGATAGTTTCACAGCCGTGACTATCGAGTGATACCAGTGTACTTCTCTGTCACTGGGACCTCACACATTCTGGAGAGTAGTATCCTATTTCTTCTCCAACACTATCATCACACATCTAAAAACCCTTACGCTACACTAATGTGAAGCTAATGATAATTGCTAATCTTCAAATCCTAGTTTTATCACTTTGGGAAGATTCTTAGGAATCGTGACTATGTATGCTTTTATAGAATTTTAAAACCTTTACTTTTACGAAAGCTCATTCTTGCATTAATCACGTCCTATATTATAATCTTTATATCTATTCTCTAGCATCTCTTCTGCTTCATGAAGTGAAATAAGGTTCCGAGTCTTAAACACGCTTGTCTTTATAGTTAGAACATTTCGCTCACTCGAAATTCAATTTCCGAGTTTAGTTTATTTATTAGTAATTCCCACTGTAGGGGTGGCTTGACTTGTATCAATCACCTTCGCATCTTATATTATTTGGGGATGTGTTGGTATTTGAAAAGAATGGATAGCTTCGCTAATTACCTGTTTTGTCGGAAATAATTGCTTCACAAGTTCCGGGCAATATTGTCATGAGCAAGTATCGCAATCTCTCAGGTCATCCGAGACAGATAAACAGTCATGTTATCTTATGAGGGACTACCGTTCCTAATCAAACTCCATAATTCTCGCCGTTTGTACGTCGGTCACATCTAAGGGATGCAACTGTGGTTGAAAGTTAAACATTAATTGTATTGTTTCCCTTATATGTACTCTCCCGAAAATAGTAACACTCAACGAAGAAAAGTCTGTGAATTGTGCAACACAAAGTGACTGACAGTGATATATGAATAAAATGTAAGTTTTTGATTGTAGAACCCAGGTTCATTCCGGAAACGGATTTAACTCATCGTTTCGTTAAAAATAACCTTAAAATGTAAGTTTTTGATTGTTTCTTCAAGACAAAACTTTAATTTAAAGTATTGCAGACTTATTGTTGGAGCTACTCGCTGGAAATGAAACGGTTTATTGGAGCATAGATATCATGATTTTCGATGATCCCAACGACGCAGTTGATTTCCCAACCTAGTTCCTTAACGAGCAGTGCCCTTCAGGAATGCCACCGCACTTGCTGAAATTAAAGGTTGCTGCATGTATCATGCTATGGCGAAATCTGAACGCAAAAAAATGGACTATTGAATGGCACGCAATTGGTCATAAAAGTCTTGCATCGGAATTCCATTGATGCAGAAATTATCACTGGCAGTTACAAGGGGATTGACATAAGTCTTGGGCCTGACCATGAAGGAGTCACGGGAGGAAGATGAAAATTGGCACATTTAAAGTTCATCATATTTGCACTGAATGTGTGAAGTACGCATTTGTTTCTTCAATGGGTTTTCCCGCTACAATGCACGGCGCAATGTACCCTATTGACCGGATCTGCTGCTCCAAACATTTGACAAAACAATGGAAAAGAAGGAGGCTAGAGCTGTGATAAAATTTCTGATGTTTCAGGGAAAAACACCTACAGAAATACACAGGGAGATGGAACCAGTGTTTCGTGATTCTTGTCCTTCATATACTTCGGTAAAAGAAACTGGTGTCAACAGTTTAAGTGCGGCCGCTCAAATGTTGCTGATCTGCCAAGATCTGGTAGACCAGCCTCAGAGTGCAACGATGAAAATGCAACAAGAGTGAAGAAAATCATTGACCAGGATCGAAAATTGACAATTGTGGAGATAGCTAGTAGAGTACAACTAAATGAAAGAACAGTTTTTAGAATTTTACACAGCAGACTGAACATGAGAAAAGTGTGTGCACGCTGGGTTCCGCGATTGTTGACACGTGAACAGAAGCAAACGAGGGTAAATTGCTGTCAACAGTTGCTCAAAAAGTGTCAGTCAAAAATTTTTTTGGAGACCATGGTGACAGTAGATGAGACTTGGGTACACTATTATGACCCCGAATCCAAAATTGCCAGCATGCAATGGAAAACCCCGAGCTCACCAACACTTGTCAAGCCGAGAGCGCAGAAATCTGCAGGAAAAGTGATGCTGACTGTTTTTTGGAACGGCAAAGGTGTCCTTTTGAAAGATTATCTGCCTGTGGCAACACAGTTAATGGACAGTACTATGCAGATCTTCTCACCAAACTAAGAAAGGTTGTGACCAGGAAACGAGAGATAACGCGCACTCAAAATCTTCCTTTGCTTCAAGACAACGCGCCCTCTCACAAAGCACGGCTTGTGCAGCTGGCAGCCAACGATTTGAATTATTGAAATTCTTCCACACCCACCATATTCTCCAGATTTGGCTCCATCAGACTTTTTTCTATTTCCAAATCTTAAAAAACAGCTAAAAGGAAATCTTTTTGACAGCGATGAAGAGGTGATACTGGCATGTGATGACTGGTTTAGTTTGAAAAATACGTTGTTCTACTCCCAAGGTCTTTTCAAGGTCAAGCAGAGATGGCAGAAGTGTGTCAATTTAGACGGTGGCTATATTGAAAAGGAATAAACACTATTCAAAATTTCAGCTCTCTGTGACATGTCCTTCATGGTCAGGCCCAAGACTTATGTCAATCCCCTTGTATAAGGGAGAACGAGTCTTGATTCCTCGCATTGACTTAGAACCGAGCGAGCGCAGTTTGCTATTTAGGATGCGACGTCGTCGATTCCCAGTGGTTTTAGCATTTGCAATGACGATCAGTAAGGCGCAAGGACAATCTTTCGATCACGTAGGAGTTTTCCTTCCTGGGCCTGTTTTCCTCACCCGAGGAACAAATCATGAAAACTTGGAAGTTTTTTTTGTTAAAAACACTTTTTATCAGGGAACATTCTTTGAAACAAATCCACGCACTTTCACAAAAAATGTTGTCATCAAAGAACTTTTATATTGAATTAAAAAAATATTTTAAAAATATATTTCAGTTTTTGATTTACTTCCGTCATTATTGACGGGTTATTGCTAGTTCTATAATATTTCCCGTCTCATTTTGCCATCTAGACAGAAACAAATAGGTAATTCTATGGTCCTGTCATACCGATTACCTCGTTAGGTGGTAAAAACACGCCTGTCCCGCGTCTCGGTTTAAGATAAGAGACCTGGCGGTCGAAGGTGTTTTCTCCATGCTCAATCTATTATCGTCTCGCTTGAGCGTTGACTTTTCACAATTGATAGATAAACGTGAATGATCCGGCCCTAAATTATGGTGGTTATCTAAGGGGAGCGTACCCCGACGACAGATAATTATCCTTAAGTAAGGTTGGCGAGGAAGATAGCAAAAGATGTGCAGAAAAAAAACGAATGAGTGAATATGACGTTAAGTTACACAGTATCTTGTTTGTTGCCTTTACATAGTTGTTAATGGAGTACAACATAACTAGAAGGTCATCATGCGAAACTAAGACTTAGAGTCACCACCATAGTTATTGGGGTAGGTGAAAGTATCGCTGGCTGTCGCCGGGATGTGATTTCTGTCAAGGGAGTTGCACGTGCTGAAAAAAAAAAAAAAAAAAACTAACAAACAGATAAACTAAAAATTGCTTTGAATAAAAACTAAAGTTTCCCTTGAAATAACTGTAAAAACTACCTGAAGTTTTCTGAAAATTGTCAGTTTTTGTGTGAATTCTTATAGTTCTTTATCGTGCATTTGGGAAAGGGGGGGGGGGGGGGGGGGAGAGAGGGGGGGGGGGGGGGGGGGGGGGCGCCTTTGGTATCACGTTAAGGCTACAGCCAAGATGAAAACACTGCTCGTATGACTGATATATGAAGAAGGGTAATTTTATATTTCTTCTGAATAGGTCTCATTTAGTTTGCACAGAGCTACAAACATTATATGCCGTTACATGAAAGATAGTATGTTGAATGTAATCGATTTGTACATTGCTAATCTGAGTGCCATACAGGGATAATCATTTACTGTACTCGTAACATTTCTTGGCTTTAGAATATCACAGGGGACTATTTGCACACACACAATTTACTTCAGTTATTTGCGCGGTTCTTCTGATTCTATTAGTGGCAAATAGGGTGAATAGTCCATTAGTATTTCTGTGGTGAATGTAATGGAGTGAAAGAGACCGAAACGGTATGACGTTTTATATTTATGGAAGGAATCAGTCTGACTTATGTTAAGGTACAGTGTCAATTTTTTGTATTTGTGGCAAGAAATAGTATTAAAAAACATTTGTGGAAAGAAACGGTTGGACTTTTTTATTGTCGTTGAAAGAATCTGTTTGTATTTGTTTATATTTGTGGAAAGAATCTGTATGATTTTTTTATTGTTGTGTAAAGAAATAGTATTAATTTTGTATGTGTGGAAAGAAATTGCACTTTTGTTTATATTTGTTCAACGAGTCAGCAGTAGACCAGGGTGCGGAATTGTTTACATAAAAAAGGGAAGAAAGGAGAAGTTCAAACTAGTTTTTTTTAAAAGGTCATATTCATGATGACAAAAAAACCAATAAAGAAACCCGCTATAATAGAATATGACAGCGGTTTTGCTCCATTACCTGGCTACTTCCGTCTCTCTAACTACAGCAGACGTGAGATCAAGGGATATAAGTACATGTTCTTATTTGAAACATATTATTCCCCTGTATTTCTAGGGGGCATCTGAGGAAACATATAAATAATGCAACTATTTCACATTTATGCAATTCGTAAGAGCCGACTACTATGAAGTTGTAGAAGGACTGACAACCTCATAATGTAATAGGAATTGCTACAGAAACCACATCAGTAAGTCATCAGCAGAAGTGACTCTACGTTCAATAAAGAGAGAGAAATATGATAGCGATTCTCATACCGTTATCCTAGTGCAACTACTAATTTCTAAACAGATGACTGGATGAAAAAAAGTGTCATTCAGCCTCTGAAAATCGAACCGCTATTGATTCATGTTCCTCTGTCCCTTATGCTCTTTAAATATGACTACCTTAAAAACGCTTCAAGCTTTTGACCCCTCTCATTTTACAGGTACGGTCATTTAGTAGTGAAACTCTGTAGTATACTGTTAAAGGTTTATTTGATGGAAGATACTGGTGGGGTCATCAATAAGATAAATGTTATTATTACTTTCGCTGATAAATGGCGATCAGCATAAGTCGGGCTTACGGATGGCCGACAGGTGTGTGACTATAGAAATATGACATACGCGAATGTGTATAGGTTCTTTAAGTGTGTCTATGATAAGTCACTCACACCACAGCAACGTAGAAGTCAGGGAATGTTGTAAGACCTGGCAACGTTATACAGTTTATTGACGAGACGGTCACGTAGACATCATAGCAAGACAATTCACAGCATACTCATGAAGCAACATGTAAGTAAATCCATAACATCGGTTGCATAAACTACCACTGCAAATCATGGGCATTAAGCACAAAATATCCATCAGGAAACATGAATCAGCAAATAGGTGAATAGGCTGCAGGACATAGCAGCACATATTTCATCTCATAATAGTACAGCAAAAATATCATTCCAGTTCTCAGCATGAATACAATGCATTAACAAGCCAACGAGATCCGTGGCTTTGAATAACAAGTTCCCTGGGAGAAAACAACATTCTCTTCAACACACTATCTAACTGCAAAAACAATCCATCACAGAATATGGATATGAAATAATGGCCTGTACAATCCGTGGCCCCATAATATTCTCAATAAAGTACATTCTACAATTATCAAATATTCCTTTCACCAAAAGAATATATGCTGGGACACACTAGCAAAAATGGTAAAGCGTCCATTTTCAAGCTCTGCCAGCCAAATACAGTCACGAAAAATCCGCTGCTTAAAACAGCTCAGTACCCAATTTATTCAAGCGCAAACTCGCAGCTTGAGATGTGAGCAGAATTCACCCGCCTTTCCCCCAAAAACTAGTTAATAGTACGTTCGACAGTTTCTTTATCCTATGTTTAAAAAGCAAACTAACAGCTAGTCAAAAGAGCTGTGTTCAAAAAGTGTGTGTATAAAAAAATCCGACCCGTACATACGAGTCTTAAACACTTAACTCCCCTTAATTAAAATATGACTTAACAGGCTACACTGACCCCCGGGGGACAAAAAAAATGATATGATCATTTTTTGGGAAAAAATTACATCGAACAAAAAAAATTGAGGTCGATGCAATCATAATATCTTCACATAAGGATTACCCTATGTTAAGTCATGACAACACAGTGTATAAACGAAAAGGTGTAAAGAAATAAACGATAGAAAAGGGGAGACAGACAAATACGAACAAATTAATCAAAACTAAAGAACGGAGAAAAATATACGAAAACGACACTAACACATCTCGTCACAGCTAAACAATAAACGACTGAATTCAGTGCGAATTCAGACAAATAGTCCCTAAAAACGCTGTCGTAGGCCCTCGGTAAAGTGGGATGTATCCTACGGCAGTCTCAGCCCAACCTGCCCGCTGAAATATAAACAAATATATAACATATAAACCATAGAAACATGTAACATAAAAAAACCCAGGAATATGGATAAAGTGTGCTGAAAGTAAGGCCTAATTACACCACATACAGCGGCACAGTTTACAAAACATATAGCCACTTATCTGCTACTGGAAAAAAGATCCTGGCCTCCGAAACTAGAGCAACAATGAAGTTTTCAGCAAACACCGTTCAGCGAGAAGAAGATCCAACGCTGAAGGGATACAGGAACTGGTCTCCAAAATAACAGCAACGATGATACAGGAACTCAAGGAACAGGTATATTTCACCATACAGATCCTTGAACTCTAGAGCTTACTCGAAGAAAATCCGTACTGGCAACACTGCAAGTCGTCTTGAGTACTTGTCAACAAAATTCCACACTATTGCACCCTAAGTTCTGTTTGATTTCCGCACAGGAAAACAGGATTGGATTTCACTGTAGTCAGATCGACAAATTTTCGGACAACGCCCGGTACTTTCAGTTAATGATGTGCTCTACTGTTGAACTTGACAACATCACTGTAGATAGCCCCGTCAAGCTGGCTAACCACTGTTGAATGACGATTTCTGGGTATTGTATTGGTTGTTGTTTACTGGCGCTGGTGGAATGGCCACCGCTGTAGAATGGTGGTATTACAGGGTGCTTGTGGTGTGGTGAAGATCAGGAGTGGCCATCGTGGTGTGTGAGTATGTAGACAAGTCAATGAGTACGCGAATGGGTGTGGTTCTAATGTAGACAGTGATGATCACACACCAAAAAATACACATATAATATTGAAGGACTGTAGAACGCCTGTGGTACATTTTTGTGTACGATTTATTACACTACAGTACGAAGACGCTGACATCGAACACATACACTATCAGTTGGACAAAGTTCAAGCACGTCATAGGCATAACAAAAATGTTCAATACTTCTATAACATCAATGGCTCTTGAGCAGCCGGCATATATCGTGGGGTTAGTAGTATGATAATAATTTCTTGCTACCCTCTCTAACGAGATAAGCCAGGTAAGACTCTGGCAAAATTAAGCTGCATAAATGCCGAACTCCAAATACCTAATATCCTTTATATTTCTTCCAACACAACCAGTCGGGTAAATCTTTGGCTTTAAAGACCGCACGAGTGCCGGGCTTCAAATATGTAAATCCTCTATGGATTCCCTTTGACAAACAAGTCATATAAATCTTTTGGCGGTAAAGACCGCACGAGTGCCGGGCTTCAAATATGCAAGGTTCATCTAAGCTACAAAATAGAGTCAAAAGTACTTTTTACCTTTACAGCAATCCAGGAATAAATCACTTAATATAACTCATCTTCTTGGCACTCAGAAACATCGAGAAATATCGGGGAAAAATCTCAAACATATTCTAACACTCAGAAAACCTCTATCCCCGATCACACGGGCAGAGGAAAATACAGGCTGACCACCTTCTCAGCCGAAAACGCCCAGGCGACTGACTTAAAGGACCCAGTTCACCAGTCCCGCGCAAATCATTGCGCATGCCCAGATAGTCGCAAGCCCTGAGTTGAGCTCATACGAGACCAGTCCAGAACTTTTCATGGAAACTGATCTATAAAACTCCTTAAATGGACAACTTTTCAAGTCAAGGGAAGATAACAACTAAATCTAACTTATACCAAAAAGATGCAACCAGAAAGTTCCCTTAGACCACAGCTAAAAAGAAAACATCCCTGGCTTAAAAAACAGACTGACCTTAACAGTGACCTGGGATATTCCCTTCATAAGTCACCGCTCCAACCGCCCACATAAACATGAAACATATAATATAGAACACGTGAAAGAATAAATAGATTATGCTCTGAGGAAAGCTCAATGTTACACCGAACAGTGGTACAGTTTACAAACAAACAAACCACTTATCTTCAAAAGGAAAAAAAATCCCAGCCTCCGCAGCAACAACAATGATGTAAATCAGGTATCACACAGTCTCAATAAATCCAATGGTGATCGGTACTGGAACTCCAAAGTGATAGCGGCTTTCGAATGAAATTCCTGACATCAGGTGATGAAATCCTAAGTTGGCGCACGAGAAGAAGGACTGGAATTCTGACTTCTTGACTTGAATAACTTGTGCATAAAAGTCAGTACTGACAACACTGTAAACCCAGCTGAATTGACATCACAGTAAACTTCTGGACTATTTATACCCCGAATCCCTGGCGACCACTTCTGTTAAAGGTTTATTTGATGGAAGATACTGGTGGGGTCATCAATAAGATAAATGTTATTATTACTTTCGCTGATAAATGGCGATCAGCATAAGTCGGGCTTACGGATGGCCGACAGGTGTGTGACTATAGAAATATGACATACGCGAATGTGTATAGGTTCTTTAAGTGTGTCTATGATAAGTCACTCACACCACAGCAACGTAGAAGTCAGGGAATGTTGTAAGACCTGGCAACGTTATACAGTTTATTGACGAGACGGTCACGTAGACATCATAGCAAGACAATTCACAGCATACTCATGAAGCAACATGTAAGTAAATCCATAACATCGGTTGCATAAACTACCACTGCAAATCATGGGCATTAAGCACAAAATATCTATCAGGAAAGATGAATCAGCAAATAGGTGAATAGGCTGCAGGACATAGCAGCACATATTTCATCTCATAATAGTACAGCAAAAATATCATTCCAGTTCTCAGCATGAATACAATGCATTAACAAGCCAACGAGATCCGTGGCATTGAATAACAAGTTCCCTGGGAGAAAACAACATTCTCTTCAACACACTATCTAACTGCAAAAACAATCCATCACAGAATATGGATATGAAATAATGGCCTGTACAGTCCGTGGCCCCATAATATTCTCAATAAAGTACATTCTACAATTATCAAATATTCCTTTCACCAAAAGAATATATGCTGGGACACACTAGCAAAAATGGTAAAGCGTCCATTTTCAAGCTCTGCCAGCCAAATACTGTCACGAAAAATCCGCTGCTTAAAACAGCTCAGTGTCGTAGATTTTTGTTAGGAGAATTAAGACTTGGGTTGGTCCCTTCTCATTAGATTTGAATAAGTGATAGTCACCGTGAGAGATAGTAATAGCAATAGATTTCCACGAGTGAGATGGTAGACTGTGATAGAGGAAATCTTCCTTCTTTCACCTATCTTCTACGACAGATTTAGAGGAGTCAGACAGTCTAAACACACACACACACACACACACATATATATATATATATATATATATATATATATATATATATATATATATATATATATATATATATATATATATATATAACAAATATAGTTCTATCCACTCACGTGCACGCACATACAAGACGACAGTTAGACGTACAGACATGGGAAAACTATAACAAATGATTATATAGATATTCTAGAACTTTTATTTAGCAGTAACCTCTTCTGTATTGGTTCCAACTTGACTGTAAACCACCAAATGATAATAGTCGTGTTTTAGATAGGTAAAGTGAGTGTGATTGTGTGCTGGCAAAGTCGTTCACACAACAGGTGGGCACACGGGAGTCATCGAGTATGGACCGACTGATGATATTTACTAATAGTTTATTAGCTTAAGTCACATCATCACGTAGACATAGACGAACACAGTTACATCGAATCATAGTATATAATTTCCACACTGCATCAATACCTAATACGGCCTGTCTACATCCTGGCCTTATAATCGCTTCATCACAGCTTCATAAATCTCCACACTACTCAACAAAGCCTGCTCACACGGCAGCTATAATAATCTTTATAAGGCCTAAACAATACTCCATTACTCAATAAAGCCTGCTCACCCGGCAGCTATAATAATCTTCATATGGCCTACACAAATCTTCATTACACAATAAAGCCTGCTCACCCGGCAGCTATAATAATCTTCATATGGCCTACACAAATCTTCATTACACAATAAAGCCTGCTCACCCGGCAGCTATAATAATCTACATATGGCCTACACAAATCTTCATTACACAATAAAGCCTGCTCACCCGGCAACTATAATAATCTTCATATGGCCTACACAAATCTTCATTACACAATAAAGCCTGCTCACCCGGCAGCTAAAATAATCTTCATAAGGCCTAATAAATCTTTACTGCAGTTTATCACATAGGCTGTACACACAGCGAAATATATAAGTCGACATTTTCTTAAGCACTACGTAGGCATACACTTTCCAAAATCACTGGGACTCGACCTACACGGTCCACGCCCAAAACACAACTCCTCTAATCACACACTAGACCCGCCAAAAACCCCGTCACGAGACACGGCTGTTTTGAACACCGCTCTCAATGATACACGCAGACTTGCTGCGAGCTATTCACATGGCTCAAAACAGTACAGAATAAATACATCTCTACATTTGAGATTAAACAGCGTTCACACGCTTATCTGTACTCTGCCACTCCAAAAATAGGAAAAGATAATTCGATCCTAAAGTCAAACAAGTATCCGCTTAATAAAGCGTTACAACTCGAAATTTAACTTGTCTAAAAAACATTCTAAAGATTACTTCCCCTTCCATAAAATCCACTTGCAACATTTACCACCCCCTCCGGGAAAAAAATGATTCTATCATTTTTTTGAAAAAATTAAGTCCCAAAAACAAAAAAATTTAGAAGATAATGAAGCTCTAACATATGCTTACAAAAATCATCTTATTTTAAATCAAATTTTATCTACAACAAATATCAGCAATAAAGTGTAAAGTAGCAATTAAAGCATACAGCATAATCAGCTAAGTATAAAAAGTAATTAGCTAAATATACAAATATGATCAGCTCCAAAATTAAGTTACGTATATTTAGTACAAACCAAACCGACAACAACCGATCGAAAGAGAAAACACAAGATCAAACAAAAGAAGAATGATCTGTAAAAAAGGAAAGTAAGAACTCAACAATACCATATACTCATAATTTAAGTTGGACAATTACATGTAAAATAAATACAACTATCATAAGTAGATATATCATATCAAGTCATATAACCATTCCAACAATACAAAGAATGGAAGTATAAATGTTGAAAGAAGACAAAGTATACAAGTAGAATCAAGTAAAACGAAGATGAGGTACGAAAGTATAAACAAGATATGAAATCCATACCGAAAAGACAACAGAAAAGAAGGAATGAAATGAAGAATAGTTACCAAAGACAGATGGAAAGCAAAGGCACGAACGCAGAGAAAGTCAATAACAGTACATACTAATAACTGTTTTGATCAGATAACCTATTCAAAAATAAATATATAAACATGATCGAAAGGCACAACACAAAATATCAAAGTATATCTATACTAACACCATCAAAAAATAATTTATAAGTAAACAAAACCTAATAAGTAATTTAACCAAGTTACAAGAGTTATACATAACTAAAAATAAATAAATTATAGGCATAGAACTAACAAGTAATAGCATTGCTATAACTAATACGACCAACGCACAATCAAGCGCTAAAATAAAAAATACATCATAACAAATAACAACTTTTTACAAGAACTAATCACACTACATATCAATGATATCGCACTGTCAAATGCTGGGCACACACAAAAAAATTACAATGCCAAAAAAAATTCATTTGTTTCCAAAGTTCCGTACAAACATATTTTTTAAAAAAACGATAAGTTACATAAAAACAGTATTTAATTTTTAAGTAATTCAAGACCACTAAAACCTAATAATGAAATCAATATTTTAACAAAATGAGTGAAATATAAAACAAAAATCCTATCTCGAACAAACCCTTAAATCAACACATGTAAATTTAATTTATCCTTTAAGTTCTTTCGGCTGACAATTACGTTCAGCTCAGCTACAATGCTATTTAGCTATAACTTTATCTCTTACTCAACTTGATATAATATACTTCTATAAATAAATCTACAATCTGTTGCTACTATGAAATATGAAAAAGGTCCTATCAAATATTTGCAAAAAAGAAATTCTCAAAAACAAAAAAATAAATTTTCCACATAATCTGCTAAGAAAATAATCAAAGTTTTACAATATGTTGACAAACCAAATACAAGATCATTTATGATACATGCAAGCTATTTTCAAAATTACATTTCACAACATCACAGATAATTCACATCTTCTCTGTATGTTCTATATATTAATTAACCATGACATCAAAACATGAGAAAAATTTAAATTAAGAGAATAACGAACACTCAGGACTATCTAAAAGTAACCACTACATCAACACAATAAATAAGTTTGTGCTTAGGGCTGGCATTCTCATCAAGTACAAAAACTATCCTAAACAACACAGTTGCAAAAATTCTAAGTTGAACAGAGTAGTATAAAGGATAATAATTACATACTACACATTATCAACACAATAATATATAAATAGCATAAAAATGTATTAATACATCATCAAAATACAGACATATAAATAACAATAAAAAAAAATTATGGCAACCAAATGATGCATAGAAACAATCATACAACAAAATTATATGTTATTTCAAAACAACAACATGTCATGTACTAATATAGAATACAAAAATATTTACTATCTAAAAAAAAAAATCAGACGCAAAATTTCCCACTCTCTTGTAAACATGCTTGACCTTCAGTAAGTAATACGTCAGATGCTAGTTAGACGCTGACAGGTTTCGGTTGACCACTCGAGCGTAAAGTTGACCTACATATCTGACCGTCAATATGTCACAGAAGCCTTGACTCTTATCGCAAAGTAGCTTCTGTCAACAAATACAAATGAAAATTTCCATTTTACTCAATAGTGAAATTTAATGAAGAAAAAACGTAGAAATCAAATTGACAATTACCCAGCACCGGCTTGTGTAAAGCACCGGTATCTTCACGATGTCATCCGCTCTTCCTATCACATGTAGATATCACAGAATACTTGGGGACAACATGACCGACCTTGAATGTCGCCGCTGCCGTACGCTGAAACAAAGTCTCACATTCACAACAACAAGTAGAGCAAGCAATAGTATTCAAGCATCCACTGTTATTTTTACTCTGTTTACCTTGATTATAAATGACTCTGGGCTCATGTTGAACAAAATTAGCACAATTGCGCTTATTATTTGTTTTATGATCAAAATACTTATTATTACCGTTGCCTTGTTTACAAATAATGACTTTAGTCTTTTGTTGAGGAACATTACTCTGGTGATGTAAAGCAACATTTGAAAAGCCATTATCTCTATTATACTTTCCAACATTCTTACAATCAAAACTTTGAGATTTGTTAAATTGTCTACAGTATCTAGGAGAGGGAAAATTATTATTTACTGATCTCCCTTGGTACTGTTTAATCTTGGGGTTATCTCTCTTACTAGAACTGTTTTTCTTTTCCCCTATGGGAATATATTTACCAATTGTTTCAAACTGACTGTGCTGAGTTTGACAACTGCCAGAAACAATAGTATCTCTATTGTTCCGCATATGGGTTTCATCCCTGAGACAAGTAGTAATAGTCTCAACACCCGCTATTAATTTCTGAGTATTTCCAATAGTCGAGAAATATTTGCTCTTATGAGTCTTGTCCTGAAATATATCACCTTTCTTTCCCTGATTAACAGAACTGGTTGTCACGCTAGAATCTTTGTTGTTCTGACGCCAAGAATTATTACTCGAATTATCAGTGATATTAAAACTTGGAAAGTTATATTTCCCACGAAAAGATCTATATTTACTATGTATGACATCTCTCTGAGCAAAAAGTGTATGGGGCTGACTTTTCGCAATTTTCTGTCTATCATTGTCAACATTGACAGAAGACCACATATTGTTATTCAAGACGATGTCAAGCAGGCCATCTACTCGTTTTCTTGCTTGTGCAATCTCCACATCTCTATGTGAGATCTCTTCACCCAATTTCTTGTTTAAACTCTCAACTCTTAAAACTTTGCAGCTTTCCTCTGCTAGTAAATTTTCAATCTTAGCGACCTTCTCTTTCTCAGCCGTCAACTCCACTAATGTCTCTTTCTCTAACTGTTCTTTATTTGCTCTCAACTGAGTCAACTCTAGTTGTAGTGACTGAATCTTAATATAATCATTGCTATTATTAAGCTCATTAATCTTTTCTGGAATCATCGCATTCTTTTCTTCCTGTTGGAGACCAAGATTCGCAATATCATCCATCAAATCAAGAAGTGACTCTGTATAATCCCTATCACGTTTATCGGTCTCAACTTTCAATTTCTCATAAATCTTTTTATTTTGTTGGACCTCCTGTGTAACATTTTCCACCTCAATTTGCTTATCTTTCATCTGGACTTCCAATTGCTTTATCTTCAACAATGCTAAATCCAAACTTGCCTGCACACCAGCAAGTTCCGAATTTGATTTATCTAAATCACTTGTTAGTCTGGACACTGTTTCATGTAGCCTATTCATTTCAGTAGTACTTTTTACACAACTGTCCCTTTCCTGTAGGGCACTCCGTTTGTTCCTTCTTATTTGCTCTTCATCTTCTAACTCTTTTTTCTGATCATCAGCCATGTCGTTGCACACTATCTTACGTATAATCTTCATTATCTGATTGCGTTCAACACCCATATAGTGGTACGAAAACAATCGAAGATCCATAACCAGTAACTTCGCTAAATCTTTAGCCATCCTTAGATGAGGATGAGAGTGAAAATTCTCCTCAGCAAAATATTTTAGGGCTTTTGCCGCATTGACCAAAAATTTGTCTATCACATGTTCCTCAAGCTCTGGGCCTTTTAATTCTTGAAAATCTCTACCTTCTTCCAACAAATAAGCCAATACAGGCCTCATATCCTCAGGATCTATATCATCATCATCCATAGTGATTCACTTACTTAATCAAATATATATAGTAATCACTTATAGTTATGACAAATTACTGTCGCAAAAGGTTGGACAATTAACTTTCCAGCTTACAAAGTTAACTATTTGTCAAGAAATGAGCTTATTCCTCAATTCTGTGTCACCAATTCCTTTTTATAGCACCTTTATCAAGTCACATCATTATCAGGAAAATCGACATATGTCAACTGCCATTAACACCTATGCATAAAATCTTAATCATATGTCAAATTAGACATAAACAACAATAACAACAGAATGAGCAATTAGGGAGGCCCAATGACATGCATGAAGTGACACAATTTACACAAGAAAAAATCACTTATCTGTCAACAATCCTGTTCCTTTCCGCCACGACACTGGATATCACATAGACTGCTAAAACCTCCACTGCGGGAAAGCACTGGAACTTGATTCGTTTCTCTTCAGGTAATTTCGTCAATATGATATGTGCTTAACAATGCACAAGTTGACAGGAACCATAATACAGCACAGACCGCAACTCTTGACTCTTCTGTAGTCTGAAATGTACACGGCAACTCCGTGTATCATAACGTCTTGAACTTGTGATGGTGATAACTGGCACAGGTAACCCGAATATTGCAGAAATCTGTCACAACCCGTACAAATGCTGGTACAAATACTGTCCAAGTCTAATTGAACGCTCTTGACCACTGCAGACGTTGTTGTAGTCTATAGGCTACTGGTGTAAAGTTGCATACTACCTCAAATAAAGCGTGCGTTGATTCTCAAATGCGCCACCCAGGCAGATAATAACTAGGTCGAAGTTCCGAAGCACAGTAGATTCAAGCCACGCCCACACAGGGCTAATTATAACAAAGTCAAGTGTTCTACACTCTTGTCACGCGAATGTCTTAAGAATACGTTCCAAATTGACTGGCACAGAAGAAAAAACCAGTCTTGGCCACCATAAATGTAACCGCACTTTTTATTTAGCAGTAACCTCTTCTGTATTGGTTCCAACTTGACTGTAAACCACCAAATGATAATAGTCGTGTTTTAGATAGGTAAAGTGAGTGTGATTGTGTGCTGGCAAAGTCGTTCACACAACAGGTGGGCACACGGGAGTCATCGAGTATGGAACGACTGATGATATTTACTAATAGTTTATTAGCTTAAGTCACATCATCACGTAGACATAGACGAACACAGTTACATCGAATCATAGTATATAATTTCCACACTGCATCAATACCTAATACGGCCTATCCACATCCTGGCCTTATAATCGCTTCATCACAGCTTCATAAATCTCCACACTACTCAACAAAGCCTGCTCACACGGCAGCTATAATAATCTTCATAAGG
The DNA here is from genome assembly GCA_024509875.1 of Oreohelix idahoensis. NCBI lineage: Eukaryota > Metazoa > Mollusca > Gastropoda > Stylommatophora > Oreohelicidae > Oreohelix > Oreohelix idahoensis. The sequence goes on from JAMPIV010008509.1 coordinate 43,272, forward strand.
CCTAAACAATACTCCATTACTCAATAAAGCCTGCTCACCCGGCAGCTATAATAATCTTCATATGGCCTACACAAATCCTCATTACACAATAAAGCCTGCTCACCCGGCAGCTATAATAATCTTCATATGGCCTACACAAATCTTCATTACACAATAAAGCCTGCTCACCCGGCAGCTATAATAATCTTCATATGGCCTACACAAATCTTCATTACACAATAAAGCCTGCTCACCCGGCAGCTATAATAATCTTCATATGGCCTACACAAATCTTCATTACACAATAAAGCCTGCTCACCCGGCAGCTATAATAATCTTCATAAGGCCTAATAAATCTTTACTGCTGTTTATCACATAGGCTGTATACACAGCGAAATATATAAGTCGACATTTTCTTAAGCACTACGTAGGCATACACTTTCCAAAACCACTGGGTTTCGACCTACACGGTCCACGCCCAAAACACAACTCCTCTAATCACACACTAGTCCCGCCATAAAACCCCGTCACGAGACTCGGCTGTTTTGAACACCGCTCTCAATAATACATGCAGACTAGCTGCGAGCTATTCACATGGCTCAAAACAGGACAGAATAAATACATCTCTACATTTGAGATTAAACAGCGTTCACACGCTTATCTGTACTCTGCCACTCCAAAAATAGGAAAAGATAATTCGATCCTAAAGTCAAACAAGTATCCGCTTAATCAAGCGTTGCAACTCGAAATTTAACTTGTCTAAAAAAACATTCTAAAGATTACTTCCCCTTCCATAAAATCCACTTGCAACACCAACACTCCGATTAAGTTCTCTAGAAATTTTAATTATCATAATAAACTTCTATCACAACATAAAATATTACATCAAGCATATACAAATAGTCATAAAAATCAAGGAATTGCTGCAAGAAATGATAGACCCACAGTTATGAGCTTCCCTCGATGTTTAGCCCACAGTCCCGTTAGGAGAAAGATGATAGCCCAAAGAGTCACGGATACATATGATTTGGTTTAATATTTCCCCCTTTTAAGGTATGGACAGACTTGATATCTCTGATCTATTCTAAGGGAAAATATGGTTAGCAATACTTGCATAGACAAAGTTAAGACAGCAAAATGGGTGCCAAATTACAACAATAAAGAAACACTCAGACCTGCATTCACTCTATTTACTCAGCCGCGGCCACGGGCTCTCTTGCATACTTACAGCTTTGTTAACAGCATCTGGAATCATAATTTTTAGGACATTCACACACATAATCGTCAATGGCAGTCTTTGACCAAGAAATCCCCAGTTCCGAAAAGACGGGTTGAATTCTCTGCTTCAGGGAACGATTCCTTGGGTGTTCTTAGTTCTCGGATGTCTGTTTAGGTCACATTAAAATTGTCCAGGCACGAACATTAACAACAAGCACAGTGTCAATAGCTTAGGTTTCTAGAAATGAGGAATGTCAGATCGGTGTCTTCTTTCAGGTTAGGACTTTATTTGGTCACCACACCACTAGTCAACAGTGTCGGAATGTTACTGGCGTTAATATGTTACTTGCCATACAGGCTAAAAATGTACTTGAGTTATTTCTCAGGAAGAATTAAATATGGCGCGATAGGCCTGTTACTTCATTTAACCTTTAGAGTACTTGTAAAGATTATGCACCAAGGCTTTTAAGGAAAATGTTTTAGTTCTTCACAGATATCACTCATCAGTACTTAACGCTGGCAAAGTTTGGGTTAACCCCAGTATTTACTGAATAAAGGAAAAAACACATATAAAATAATTATACATACTAGGTACTCGTTATAACTTACATTTTTAAACTGCAAGCGTACAGCTTGACTTATCATTTAAAACTTCCCGTAAAATAAGTTATATACATAAAATCAATCATCGTGAATTAGGAATACATACGTATCCCGTCAATACTCACTGATGTAGCATTTCAGTTATAAGTTAATTTTAAAATATATTCTCGTCTGATTATTTAGCAGTAAAATCAAATTCATTTATAGCTGCATGATTTTAAGATAGAAATATAATTTATTCTGCTTTCCACTGAAACACGTCACTAGAAAATAATACAGACTATATTTTAATTCTCTCTGCACAAAAGAACTAGTTAAAAATAGGCGATTTAACACTTAATCACTCACAAAATATGAGATATATTAAATATAATATTTACCTCCGCACAGAACTACAGATTAATACCACGAACTAGAATCATTCAATAATATGGTAGTCTAGAACTCGGCAAAATGTTGCCCAGAAACTAAAGACTTTTCAATACACAAGATAGTTCTTCTAGCCTGTCGATCTGTCTACTGCAGATTTAGGAGTAAGAATGAAAATGTAGTTTCAAACTCTGGTTAATATCTATGAAACGGACAAAGATGAGCGCTATTTCCAAAACCACGCAATAGCCTCCCCTTTCCTTAACACCTACGTACCTTAGACGCTAGCTCATACCTGCCAAAACGTGCGTCTTCGCATCTTACGCCAAAACTAGCCGTGGAGCGTGAGTGTCATTGAAAAAACCCAGACTATACAAGGGGATTGACATAAGTCTTGGGCCTGACCATGAAGGAGTCACAGGAGGAAGATGAAACTTGGCACATTTAAAGTTCATTATATTTGCAATGAATGTGTAAAGTACGCTTTTGTTTTTTCAATGGGATTTCCCGCTACGGAGCACGGCGCAATCTACCACATTGACCGGATCTGCTGCTCCAAAGATTTGACAAAACAATGGAAAAGAAGGAGGTCAGAGCTGTGATAAAATTTCTGATGTTTCTGGGAAAACACCTACAGAAATACACAGGAAGATGGAACCAGTGTTTCGTGATTCTTGTCCTTCATATACTTCGGTAAAAAACTGGTGTCAACAGTTTAAGTGCGGCCGCTCAAACGTTGCTGATCTGCCAAGATCTGATAGACCAGCCTCAGAGTGCAACGATGAAAATGCAACAAGAGTGAAGAAAATCATTGACCAGGATCGAAAAATGACAATTGTGGAGATAGCTAGTAGAGTAAAACTAAATGAAAGAACAGTTTATAGAATTTTACACAACAGACTGAAAATGAGAAAAGTGTGTGCACGCTGGATTGCGCGACTGTTGACACGTGAACAGAAGCAAACGAGGGTAAATTGCTGTCAACAGTTGCTCAAAACGTGTCAGTCAAAAAATTTTTGGGAGACCATGGTGACAGTAGATGAGACTTGGGTACACCATTATAACCCCGAATCCAAAATTGCCAGCATGCAATGGAAAACCCCGGGCTCCCCAACACCTGTCAAGCCGAGGGAGCAGAAATCTGCAGGAAAAGTGATGCTGACTGTTTTTGGGACGGCAAAGGTGTCCTTTTGAAAGATTATCTGCCTCGTGGCCACACAGTTAATGGACAGTACTATGCAGATCTTCTCACAAAACTAAGAAAGGTTGTGACCAGGAAGCGAGGGATAACGCGCACTCAAAATCTTCCTTTGCTTCAAGACAACGCGCCCTCTCACAAAGCACGGCTTGGGCAGCTAGCAGCCAACGATTTGAATATTGAAATTCTTCCACACCCACCATATTCTCCAGATTTGGCTCCATCAGACTTTTTTTCTATTCCTAAATCTTAAAAAACAGCTAAAAGGAAATCATTTTGACAGCGATGAAGAAGTTATACTGGCATGTGATGACTGGTTTTGTTTGAAAAATAGGTTGTTCTACTCCCAAGGTCTTTTCAAGGTCAAGCAGAGATGGCAGAAGTGTGTCAATTCAGATGGTGGCTATATTGAAAAGGAATAAACACTATACAAAATTTCAGCTCTCTGTGACATGTCCTTCATGGTCAGGCCCAAGACTTTTGTCAATCCCCTTGTATGTCTCATTCCAGAGCGCTGCGTGAGTGTAATATCACACTTCACTCCGAGAGAAACGTTAGTGTCAGGTGAAAATGCTAGACGGTATGTCTCATTAGATGGCAGTTTCCACACCTAACCGGGAACTAGCCTGACGAAACGCCCGTGACATGAGAAAAGTACAGACGCATGTCTGCTATCTCTGTCTGCCTAGACGAGTATTCACACGTTCTATCGCCCTGCAGCACTGACATCTGCGTAATAGAATGCGTATCAGTATGAGAAAGAAAACGGTAAAGTGAGAATGGGAAAGAAAATATTTTTCGCAAACGAACGAATGCGAAAAATACGGGAAAAGGATACAGAGTGATAATAAAATAGAGGACACGGGTGGAAGAAATAAAGAATATAGAGACAATTTATTGATCATAAAACCCACTGTGACAATCAGTACCCAATTCATTCAAGCGCAAACTCGCAGCTTGAGATGTGAGCAGAATTCATCCGCCTTTCCCCCAAAAACTAATTCATAGTACGTTCGACAGTTTCTTTATCCTATTTTTAAAAAGCAAACTAACAGCTAGTCAAAAGAGCTGTGTTCAAAAAGTGTGTGTATAAAAATCCGACCCGTACATACGAGTCTTAAACACTTAACTCCCCTTAATTAAAATATGACTTAACATATGCTTTTTTCGACCTTTTTCAAGTTTATAAATTTATAAGCGGCTGAACATTTTTAACCAGTTTCTAACCGGTGGAAAGTTTATAACCGGTGAAAAATTTATAAACGGTGGAAAATTATAAGCTGCTGAAAGTTTATAAGCGGTGGAAAGTTTATATTGGGTGAAAAATTATAAGCGGTGGAAAGTTTATATTGGGTGGAAAATTATAAGCGGTGTAAAGTTTATAAGCGGTAGAAAATTATAAGCGGTGGAAAATTATAAGCGGTGTAACGTTTGTAAGCGGTGGAAAGTTCATAAGCCGAGGAAAGTTTATAAGCAATTGAAAATTTATAAGCGGTGACACGTTTATAAGGGGTGGAAAGTTTATAAGGGGTGGAAAGTTTATAAGGGGTGGAAAGTTTATAAGCGGTAGAACGTTTATAAGCGGTGGAAAGTTTATAAGCGGTGAAAAGCTTATAAGCGGTGGAAAATTATAAGCGGTGAAAACTGTATTAGCAGTTGAAAATTATAAGCAGCTGATAGTTTATAAGGGGTGGAAAGTATATAAGTGGTGACAAGTTTATAAGTGGTGGCAAGATTATAAGGGGTGGAAAGTTTTAAGCGGTGGCAAGTTTATAAGTGGTGGAAAATTTATAAGCGGTGGAAAATAATAAGCGGCTGAACATTTATAAGCTGTGAACTGTATTTTATGTGGTGAAATGTTTATAACCGGTAAAAAGTTTAAAAGCGGTGGAAAGTTTTTTAAGCAGTGGAAAGTTTATCAGCGGTGGAAAGTTTATAAGGCGAAGTGTTTTTTATATTTGGACATGCGCCCTAATATAACCGACTAGGTTGAACGGGACGTGCCTCGCCAAAACGAGGCAAAACTTTATTAATAAAAAAAGACAGAAGTAAACGTAACACTGCACGCTGATTGGCTACAGTTTATCAAGATTACTCAAACAGCCATTAGAATTGATCTCTTGTATTCGATTCTTCCTGAAGGCAAGTTTTCTCAACAGTTGTCCTAGATTCTTATTTGCTACTGGAGGTGAACAATCTCATTTTTATGCTGATTAGGCAAGATCGTCAAGGCCATGTCGAAAAAAAAAATTTCTAAAAACACATAAACATACCAGTAGCGTCCGTTGCATTACAGTTATAATAATTTCCAGTGAAGCTTGGACGATGAATAGGCAGTTGGAAGAAAGAATTGAGGCTCTTGAAATGTAGATATATAGAAGAATGGGGCGTATCTCATGGAAAGAGATGAAAACAAATAAGGAGGTCCTAGAAAATCTAGGTATGAAAAGAGAACTAATGAGGGAGGTCAAAGTTCGGCAGCTAAAATACTTTGGCCACATAAAAAGGCATAACACCTTTCAGAAAACCATAACAGAAGGGAGAGTTGAAGGCAAACGTGCAAGGGGAAGACAGCGCTATAAGTGGGAAGTTAACATCAAAAGATGGACAGGAAAGAGTCTATCAGAGTGCACCACCAAGACAAGAGACAGAAGACGTTGGAGATCCATTACAGCCAACTTCGTTGTGGAGATGGCAGCTGATGATGAGTGAAGCAATCGTTTCGGGTTCTATCCCCAGTCGATGCATGAGAGGTATTTTTTAAAATTTAATTTGGCCAAACGTCTTTAGTTTTTACAGAAACAAATTCCATTTCGATATGAAGGAAAGAAAGAAATCATCAGGAAAGAAGTTGATATCTATGGTCAATAAAATGCCTCAGATTATCTTACTACAAGTATATTACTGGATTTTATCGTGTGCCCTGTGCTTTGTCATTTAATTAGGATCATTTTCAAGACTGGCAGAAAATTTAAAATGTTCATTTAGCTCAAAATGTAAAGGAAAAATTGTGGGGACATTGTGAATTCTACAAGAAAACATCGGCGACAGATCTCCATACAGACTTTGGAGTTCAGCTGATTATAACAAAGTCGCGCAGTGTAGCATCTTGTTTCGCAAAGTGTACAAATTCTTTCGTCTTTATTGACTTAATTTTAGAGAATCCTTCCAAATCTCGCTTTTATTTTGCTTTTGATATATTTATAGCGTCATACCTATTATTGTGAACTTTCTGCATTCTGTTCTATCTATCTATCTGTCTGTCTGTCTGTCTGTCTGTCTGTCTGTCTGTCTGTCTGTCTGTCTGTCTGTCTGTCTGTCTGTCTGTCTGTCTGTCTGTCATCTCATACAAAATCTTATAAACAAACATATTGATATACATTTTCTACACTGCACTATTTTTGTTGGCCAAAGTTTAGCTTTTACAAATAGAATTTTTATCTGGCAAGAAACAGCGTGGAAACGGAAAACCGACTCAGAATTATGACAAGGCTGTGCAAGTACAGTAAAACCATGATATAGGGGAATAATTCTGGAAGCCGACGCCACGTGTTTGGTACAGCCGGTTGCTAGGTTCATCTGAACAATGTAGAATGGGGACAGATTAAAAAAAAATAGCATAAATACAGAACAGTTACAAACTAATTGCGATTAAAAAAGAAAAAAATACAAGAACGCAACCAAATAATAATGTAAAATCCGTTTACATATAGAGTTTTCTTAATGAATGTATGTAACCAACTATAAAACAATACCACACTCTTTTCGGGAAAATACGGAAAGCGTGCAGTGCATGTGAAAATTAAAGTGAATACTTATTAAATGAACATATATGAACTGCAATCTTTTCATGGAGTATTAACCATAAGTTATGGTAAGTCTGACTATAACCATAAATTATGATAAGTCTGACTATAACCATAAGTTATGATGTCTGACTATAACCATAAGTTATGATAAGTCTGACTATAACCATAAGTTATGATAAGTCTGACTATAAAAATCCAACGAAGTTGACACAGAATTGAAAGGAATGAAATGACCAGAGCAAAACGAAAAGCGTCATCGGGACATGCAACAGAAATATCACTACATAATTATTCCCTTTCGTTATTTGGTATTTCTTGCTCGCATATTCTTCTTCTTCTTCCGTCCTTTGCCACCGACCGTCAAAGCAGTCAGTGGCCATTACGCCTAGTGGCGTCTTAGGGCAACAGCAGATAGGTTTTCCCTGCCATTGTTTCCCATCACGCCTAGTGGCGTCTTTAGGGCAACGGCAAATCAATTGCTCGCATATACATAGATATAATTATCCTAATACTTCAAGTAAATAAAACACTCACAAAATGAGACATTTGACGTCATTTAAATACAAAACATTTTATCACTGTAAATACCGAATGTTTTTAACGTGGAGGTGTATGACGCAAAATGTTAAACTTTAGATCAGCTAAATAAGAGACCTGTATATCAAGAGTTTACTGTACTTCAGAAAACGCAGAGCCTTATCAGAATCCCTTTGTATTCTTTAGGTGAATAGGTCAGTAACCATTTCCTGTGTTATTGTAACATAGTTATTTTTTATCAGAGTTTTCAGCAAACAGATTGACACAATTTTTACACATTCATATTTCGTTCGTTATAGGCTGTTTCTTATTTTATTCTTGTTAAGTTCGCGTTTTCAGCAGTTATTCTTTGTCAACTATTTTTATATGTTGTTAATTAGCTCCTATTCTCATTGTATTGATTTTATTCCGTTATATAATTGTAATATATATATATAATTTAATAATTTATTGTGTCGCCTGTGTGCAGGTGTGTATTTTTTCAGACTCACGTACCTAACCCTGCACCTGAGTTAAGACAGGTAAAGGCAACGAGAAAAAGAACTGCTCACATCACCTCATATAATAGGTTAGACCTAGTTTGTCGAAGTCTCTAACCCATAACTCAACTACGGCAGTTTCTGATATGGGATTACTAGTTTTACTTTTCTTACATATAAATATGATTATGGATAAAATTTGGATAACCAGGATAAAATTTGGATAACCAGGATAAAATTTGGATAACCAGGATACAATTTGGATAACCAGGATAAAATTTGGATAACCAGGATAAAATTTGGATAACCAGGATAAAATTTGGATAACCAGGATAAAATTTGGATAACCAGGATAAAATTTCTTAGGAGTAGAGTGAAGGAACATACATTTATGAACGTGTGCGTAGCTTTCAATGCAGGATTGTTAACAGAGGTTACACAGGGACCTTTCGACCTAGCAAGAGGCATTAAATAGCTTGACAGCTGGGGTCAATGGACTTACCACTGTTACAATATGGAAAATGGGTAACTTTGTCAGAGTCAGTTAAACGTCACATGGATTCATTATATCAATAGCAATGAATTAGGCCTGATGTCTTTTTCTGGGCACTATAATTACCAACATGTCATACAAGGCGACTAATATGAGGTTGGTCATGGGGCTGGCAACCTGATCTTGTAAGAGAAATTGCTGAGGAAAGCACATATGCAAAAGCATATGAATACTTAGGGCAGACATCTTGGACAGGGATTAGCTACAGTGATGGCTACATGATACGTTAGAGGCCCAAAGGAAAATGATGATATTGATGATAATGAAAGTTGGATAACTGGAGATTGACGCTATCAGGTTTCTAACCGGTAACCTAGCATCGAAAAGCCAGCGAAATAACCGTTCTGCCGTTTACTCTATAAGCAACAAAATATGAGGACACTTCTGATGATCAGATTGCCTCCTGTCGTAACGCTCTATATAGAGATGCATATCATTTTGTTCAGATACCATCCATTGTGAACATACACTTTTATTGTTTGAATTCACTTTGTTGTTTGATTATTTTATACTTGATGTGGATGATTGACTAATGGGCTTCGGTTTCTGGCGATCTAACTGTCCTTACATTATCTTCTACAAATTATGAAAAAGATGATTTCGGCTACATGTAGCTACTATTGCTGCTGATTCCACTGTAGAAAGTCTGCACTAAAGCACTCGTGGACTTTTGCAGCAGTGGTGTCTGTAGCAATCTACTTAATATGATTATATTGCTCGCCCTATGCACGACCTTATGTTGATTGGCTCTTATAATCTTATTGCTGGGGGAGCAGTAGTCTTATTGGTTTATTTTCTGGGAGACTCCCGGGAATAGCACAGACAACTACTATAAATAACCAGGTGTTACTTTTTTTCTTATCTCTGAAGGTGGTTCCAAGAATTGTGACACAGCATCCATCACACCCGCTGCGTAACCGAAGAAATCATGGACTCGTGCTTTAACATATCGGACTTCCATTATGGTAGGTATAAAGATTAAATTACAACAGACAGGAGAGACAAAGAACGTATCATTGCCAAATAATGAACATTGACTATTTCAGCTCCAGCAGAACAATTAGTAATAGTTGACAAAAATAAAATATAATACGATCAGCAACAAACAGTTAACAAAAAAGAATGTAGAGTAAAACAGAAGCAAAACCAGAATTTCCAAAGCCAAGGCTCAAGAAGTATACATAGAAGCAAACAGAGAAGTAAGAAGACGCATCAAAAGAGACAAGATAACATATTTTGATAAGTTGGCAAGAGAGTGACAGAAGATGCTGCAGCCAATGGAAGTATGAGAGAACTGTACAGAAATGAACATGATGAGGAGAGCGTGGAAAGAACTTGAGATGATGGCACGTGACAGGAGGCCTTGGCGTGTGTTTGTTGAAGGCCTATGCTCCTTGGGGAGCCGAGGTAATGAATGAATAGACATAGAATATATGGCAACGTTTTTCTTTGAATCGTTTCTAATGTTTAGTTTTCAGCAGTCAAGTTTTATTATCGTTATCAACATCATTATTTCCGTTTTTCGCCCTCTATAGAGCACCGAGTCACATCTTTAGCTGGTCCACTTCAACGCTCGTACTTGCAGAACCAATTCTTTAGCCCATGAGCTATAACGTTGTGTAAAGAGTTATTATAACATGAAAAATAAATTATATAAACTTTGCTGTCTACCTTTCCCATAAAACAAACTGCTTCAGATAAGAAGCTAAACATGTTCCAATAGTTTTTCTTCTTTCGGTTTTTTAATTTGTAGCAATTTTTTTAATATTGTGGTATAGAATAAAAAAGAAAGTATATTTCACAATAATCGAAATAATTATAAGACGTTGGATTTTAAGATTGATAAGTTGAAGTTGTTTTATAGAAATTTTGCTACCTGTTTGGTCATTATCTAAGGGCATTCATTTATGTGTGTGTGCCGGCTATATATTTTGTAATTGAACTTATTGAAGGCTTTTTGGAATCGCTCCACGTTGAAAACTGGAACGGAAAAATAATAATAAAATGGCATTAAGAAAATGAAGTAAACTGCTGTGGACAATGACAGTGGGTAAAAATAGGTAATATAAGTCTGGCAATTTTAAAGACAAAGACATTACTTACGTTATTGCCGATCGCAAGGCGTTTTTGGATTTGTCAAATGACAAAGATGAACGTGGGATCAAACTCCCTACCCCCCTCATAGTTTGGTTTGGTTTGGTTTTTTTAAGGACTATCTTCATTGCACACGGACAACGCCATGAGCGCTCCGATCTCCTCCATTAGATCACACAAGGAGGATCTCAGCGCAGTGCACGAACTCCGTAGCACCGGCGAGAATCCCAATGTGTGTATATAATGTACAGGAATCACACATTCTATAAATATTATAGTAATAGCCCATAGTAATAGCTCGTAAGTATGAAAGCCTCCTTAGGGTGCCAAGAGTTAATGAGAGAAGGTGAATCCTCACTGAGAGAGGAGGCTTCAGAAGGTACTCTGGCCTGAAGAGACAGCTTCACTCTGGGATCCCGAAAGGTATAAGAGGTCCAATTCAAATCTCTGCTAAGTGTAATCTTGAGCAAAAGGTAAATACCCTTGAAGACCCTCTGTAGATAATCTGAATTTTGTCACTGTTGGACAATCACTGCAGAGCAAGGAGAGGAAATCCCGTGACAGATAAGCTCGGACGACACAGTCCTTTAACCTATCACTTTTGGATTACTATACTTGAAAAGGTTATTGGACACTCTGGCTATAGTGTCTGGCGTTTTTATACCTCAAGTCTATCTGACCGTTAATGGCTGACTGGGCCAAGGACACTGTGGCTTTGATAAATGTTTATATTGCGCCTGAGTACTATCTGGTGGATAGCGCTGAGTACTGTTGTGTACCTATGGCTGACTTGGCCAATAAGTACGGTTGGCGTGATATGGTGAAAGACTTAGATGTCTTTAGAACCACACAGATTTTTGGGACACCCCGTGAGATACGTGGGTGCACAGTGGTCTGGTAACAGACTATCTATCGAGAGGAGCAAGGAAACACTTTCTCTCTCTCAGTTGATGTCAGTAGTTATTGCTTATGCCGAGGCTATCAGTCCAATGCCGGTCAGATATTACACAAAAACATTCGTAAGCTCTAGCCTAACGGTAATTATTTTTAGTGATTGTAATTGCAATGTTATGACTGTATACATGAGCAAGTCCTGTGCCCGTTTAGCTGTTATGGACATGACTGCAAGTAATGGCATTATAAGTAGTATAGTAGGCGCAAAACTGGTAGTATTGTGGCAGTGGCGCGGACTTTTTATATAAGAAAATACTCCGATCGATTGTGGCGGTGGCGCTGACTTTTATATAAGGAAATACTCCGCTCGGTTGTGGTGGTGGCGCTGACTTTTATATAAGGAAATACTGCGCTCGGTTGTGGCGGTGGCGCTGACTTTCATATAAGGAAATACTCCGCTCTGTTGTGGCGGGGCGTGTAGGTAGGTTGTTATGTGGGTATTGGGTTGTTTATACATTTATTTTACATATAATGTTTATGCGTACTTTACAAAACATGTGTTACAACACATATTTATATATATATACATACGATATGTAGACATAGATAACAAAGATTTAGTTAATAAATATATTTTATTTTCAACAGTGTTTTGTTACAGCAGTAGAAATATACATTATATGAGTAGGGTCACATATTGGCAAGAGGGAGGTGTGTACAATTTTTATGGTAAGAAACATTATATAAACAGGATCATATAGTGGAAGGCGTTTATGTTAGAGGGAAAGGGGGAGGTGTGTACAATTTGGGTTGTAGCTGGCAGGTGTGAGTTTTTTGTGTAGGTATTTTAATTGTTGTGTGTTGTGTATTGTGGTGGTCTTGTGTTGTGTCTTCATACAATTATATATATATATATATATATATATATATATATATATACATATATATATATATACATATATATATATATATATATATATATATATATATATATGTATATATGTATATATGTATGTATATATATATATATATATGTATATATATATGTATATGTATTGTATATATGTATATATATATATATATATATATATATATATATATATATATATATATATATATATATATATATATATATATATAGGTATATATATATTATATATATATATATATATATATATATATATATATACAGGTAGACAACAAAGATAAAAATCGATAAAAACCTACAATATTGAGATAAAGAGGAAAATATAAAAAAATCGATAAATTCGCGTATGTATGAGTTTTATAGGGGAGGTTGCCTAATGAGCGGGGTGTGGTGGTGTTGATTTTTTGGTTTTTGTGTTGTGTTGTCTGTAGGTAACTGGTTAGATGGAAAGAAAGAGGTGTGTACAATTAGGGGTGTAGCTGGCGGGTGTAGGTATTTTAATTGTTGTGTGTTGTTGTATTGTGGTGGTCTTGCGTTGTTTCTTCATACAATATATATATATATATATATATATATATATATATATATATATATATATATATATATATATATATATAATAATAATAGTAATAATAATAATAATAATAATAATAATAATAATACAGGTAGACAATGGACATAAAAATCGATAAAAGCCTGCAATATTGAGATAAAGAGGAAAATATAAAAAATCGATAAATTTGCGTATGTATGAGTTTTATAGGGGAAGATGCCTAATGAGCGGGGTGTGGTGGTGTTTCTGTTTTGGTTTTTGTGTTGTGTTGATTGTAGGTAACCGGTTAGATGGAAAGAGTGGGTATGTACAATTGGGGGGTGGGATAGCTGGCGGGTGTAGGTATTTTAATTGTTGTGTGTTGTTGTATTGTGGTGGTCTTGTTTTGTTTCTTCATACAATATATCTTCTTCTTCTAAATCCTTAACCGCCGACCGTCAAAGCAGTCAGTGGCCATCACGCCTAGTGGCGTCTTGTAGGGCAACAACAAATTGATTTCACTTTGCTCGGTCGGTGGCCATCCTTCATACAGTGCCCCAACTCTGGTTCATTTTTAACATCTCAGCCTCCACGGTCCTCCGCCAGGTTGTTTTTGGTCGGCCTCTCTTTCGTTTACCTTCAGGGGTCCAAAGCATAGCTGTTCTTATGATGGCATCGGGGTCTCTTCTGAGGACATGGCCAACCCAGCTCCAGCGTCTGCCAGCTATGATGGTGTGCATGTCCTCTTGCTTGCTCTGAGTAAGCATATCTTGGTTGGTGATGGTATTCGGCCAAAAGATTCTGTGAATTTTTCTTAGGCGTGTTGTGTGAAAAGAGGACAATTTCGACATTTCCTTCTCTGTAACTCTCCAGCATTCTGCACCATAGAGAAGCACAGAAAGCACACAGCTCTGATTTTATCTTAATTTTGTGCTTGTGCTGTATTTAGAGGACTTCCAGATGTGGTTTAGGCTAAAAAAGGCTGTTCTTGCCTTATTCATTCTGATGTTGATGTCTTTGCCTGCCCCACCGTCTGGTGTTATTATGCATCCTAGATATGTGAAGGTGTCTGTCTGTACCAGTTGCTGATTCCTTACTGATAAGGGCTCAGGGTTGCTCACATTGAGCGTCATGACCTCTGACTTCCTTAAATTGATGTTCAAGCTCACCTGCTGGCTAAACTTATTAAGTCTATCCGTTTTTTCCTCGATGTGTTGATGTGAATGTGCTAGTAGTGCAATGTCATCTGCATATTCCAGATCTTCTAGTGTAGAAAATGTAGTCCATCTTATTCCTCTTGGACTGCCCTCTTTTGTCTGTCGCATCACCCAGTCTTCGTGTACATAACCTAAACTTTAAAATTTAAATTACATAATCTAAAATTTAAAATATAAAATTTTTATATATGCTTTAATGTAGGCCCAGAGTGGATGCAGGGATTCTCAAATGTGGAGCCTGTCACAATAAACGGAGAAGACATCACATGTTTGTATTACTCCACATTTTGCGAATCCCTGCATCAACTCCGGGCCTTCGTCAAGGTCCGCGGATGCGCTATTTTTAGTATTCAGCAGATTGGTTTTTCCCGAAAACACACTATCTGATCGGGAATCCCGTTAAGGCGGCCGCCGTGATGCTGACCACAGCATCATGCCGGCGGACTTAACACCACGTGCATCACCCATCTCTTGTGTATATCATCAATGACAAACTCTCTCTGGCCACAGAAATTGCTAGCCTCATTAACCGAATAAACCTGGTAGCAGTTTACCATCTCTTCTTGATTGTGCAAATGATTGAGAGATGGCGGTAGACCTACCTGGACGAGGGGCATATCCAGAGAGTATCCGAAAATCGCGGAGACGACCGGATATAGTGCTTCATTCTGCAGCAACGCTTCAGGTCATACTGATTGAACTGACCGTGCCATTTGAATCCAGATTAGATGAGCAACATTCGTTCAAAGCGGCCAAGTATAGTGATCTGGCCGCGGATCTGAGACACGATGGGTTCACTGCAAGGGTCATGGCTGTTGAAGTGGGTGCAAGAGGGCTTGTGGCTGCATCAGTGTATGATCTATTGAAACTGTTGGGGCTGAGGGGACAGTCGAGAACAAGGGCCCTGAAGAGGCTTAGTGAAACTGCTGAAAAGGCATCAGGCTGGCTGTGGAACAACCGCAATGGGGAATGGAGATCGTAACAATAAACGCTGCGGTACAGAAAACACCAGGAATTTTTCTAAGTCCACAATACGCTGAGGTTTGTGGTGGACTAGTGAACGGGCTGCGACTCAGGGGCGACAAGCGGTGTATACTATAAGGGGTGTCAGTATCAAAAGTCCAGTGGGGAACGTGCAGTGGCGACTCGTTGACTTCGCGCTGGTGTCTCAGTGTGTGCGACGGAACGAACGGAATAATTTGTCTTCTCTTTGTTACTTTCACAATTGCCTCCACGGCTGGCGGAGTTGTGGAATTTAAAGTTGCTACCATAAGTGAAATGGGTTCATTTTCGATGCAAGACAACAGGAAGCTGAGACGCTTGGGTGTCATGACCCAAGTGGGCCCGCCCCCTTAGAGTGTAAAGGAGTATATAGGGCCGAAACACTTGTCGGACGGGGGAACTCTTCTGATGATCAGATTGCTTCCTGTTGTATCGCTCTGTAAAGAGTTTCCTATCATCCCTGCTTCACATCACGTGTTTGGGGAAACTCCAAACTCACAACGCCGATCAAAGCTGCGATATATAACGCCTGTATCACCAGCTTACTTCTATATGGTAGTGGGAAATATGTCTTCTTCTTCTCGTTCGCTGTTGTTTAGAAATGTCTACACAAGAAGTCCGGTTTTCTGGATGTATGTTGCTGTGGTTGAAAGTTCTTCAAGACTCCCAAACAGCTTTGTGTGGATGTGCGTCTCTGTGGGCCAATGTTCAGTTCGCAATTGACTAAGCATGTGGCAGTCTTGCAGGATGTGTTCGGCTGTCTGTGCTGCCTGTCCACACGTACATAGGGGTGATGGGACCAATCTCAGTCTGTATAAGTGACTGTTCAGTCTGTTGTGTCCTGTTCTCATACGGAACAGGATCACCTGTTTTGCTCGATCAAGATATTGATAGTTGTCTCTTTGTTGATCAATTTTCCTGATGGCCTTGATAAGGGTCTTCTTTTCCTGGAATGTGATTGTTTGTTCTTTTTGTTCCTGTGTTGCTCCCTCTTTTGCTAACATATCTGCTCTCTCATTTCCTGGTATGCCACAGTGTGATGGTATCCACTGTAGCACTACCCTTCTTTTGATATTTACTTCGCATAGGACTTTGTTTAATTCTGGCAGTTTATCACTGTTGAGGGCTTGCAGAACTGACATTGCATCGGTAAGGAATACAACCTGCTGACATTGGCTTATTGTGTTATTTATTATTCCTGCAGCAATGCTTATGGCCTGTACTTCAGCAGCATAGTTTGAACAGAATATTCCAGTAGGTGAACAGGTGGATTCATTTTCTTTGTCTGGATAGACCACATAAACTCCTGCGCCTCCGTTCTTCACTGCTCTGGTTGCAGATCCATCAGTATATACTTGGATCCATGCTTCTCTGGGGTATAGTTCTTCAATCATGTCACATGCTGCTATTTTCCTTTGGAGAGTATTTAGCTCTCCCATGGGGCAGGTGGTAGTTATGGAGGTCTTAATACTGAAATTTTGATGTTGTTCCCATGGGGTTGGGAGGAGTGTGGGAGTTATTTCCTTAGTGATGTCTGGTAGTTCATCCTTGTATGTTCTAATTAGTTTTTTGGACCGATGCACAAAACTGCTTCTCTTCAACCTCCCACTGGCTAAATCTCCAAATCTAGTTTTCATTGGATGTGCGGGCATGTATCAATATGTAATTACATTCACCCAACAACGGAAATTCCCTGTCCTATTTTTACATAAAAAGACAGGTACATAACGATAACGTAACGACTACACCTCTTTCCATCTAAAAATAGCTCTCTTCCATTATGTGTCCTTTTCGTATAATGTTTTTTCTTAGATAAAGTATACGATCAATGGTTTTCCGCGCGAAGTTTCGCGACGACCATCGATCCGGTTTAGTACTAGTGAGAGTAAAACGGGAATCGTTTGTCAGAAATGGCAGGACAGGAAATTATACGAGAAGAGAACCCCTGGTTTGTTTCGTGGAGCACGATACACCTAGTACTAAAGGGCTGAATAAAACAACACAACACAATAGATAAATACACGTTTTTGGAGGTTCTCAACACGCAACAAGCGCAGGGTGGGACAACTGTACTAACGAGCTCAATAAAACATCACGATAAGCTAGACTTTTAGATGTACTCACCAAACAATGGAAATTCCCTGTCCTATTTTTACATAAAAAGACAGGTACACGCCGATAACGTGGTCACTTCACCTCTTTCCATCTAAAAAAAATAGCTCTCTTCCGTTATGTCCCCCTTTGTTACTGTCGTTTGAAAAAAAATAAAAAATTGCACACGCCTCCCTCTTTCCATCTAACATAACCGTCTTCCAATATGTGAGCCTGCTCATATAAAGTTTTTTTTAAACTGCTGTTTGAAAATAAAATATAAATATATACTTCTATGTATATAACCTTGACCTTTTGTTATCTATATTGTATAACTGTTGTCTACATGTGTATGTATATTGTATAAAGAAACATACGAACACACTGCTGACTTATATAAACCCGTTGGTTTTTCTCTCACCCCTCATCACCCCGCCTGCCAAAATCAATACCCCGCGCAAAAAAGTTTTTTTTTCACATCGACAACGCGTCAACGATCGATTAGTTATTCAACTAATCAGCCCTCTGTTAGCGCGCAACAAGTCTGGACACGTTTCAAAACCAGATTAACTAGTTTTCCTTCATATAAATAAACGGTGGCGTGATAACGACAGACACTCACGTTCATACCTCGTTTAAGATGAATACCACCGTTCCCACCAATTGGGTGTACATGAAAAGAAGTGATGAAATGCTTATACCGTTGTCTGGTGTTCTACTTCTTTATTTCCTGCGAGTGCCTGATAACATACCTTTATATTTGTTTCATATTAATATACCGTTGGAGAGCGGGCTGAAGGCCGCATCTGTAAGTTTTTACCATGACCAACCTTTACTACACGTGCGAAAATAATTTGGTGAATCATATCTAAAGTTTCCTACCAAAATCGGCATTACGTTGACTCGCCCTGAATTTGAACATCTGCTGGCTTTACAGGGTGAAATCCTCGCTGAATTTGACCGACTACAGTTACCACACACGGATACCTGTCCTACTACTTGCCCCAGTAACACGTTTGACCACGACATCAACTCCAGTTGTTATCAACCAATATCCCCAGAACCGAGTTGGTGTCCCAACACCAACCTTTATCCCCCTACAGCAACCACAGACAAACACCCGGCCGATGTCTTTAATCTACAACCGAAGAAACAGAGACCTACAAAGTGACTAAAACTAGCGCTTTAGCTTGACATTTCGTCTTCTTTTAAAAGAATAAAATATATTTATTAACTAAACCTTTGTTATCTATGTTGAATAAATAAATGTTTGTAAAATATTATATATATATATATATATATATATATATATATATATATATATATATATATATATATATATATATATATATATATATATATATATATATATATATATATATACCACACAATACCAATACACAACACAGCAACACACCACAATTACAATACCTACACAAAAACCTACACCCGCCAGCTACCCCCCCCCCCCAAATTGTACACACCTTCCTCTTGCCAGCTAACCGGGTTCCACTATGTGATCCTGCTCATATAATTTTGTTACTGTTATTTGAACATACAAAAATTGTACCCACCTACCTCTTGACAATATATGACCCTGCTCATATAATTTTGTTACTGTTGTAACAAAACACTGTTGAAAATAAAATATCTTTATTAAAAAACCTTTGTTATCTATGATGTGTAAATATATGTTTAACTAAATGTTTGTAAAATATATATATATATATATATATATATATATATATATATATATATATATATATATATATATATATATATATATATATATATATATATATATATATTGTATACTTGTTTGTATAAACAAACACACAACCAGCACAACAACACACCACAACACTACCTACACGCCCGCCATTAGCCAGCTTACTCTATAAAATTTACACTAAGCGACTTTATCGATTTTTTATATTTTCCTCTTTATCTCAATATTGCAGGTTTTTATCAATTTTTATGTCCGTTGTCTACCTGTATATATATATATATATATATATATATATATATATATATATATATATATATATATATATATATATATATATATATATATATATATATATATATATATATATATATATATATATATATATTGTATGAAGAAACAACGCAGTACCAACACAATACAACAACACACAACAATTAAAATACCTACACCCGACAGCTACCCCCCCCCCCCCCAAATTGTACACACCCCCTCTTTCCATCTAACCGGTTACCTACACACAACACAACACGAAAACCAAAAAACCAACACCACCACACCCCGCTCATTAGGCAACTTCCCCTATAAATTTCATACATACGCGAATTTATCGATTTTTTATATTTTCCTCTTTATCTCAATATTGCAGGCTTTTATCGATTTATACGTCCGTTGTCTACCTGTATGTATATATATATATATATATATATATATATTGTATGAAGAAACAACACGAGACCACCACAATACAACAACACACAACAATTAAAATACCTACACAAAAAACTCACACCTGCCAGCTACAACCCAAATTGTACACACCTCCCCCTTTCCTTCTAACATAACCGCCTTCCACTATATGATCCTGTTTATATATGATAGGAAACTCTTTACAGAGCGATACAACAGGAGGCAATCTGATCATCAGAAGAAGTCCCCCCATCGGACAAGTGTTTCGGCCCAGTATACTCCTTTACACTCTAAGGGGGGCGGGCCCACTTGGGTCATGACTCCCAAGCGTCTCAGCCTCCTGTTGTCTTGTATCGAAAATGAACCCATTTCACTTATGGTAGCAACTTTAATCCACAACTCCGCCAGCCGTGGAGGCAATAGTGAAAGTAACAAAGAGAAGACAAATTATTCCGTTCGTTCCGTCGCACACACTGAGACACCATCGCGAAGCCGCCGAGCCTAGCCACTGAAATTCTGACTCTGACACCTCCTATAATATACATCGCCTGTTGCCCCTCAGTCACAGCCCGCTCACTAGTACACCACAAAACTCAGCGTTTTGTGGACTTAGAAAAATTCCTGGTGTTTTCTGTACCGCAGCGTTTATTGTCACGATTTCCATTGCCCATTGCGGTTGTTCCACAGCCAGCCTGATGCCTTTTCGGCAGTTTCACTAAGCCTCTTCAGTACCCTTGTTCTCGCTTGTCCCTTCAGCCCCAACAGTTTCAATAGATCATACATTGATGCAGCCACAAGCCCTCTTGCGCCCACTTCAACAGCCATGACCCTTGTAGTGAACCCCTCGTGTCTCAGATCCGCGGCCAGATCACTATATTTGGCCGCTTTGAACGAATGTTGCTCGTCTAATCTGGATTCAAATGGCACGGTCAGTTCAATCAGTATGACCTGAAGCGTTGAAGAAGAATGAAGCACTATATCCTGCCGTCTCCGCGATTTTCTGATACTCTCTGGATATGCCCCTCGTCCAGGTAGGTCTACCGCCATCTCCCAGTCATTTGCACAATCAAGAAGAGATGGTAAACTGCTACCTGGTTTACTCGGTTTGGGGTGTGCTGACTTTCCTGCCCTCAGAAAGTATGTATTTGCGGTGCTCGGCCTGGGTTTGCTGTTCGCCTTCATCCTTGCTAGATCTATTGTCGCAGCAAGCTCATTTAGCACTTTGTTATGGCGCCAGGTGTATCGCCCTTGCCCTAATGACACCTTACACGCTGAGAGCACGTGTTCGAGTGTCTGCCTCCCCTGGCACAGGGGGCACTGCTCATCATCCGACTTTCCCCATTTCACAAGGTTGGTGGCCGACGGCAGCAGGTCATACATTGATCTAACAACGAAGCTGAGCCTAAGAGGTGCCATATGCCATATATCATTCCATGTCAAGGACCTCTGCAGGGCTCCTTCCCATGTAGTCCATTGGCCTTGTTGGACCTGCTGCACTGCTTTTTGCAACCTCTTATCATTCTCAGCCTCTCGTATCTCATGAACAACCATGTCTCTGCGCTCCCTGCTTGATGCCTTGGACCACCAGTGGATGTCTCCATGACCAAATCCCCGTCTATTCGTCTGTGTGTATCCGATTACCTCCCTCAGTTTGAGTGACTCTTGGGCAGCATCAACAGCTTCTTCCACTCTCCACTTCCTTCCTGTTTTCAGTGTGGGCTGAATGGACTTAACCACGTCATCAGCTGACTCGCGTAGCATCATTGCAAGCCTTGCCTTTCCAACTTTGTACTCTTCAACAACTGACTTGAAAGGAAGCAGAAGTTTTGACTTTTTGCAGTACAGTGCTACATCTGACAGACCTGGTGGTACCCCTAGCCACTTTCTCATGAACTTGTTGACCTTCTGCTCTATAGCTTCGACTGTACTTGTGCTTATTTCATATATAAGCAGTGGCCACAGCAACTTCGGTATCAACATGAACTGGAGGCACCACAGTTTGAATTTTCCCAAGAGTCTGCTTTGGTCTATGATTTGTAGCCCTCTGTCTGCCATTTCTATTGTCTGTTGCACTGCCTTCGAGTCTTTTAATGAGGCATCGTACACCCTGCCAAGACTTTTAACAGGTTCCTCAATAACAGTAGGGATTCTTTGGTTGGAAACCACGAATATGTCTTCTGCTATCTTCCCTTTCCTGACTGATAGGCTTCTCGACGACTTCTTGGGTTTGAAGCTCATTCTGCACCAGCTGACTAGTTCATCCAGGCGTTTTAACATCCTCCGGGCCTGATGTTCATCTGATGTCAGAATTGTTGTGTCATCCATGAATGCTTTGAGCGGTGGCATGTGACACATTCCCCCGAGCTTTGGACCTATAGCCATTCCTTCAGCCGCATTGAGGATTACCTGCATAGCCATCACGAATAGTATCGGAGAGATGGTACACCCCATTGCAATTCCAACTTCAAGGCCAATCCACTTCGTTGTGTACTCTCTGGTTGAAAATCTGACAGCAAACCCTGCGAAATACAGCTTCAGCATTGCTGCAATCTCTTGTGGAACATGATACATTTCCAGGGCCTGCCACAACATCTGGTGTGGAACGGATCCATAAGCATTCGCCAGATCCAACCAGATTACATGGAGGTCTGTTCTGTCAGACTTTGCCTTTTGGATTGCTTCCCAGATCATTGTGGCATGCTCTAGACATCCTGGTGTACCTGGGATACCTCCTTTCTGAATGGTAGTGTCAATGTACCCATTTGCCAGGAGGTATGTAGTGAGTCTTTTCGCCATCACTGAGAAGAATATCTTCCCTTCCACATTGAGTAGTGAGATTGGCCTGAACTGACTGATGTCTGTGGAATTTTGCTCCTTCGGGATGTAGACTCCATTCGCCTTTCTCCATTCCTTGCTTACAAGCTGGGCTTTCCACGCATTCTTTAGTAAACGGAGCAGTCGTTTGAGCACTTCAGGGCATCTCTTATACACCACATATGGAACACCATTAGGACCTGGAGCTGACTTGCACCGAGCTTTCTGGACAATGCTTTCTACCTCTTGCACCGTTGGGGGCTTGGTGTTAAATTCAGCTCCTGGCTTACTCGGCCATTTAAGGCCTGCCATGCTGCTGAGCGGCTCATCTCTGCGACCATCTGAATATGTCATTCTAAGGTGTTCTTCCAGGTCTTCTTTATTGATGTTTAGCGTACCCGACCGTGGCTGCTCAAACAGTTCTTTGGCAAACTTGAAGGGCTCCCTGAAGAATCTTTCCCTATCCCTTCGAGTCTTCCTTCTCTTCCTGCACAACCTTTCTGCTCTACAAAGGGCATTATGTTGGCCTTTCAGGTGCTCCCAAACCTGTCGTAACCCTTCCTTCTCTGTGGCAACTGCGTTCTTGAAAAGTTTTCGGGCATGCTTCTTCTGTTTCCTGATTTCTTATATTTTAATTTGTCTTCTACTTTTTCGTGGTGGGTTACTTTCCCTTGCCTCCCTCACTCCGAACACTTTGCGACAGTGCAGATATATTATGTCGCCGAAGATTTCCAGCTTCTTCTCCAAACTTATATGCTTCAGGTTGTTATCCAACTCTTTTGCCAAGGCTTCGTCCAGCTGTTCCCAAAGCCCTTTTGCACTGGCAGGTGGAAACTTGATTGCATCTCTCTTCCCGTCCAAGAAGTGTGTGAGATCATCATCAGGCAGATCAACTTGAATGTACTCAGCACTGTGGATTGACTCCTGGCTGCGTTCTTCTAACGTCTTATCCGTCGAGACAGAGCGCTGTTGATCTCCCCCAGATGACCTCCCACACCCCTTTTTCGTTCGGTGGATTTTCATTCCTCTCTGAGTAGAGAACTCCCTACCACAGGCACATGGAAATTCCAGCCGTTGTTCAGAGCTCGAAGTCCGTGTAACGGGTCTGGTCGATTCCAATGAGGCGCCTGTGGATTCATCATTCTCCCCCCCTTTCGGTGAATCCTGGGGGCATCTATCATTTTTGGGTCCTGTAGCAATTGAATACAGCTTACGGGGTGCTAACCCGGTCAGCCGGTTTCTAGTCTTTCCCAGTGTCATCTGTCTTTCCAGAAGTCAATCGGTCTTTTCCCGATCGTCACTGGTTTGACCATGTAACTATGATAGGAAACTCTTTACAGAGCGATACAACAGGAGGCAATCTGATCATCAGAAGAAGTCCCCCCATCGGACAAGTGTTTCGGCCCAGTATACTCCTTTACACTCTAAGGGGGGCGGGCCCACTTGGGTCATGACTCCCAAGCGTCTCAGCCTCCTGTTGTCTTGTATCGAAAATGAACCCATTTCACTTATGGTAGCAACTTTAATCCACAACTCCGCCAGCCGTGGAGGCAATAGTGAAAGTAACAAAGAGAAGACAAATTATTCCGTTCGTTCCGTCGCACACACTGAGACACCATCGCGAAGCCGCCGAGCCTAGCCACTGAAATTCTGACTCTGACACCTCCTATAATATACATCGCCTGTTGCCCCTCAGTCACAGCCCGCTCACTAGTACACCACAAAACTCAGCGTTTTGTGGACTTAGAAAAATTCCTGGTGTTTTCTGTACCGCAGCGTTTATTGTCACGATTTCCATTGCCCATTGCGGTTGTTCCACAGCCAGCCTGATGCCTTTTCGGCAGTTTCACTAAGCCTCTTCAGTGCCCTTGTTCTCGCCTGTCCCTTCAGCCCCAACAGTTTCAATAGATCATACATTGATGCAGCCACAAGCCCTCTTGCGCCCACTTCAACAGCCATGACCCTTGTAGTGAACCCCTCGTGTCTCAGATCCGCGGCCAGATCACTATATTTGGCCGCTTTGAACGAATGTTGCTCGTCTAATCTGGATTCAAAAAATATAACGTTTGTTACCATAAAAATTATACACACCTCCCTTTTGCCAATATGAGACCCTACTCATATAATGTATATTGCTACTGCTGTAATAAAAACACTGTTGAAAATAAAATATATTTGTTGTCTAAATCTTTGTTATCTATGTCTACATATCATATGTATATATGTATAAATATGTGTTGTAACACATGTTTTGTAAAGTACGTATAAATATCTCTTGCCAATATGTGACCTTACTCAAATAATGTATATTGCTACTGCTGTAACAAAACACTGTTGAAAATAAAATATATTTATTAACTAAATCTTTGTTATCTATGTCTACATATCGTATGTATATATGTATAAATATGTGTTGTAACACATGTTTTGTAAAGTACGTATAAATATTATATGTAAAATAAATGTATAAACAACACAATACCCACACAACAACCTACCTACACGCCCCGCCACAACCGAGCGGAGTATTTCCTTATATAAAAGTCAGCGCAATCGCCACAATCGATCGGAGTATTTTCTTATATAAAAAGTCCGCGCCACCGCCACAATACTACCCGTTTTGCGCCTAATATACTACTATTATATCATAACATGTCATTGTAGCCATCAGCACATTTTTCATTTGTGAGATCAGTTACGTTTTTTACAGATTGCCTATATGTAACCGTGGGGCCTATTATGTGCATGTATTGTAAGACTAGTCCCAAGGCATCAAGTATAGGTAACATGTAGCCAGGTTAATCAGTGTTTCAGTTTCATAAGTTATTTCTATGTGATTGATTGTTTTATTGGCTTCAAGCTCGCCAGAGATGGTTATTGCTCACACCCTAACTGGTTACTGTGGTTCGTTCCAGACTTCCTTCTGTAGGTGGTGTTTATGGAGAGCCTTAGTGGTTATGTTTTAATTTGGAATAGAACAGTGCATCCATACATTTTCGACAAGTTTAAATTCTTCAACAGCAGGGTTATTTCCAAAGAAAGTTTTATGCAACAGTCATAACAGGTAGCGAATTAGGTTTGTTTACCTAGTTTCTCTTGCGAGCTTATCTGTCAATCATGCGATGCCTGACAGACCGCACGTGAAGAAACCGAAGACCCTTTGAAGTTCGTACTCAGGTAGCCCGGAATTTCCCGAGTGGCTTTGATGTCGACTCGCGAGCCAAAAATCTTCGAGAACCCTGTTAGACGTGAGAATTCTTCTGATGTCGATTAGCAACGCTGAGACAGAGCGACCGTAAAACCTTTTATCTGGGGAAGTCTGTTCACGATTCTCCCGATTCAAATGGTAATGTGAAAAGTAGCGTTATCTATAGATCAGAGAAACAATAATATATATAAACTGTGGTTTCTTAAACCCGCTATCAGTTGTCGCTCAGAATTTTGGATAGTCTAATCACTTATCTAGAACCATTGTGGAAGATGTGTTAATAGCATTTCGTCGGGATCATTTCATTTCTGATTTGTGGTAATAGAAATTAGCATTTACGTGATTTAATGTGTTAAAGTTTTACCACTATAATTCACTGTGATTTTCTAGCTGTTAGAACTAGTGAAATAAAATAACGCGTAGCTATTTTTTTTTTACCAGATGTGCAGTTAGAATATAATTCCCATCACCCGCTTTCTCAAATAAGAAGAGATGGTTTTAGTTGACTGAGTATACACTAGGCGCGAATGATATGTGTGTATTTATATTAAGTGACTATTATTTAATACCACACGATGACAAACAGACGCCGACAATTTAATAGCTATTAACGACAGGCGATATTTGTTAATTGCGCGTATGGATAATTGAATAATAATTGACATTATACGCTGATCGTTACCGCGCGCAAAGGGGCGGGAAGGGGTGCATGCCTTCGTCCGACCTGAGATTGTTGCGCGGGCAAAAATCTGACCGTATAGGTGTAAATAAAGTCACCGTATGCTTTTTAAATTTAATCAAGACTGACGGAGTGGATAAGAGATCGTCTTGTTCCTGTCTGTTTACATATATGTAGCGATATAGAATAGTAGCATTTTTTCCATAAATGTTTCTTTATTCCTAAACAGACCTGATCACAAGAGCGGCCAGCGGTCTATTTTGGTATTTTTTCTTCATTTACTGATTGATTAATGTTGTCTTTTTCTTGGCTTACGCGTCCCCAAGTTCATTTGTGAACAGGATTGGCCAAAGAGACAAATTAATTTTTTAAATATACTGTTAAAAAAAAAAGAAACGCATAGCTATCCGAGGGCGCGTTTTTGTGAGTTTGTAAGTAAAATTTGGTGCTAGGGTATATAAAAACCAGCCTCAAATGTTCTTTAGGGTCAAATGCACGTGTTGACCTGAATTGCGTTCGTTTTTGTAATTGTTACAACGCAATGGTCAATAGCGTTTATGACGCAATTTTTGACTACAGCTCATGTTGCGCGCACGTGAAAGCAACAAAATTTGGGGTGAACACTGTTCACTGACTACGCATCTGAAACCCTATAAAAGGATAACGCTACACACACAAAAATTCTGTTCATTTTCAAGCAGACATTTATGGCGTCTCTAACGATAAATTTAAAGAACATTGCTATTGGCCGACTGCATGCAGGCGAAAGTCAAAGTCAGGTTGCCAGGCATCTAAACGGGAATCAGAGTACCATCAGTCGACTTTGGCACCGGTTCCAAGCCACTGGCTCAGTTGAAGACCGGCATCGCAGTGGACGACCCAGAGTGACAACAGCAGCGGAGGATCGCTTTATTCGGCTTCGTCACCTCAAAGACAGGTTTACAACAGCTTCCTCAACTGCCCAGTCATTGCCTGCAGGACGTCATGTGTCTGATCAAACTGTCCGGAATAGACTGCAAGACGCTGGACTTTGAGCACAACGACCTCACTGAGGATCTGTCCTTACGCGCCGCCATCGCCAAAATCGACTTCTTTGGGCCAACCAGCATCGTCCCTGGGCAGCTGACAATCAATGGAGACGTGTCTGGTTTAGTGACGAATCTTTCTTTTTGTTGCAGCGTCATGATAGACGACGTAGGGTCTACCGTAGGCGAAATGAACGTTTTGCCCAAAATTGCGTTGATGAAGCTCCGCCGCACGGTGGTGGAGGTGCAATGGTTTGGGGAATGATCAGTTACAACGGATGGAGTCAATTGGTGCACATTTAAGGAGGCTTGAATGCGCAACGATACGTCAATGAAATTCTTCGACCCCATGTCCTTCCACTTTTGGCTGCCCAAAGGTCTGTGTTTCAACAGTGTAGTGGATTGATGGTATTGTATGATGGTGATATTACTAAATGTGATGCACGAGGCCAGCTGTGAAGGCTCCTGAGATAAATGTAGCTGTGAATTGTCAGAAGGCCCTTCTTGCTACCACTACGACCTCACACCTATCTTTTTTTACTAATGAATGTGGCTACGTTAAAATTCTAGGGTATTGATATGTAATGTGTTGTGGTGGTTTGCAAACACACACACAGATATTTAACAAGTCTAATAATAGTAATAAAATGTTATAACACACTGAACTAACTCGAGATGTGTAAAATTTGGATAGTAATTTTCTTTAAATTTATTTGTTCTGAACCAAGGTTTTATTTTGGTCAGAACATATGAAAGGTTTTGCAATTAGGAAAGAAATGCATGAATATGACATAATAAATGAAAGGTGTGTACATATGTATGTTACTAGACTAGTTAATATTACTACTGTTTATAGTTGTAATCTATTTGGGAGAACACTTAATGGATGTGCTGTTGGGGTGGCCTCATCACTCCCTGTCTATGGCGACTACACATTGTCCAGTTATTTGATGGAAATTTTAAGGGTGTGTTAGAAAATAAGTTGAGTTGGTGAATTCTCAGCAGACCAGACGCTCACGTAGCTTGAAGGTGTAGCTCTGGTGCTGAGATCTGGTGGCCCCACCTCTCCGTGCTTGGGGGCAATATCAGGCTGCTCTGCCAAAATATAAACTGCACGGGTCCACTCTTGTATTAGTAACTCATCATTTGACACCACATTGGTGCCAAATAAAAACTCACAGCTCTGCAATAAAGTATTGGTCATGTGTCAGAATTCCATCCTCTAACCCATTTCTGGACACAACACGACACACAACAACACCACATAGACGGGTCAGATCTTTTTTGACCAAACAACACATCTTACCAATTTGGTTTCACATAGGATAAGTTCTCCCAGACTACATATTCTGAAATATGTTCATTAGCTTTCTGCCATAGAATAGGATAGGTGATATGTTTCACTGATCTCAACACTTGATCTGTCCTTCATAATCCTTACTGGAGTTTATGTATTTTATTTATCTCTAGACCCTGAACTGGGGCGGGGGGTCTAGAGCGAATCCTTACTTGTTGTAAGGGATAGATTTTGATATGGCAGTATCAAATCACTCGAAACATTAAACACATATTAAAATATACAAAGAAATACTTTCAGTCTTACCAGAATTATGAATATAGAACACAGTTAATTGCTAGCAAAACTCAGCTGAGCTGCTGGCTTTAGTATGGCGTCCCTCTAAAGATATCAATTTGCTTCTGGGAATACACCACTATATTATTTACTGTGTCTACTAGGACAACTTATAACGAATGGCAAAAATGCGCGTCTGAGCGCCGATAATATATTCATCTATGGCCAATCACCGCCTTTTTTCCTTTCAAATTCAAACCTACTACCAAAAAGTCATTTCAGTCATACCTCAGTCAAGTATGCCTTATTGTCTGTTGGTCCGTCCGTCTCTACTTGCGTTTCACAAAAAACACACTTGTTTTTTTGAACCAACTCTGCCTTCCCCTACACAATTTTGCCTTTAAAGTTATTTTTAGCCACAATTCTCCAGCCCATCCCCTCTCTTTCATACCAACTAGATTTTAGCGCTTTGAGTCTCAAGACTGCAGTTTTTGAAAATTAGGGACATTTTTATTTCAATGCAGACGCTCGCTGATATGAACAACACAGTATTTTGTCAATATCTTTCTTATTATCTATCCGTCTGTATAAATGAAAGCATATTATTCCACTGCTCAAGATGGGCCATCCGGCCAGCTAGGTTTTATATTCCTAACATTATTATTAAGAAAAAGTTACTTTTCCAATATTTTCTAGAATCTTCTATAATGCGTTCATCACTGCATTCAAATAAACGGACTAAGTTATCGCAAAAGCGTCCAAGAAATGACTGTGGCGTATAATAGCTAAGGTCCCTTTTGTCGATGTACAGTCGTATCCAAGTAGATTTTATCCAGAAGAGTTACGCTGTTTCATAATCGGCACTCACCTAAAGCCAGCCGATAGGATTACCATCATTTAACAGTTGTAACAGTTTTTAGCAACTAGATGTTTCCAAATACTGGAAGTATTTTTCGCTGTTTGCTGTGAACACAAGATCTCGGTTTCTACACTAACCATTCGAGGTGACATTTGTTCATCCAGGAATACACCACCAAATTTGGCGTCCCCCTCATAAAATCCTATTTGTTATAGAGGATGGACTGGGGCCAACTTGGATAATACTCCTGACATTCTTTATATTCAGGAACCATTATAATTCCAAAGGGATTTCACCAAGAATAGGGTAAGCATGATTGAGTGGCCACTGTATGACAGAGAGAGTATGACAGAGAGAATGAATATTTTTTTTTGTTACAAGTGTTACACCAACTCTGATTTGGCTTAAAAATTGTTTACTTTACTGGGTATTATTTCGTAGGAACTTTGTTTTTTTCCTTACTGTCTATTCTGTAACATAGTGCTAACCTTTGACCTTTGGGGTTATTAACTTGTTGGGTTCTTGTCTTAATAAGGGGAGGGCACAGTTATTCAGTTATTTCGTATGTATGTAATTCTGATTTTATTTGATCTTTCTTTAGATATTTGGTGTTGTCAAGTTTAATGATAATAAACAACAAAAGAAACTTAACTTTGTGTGTTGGTCAGACCCATACCCAATTAACCATAGCTTTTTAACGTTTGTGTGTCTTGTTGTCACATAGTTGTATGTGTGTAGTTAAACTTATATTTATATGTATGGGGAGGGAAAGATTGTCTTGTACTAAATTATAGTCGTATAGATAGGCTGGACTAGAGAAACTACTCATTCCAGAGACAGATCTTCTCCTTAAACTATTCACTCGTGAAATCTATTTCTCACATCTTTATTTCTCACGTACTTATCACCATCACTCTTCTCAGGCGGGACCATAAATAACTTCCAAACCTATCTAATTACGACATATAGTAATTCCTTCGTATGACGGGTGTTCTGTGATACACTTGGCCTGGGAAACTAGTAATTCCTCTTCGACTGGTGTTCTGCGTTACACTTGGTCTGGGAAACTGTAATAATTCCTCTTTGACGGGTGATTCAATTCCTTTAGGTGTCCAGACTCTGTATTTAAATTCCTGGCCCCTTAAGTGTACAGTCTGTATTTATAAAGGCGGGCTTACTTTTTAAGGTTTTAAGTTTCCCAAATACTTCGATCTGTTACTAATAAGTATGGATTTCTAGGTCCGATCCTTCTCTTTCTGGCTTTTTTTGGAGTTGCTCGTTTGAAGTTGCAAAGCTGTCTGTTCTGTATCTCTGAGTTCGCTAGATTTTATTTTCAGTTTCCTTTTTAAATCACAGATTTTACTTCCCGGCAAACATGCCAATGAATTTCATTGTATATTCCGGCTCTCACTTCAATCCAATGTGCTCTTTTCGTACTACTTGGGTTGGGGTGTTTAAATTCATAAATTCCCCCGCGAGTTTAAAATATCAAATTTAATAATCCCACGCGTGACCTCTTTATAATAAGACGTAATAATTCAGGTGACATCTTGTGCACTCTCACAAACAAATGTGTGAACATGTTTGCCTGGCGTAATGTCTTCCGCCAAGATGTCTACCCAGAGAGATTATCTTTAATAATCACCAGGGATGGTCCCGCAAAGGCGATAAACGCATCTACCACCTATGTAATCTGCCAGACAAAGGGACACCGTCATCGGCAACCGAGACAGACAGTCTTGGGTTCTTTTCATGTCGATCGGACGAGATCGTATTTCGTGATAAACTTATTTCAATTATGCTTTATATGCTGTTTACAGTGTGTCTCTGTTATGTGCAGAGGCGTCCCTAAAATATTTGGCATTCGGGGCGGATCCTACCTTTGGCACCCTCTTGCCATAAAGAAAAAATCTCGCAAGTATATTTTTAACAGTAAGAACTATCATAATAGTGTCCAATGGCACCCCTTTCCTGACTGTCACCCGGGGAGGACCGCCCCCATTCGCATTCCCCTTAGTACGCCACTGGTTATGTGTACATCCAAAGTTATTAAAGTTCAAAGTTGCACTAGGACTTTTAGACGCCCTGTTTACAGCACAATATACGCAGTCATAATGATATACGTTTTCACAACTCAACGGAGAAGAAGTAAACGAAATACGAGTAATTACGCCTGAGATAAGACATGTGTCGTGACAAGTAAACAAAACGTAAAGCACAAGAAGCCATCCTTTGTGCCTATAGTAACAGATGTGTAATGTAAGGTTGCGTCATCGTGTATAACCAAGTGCTACAAATCCACAGCTGCAAAAGTAGTAGAATATCTATCTATCTATCTATCTATCTATCTATCTATCTATCTATCTATCTATCTATCTATCTATCTATCTATCTATCTATCTATCTATCTATCTATCTATCTATCTATCTGTCTGTCTGTCTGTCTGTCTGTCTATCTATCTATCTATCTATCTATCTATATGTCTGTCTGTATATCTATCTATCTATCTATCTATCTATCTATCTATCTATCTATCTATCTATCTATCTATCTATCTATCTATCTATCTATCTATCTACCAACCTGTCTTCTGTCTGTCTATTTGCCTGTCTGTCTGTCCGTATGTTTACGACAGTAGATCGAAAAGTCCTTGTATCTACTTTGTACCTACTGTTAAATACTATTTTATTATAGGTATATTGTCCGAATTTTATAATTATATGTAAACATACGACCTGACAGTTGGAATCCTTCACTTAACATTTGTGAGCTGCTTTGCACCAGTGGCTTACATTTTTCACAAGTCTGGTGCGTGACCATTTATGGAACTGTAAATAATGAAAATGGCACGCAGGGTTGTAGAGTCGGCAAAAAAAATTTCCCGACTCCGACTTCTGAAATTTTAAATGTCTGACTCAGACTCTCGACCCCGACTCCCACTCCAACTACATTTTTCAATAGTCACACAATTCGGAGTCGGTCTGGATATTTTTTACCGACTCCGATTCCACTAAAAACGACCGACTTCACGACTCCAATTCCACTAGAAACGACCGACTCCACGACTCCGATTCCACTAAAAACGACCGACTCCACGACTCCGATTCCACTAAAAACGACCGACTCCACGACTCCGATTCCACTAAAAACGACCGACTCCACGACTCCGATTCCACTGAAAACGACCGACTTCACGACTCCGTATTCCTACTCCGACTCCACAATCCTGCTGGCATGGAGCTACAAATAAGTCTTAAGTAACTTGGTCGGGTAAACGAGCTCTATAGATACCTTATTCCCTTATATCAGGATACCTGCTTATGTCTCTACGGTACATTTGTTGTTAACATTGTATAATTTGTTTTCTCTTAAGAACCAGGTAAATACTGTCCACCTATCCATGACCAAGTCCTGTGCTGGCCGCCTACCCTGGCGAATACCACAGCCACCCAGTACTGCATTGTGGGTAAGTTCCTTACACTTTGCTGCATCATTACAAGTGTGGTAAAGTGGGATTTTATAAATATCTATAGGGGACTTAGTGTACTGACTGAGATCAGCTGTGAAGGTATCTGTATCTAATAGGTGTAGTGTTTTACAGATAACCTTACTTGCTGCCACATATGTATACCTCAGTCAGAATTATTCTGGAATATTGTGATGACTACGTTATATGTCTAGGGTATGTATATGATGAAGTGTAAGTCACAACAACAACAGACAGATAAACAATTTAATTTATTCCACCACACTTGACAACACTGTGACACTCACATACATGGAACATTCTATGAGACTATCTTAAACGAGTCACTGGTAAATTTTCAAATATCAATATGTATTAATTACTTTTCATTAATATATATGTGTCCTGATTCAACTACAAAGTGAACCAAGAATCACAATCAATTTCAATTATAAGTTATATATATATATATATATATATATATATATATATATATATATATATATTTATATATATATATATATATATATAATATATATATATATATATATATATATATATATATATATATATATATATATATATATATATAGAATTTATCAATATGAATCTTGTAGTGACATATTTTATTAATTTTATCATATGTGTGTCAGTTGTGTAGTAGTAATATGAGGTAATACTGGTGTTGTTTTTTCAAGCTATGTTGGTATTTGTCATCATGACTTCAAGTGTTTATTTCTGTTGGAACTAGTATTGGAGATGTTCTCAGTTCCGTTCATTAAAACAATTAATTTCCCCTCTTATGTTAATACAATGTCAGTTTAAGGGGGTATACATAATGTTGAGCTCCGCTGGCCACATAGGCTTAACTTTCGTGATGGCGGCAGGAAAAGACTCCTCTGCTCGATTGCTCCCCTGTGTTCTGGAGACACCTCACTGTTTGCTATATGGACCAAGGAGTATGCTGTCCGCCTCTGGATTCAGCAAAGCTCTGACCAGGTACTGCTCAATAGCTTTAGGACCACAGTCCCTGAAACAAGAAGGTTGTACCTCCTACTTCAGAACTAATTTATACTCTATTTCTACACTGAGCACAATACATAACAAACACTGAGTTCAGAGCAGTAGGCCAACTGCTATCTTCATCTGAAACAATTTTCACCAGTATTTTCCTCCCTAATGGTTACCACGCCTCTGCAATTCCAGCATTATTTCTTTCTAGTCAATAATATAGGTGTCAGTGTACTGTTTGGCAATTCCATTTAGTTTCACTTTCCTCCGACACCTTCTGTTCAGGCTGGAGCATTATATAGGCTTTACCTCAAGTTCGCTACTGAACCACACATATATACAGACATAATTTATCAATTTACATTCAATTTTCATTAAAAAGATATCAAACCTTTCAAGCTTACCACAATTCATGGAAATATTACACAGTGACGTTGAATGGCAATGAATATAGCACAACTTCGATCTGCCGATGTCCCAGGCTTTTATTTATAACAATATACACTGGTGCTCAACGCACTGTTTCTTAGTAGGTTTATTACAAGATGTGGCCAGGAACAGACGCCCTGAATTGAGTATATTGGCAGCTCTAACAAATCATGCCATGTTTACCTACTTTTCAAAAAATATTACCCTTCTCACGTTTCCCCTAACAACAAAGAAGTAGTATTTATAGTCCGACTAATCGTGTTTAGCCTTACATTTATTTTCCGCCAATCAAATAGGAGGTAACATGTCAGCCTATTTCCCGTACAATGGTGGGGTGAAATTCTGCCACTGAGCGATTCTGAATTTGGTGTTGTCTGACACCCTCACTATTTTCGTTTGGCTATAATTTGTTAATTCCTAGACTATTTGCGTAACACTCAACATATTATTTGTCAGCAAGTCCTAAGGAACCCAAATATATATATTTAATGGAGCCAATATGCATTTTCTTCTAGGATAGTCGTGCTGTTACTACCTCCTCACTTCCAAACTTTAGGGTGTCTGGGTACTGTCATGTTTTCAAACGTAAACCAGTATAATGTCATATTTCCTAATAAGAATTTTGTAAGTTTTTTAAAACCTAACTCTGGTATGGGTAGTGGCTTTTTATCACTTCCGATTTGAAAAAAAGCTAGTGCATGTGGCCTTACACGCGTGATGGCAGCAATTGTGTATCACGCGACGCGTGTTTAGTGTTGCATGTGTCCCTGCTTTCAGCCCTCCCTTCTTTCTATCTTTAGTCCATCTGTCTTTCGTTTTTTTTTGGTAACGTAGTGTATAAAAGGACATGAATGGAATTTTAAATCTAGGTCAACTTGCGTATCTCAAGGTTTTTCTTAGAATTGGAGTACACATTTTATTGTGTTGGGGAAACGCGTGTATGCTGCAGAAGGCCTTTACTATCAACGTGAAACGTTACAATGTGCAGACGAAGTAGAAAACAAGGGGGATTTCGAGTACAGTCATTGTGACAGCACTGTTCTTTTTTACCTTTTCTCTTTCCTGTTATTGAAGTAATTCGTTAGGCTTTACATTTACGTTTTAATTTATATATGGGGATTAGAATATTTCACGACATCTCCCCTCTTAAAACAGACATCTTATGTCAGTCCTTTATTCTATATACACATAGATAAATGTAAGTCAACTTGACTTTACTCTGCTGTTGTGCTATCATGGTTTTATGTAGTTGGGTCCATTCAGAGTAAGCACTACTCATGAAATCTGCCTCAGACCTCTACAACCAATAATATTTTTCGGTTATGTACTGACCAGCCGCAAGTGTGACTGCTTGTCTTAATGCTGCTTCACAACCCTTATTCACCATTTCTCTTCTCTGAGTCTGCGCAATGACATGTCCAGAGAACATTGGATTTTCCTCAAAATGTACGTTATGAGGAGATAATATATAACTGGTGATAGCAGAGTTTTCGTAGGGGATCCCATAATCTTCTTATTAGCCTGTATGAAACATTCGGAATATCCTCAATCAAAGAGGCAACTCAGGGATTCATTACGTTCCTCCGAAATGTTTACATCCAACAATTTTGTCTGATCTCAGGTTTTACTGGAATCTGCTAGTAGCCTTTACTCAGATCCACTTTTGAGAAATATTTAGCTTTATTTAGTCTGGCAAACAGCTGATTTGTATCTGGCAATGGATCCACCTGTCCTTCTGTAATAGCATTCATTCTCCTGTAATCTATACAGAGTCTATGTTCTCCAGAGGGCTTCCTTAAGAGTACAACACCGGAACTATACGAAGATTCACTGTGTGAAATAATTCCTTCCTTCAACAAATAGTCTATCTCTTCCTTCAAAGCTTTCTCCTTAGCAAAAGGAATCGAATATGGTTTCATACAGACAGGTGTGGGGTCTATCAGTTTCATATCATATTCCAATAAGTTTGTATGCCCAGGTCGGTCGGTTAACACCTCTGTATGAGTATCTAGAACCTGTTGCACTCTCTCTTTCTGAGTTTTCGTTAAATGTGTACTGATTTTCACCTGTGCCGCTGTCTCACAGGGGTGTAATGGATATTCAAATGATGAAAGTGGTTCCTTTTTCATCTCCATGGCGATAGACAAGGTCAACAAATGTGTCTCTTCTTGATGTTCTCTCTCCAAATATTTCTTCAGGAGATTCACATGATAGATTTTTTCTTTCCCCTTCTTATCTATCTTATAATTTGTTCTAGACACCTTCTCTAGAACTGTATATGGACCTTGCCATCCAATCTGTAACTTATTCTGACTCCCGGGGAGAAGAAGCAGTACCTTCTCTCCCACAGCCAAATCTCTGTCTTTCGCCTTCCTGTTATAATAGGCAGCATGTTTCTTCCTGGCTTGTTTCAAATTTTCATTGGCAAGTTTCCAGCCAGTTTTTAAACGAGTGGTCAGCTCATTCACATATTGGTATGAGGATGTGATATTTTCCTCTGCTTTTTCATCAGTCCACGTTCTTAACAGAGCTACATATGGACCTTTAATTTTGTAGACCTATTTGTCCATGGACCGATATGGTCTCTTCCACTGGAAGCTCTATAGTGATGATTTTTCTTCCCAGAATTATCAGTCACAAAACGACCGCTACCAATTCTTCTCTTGGGGCTGTCTCCCCACTTAAAATTCTTGATGATAGATTTCCTCTCTACATCCTCTTCCTCCAGTTTGTTTAAGTCCGATTGAGGGATTTTCGGCTTATCCTGGGGTAAGACATCTTTTTGCACTCTCCGCATAGTGGCCATTGTAAAACAGTTAAGTGAAGCTTGTCCGTGTAAAGGGGCTTCCCATTCCATTTGGTCCACTTTATCAAATTTATTTTTCCTTCTGTTGTCAGGCCTACGGTTGCCCCATGGCGTGTCCAGGTCCTGATCAATGTTCCCACTTGTGGGTGTTCCCTCATGTGCTATGCTACACCTTTCTACAAAATTCTCAATGTCCCATCTTGCCTTGGGCCAATAATAATTGTGAGCCACCTTTTGGATGATGGTACCTATTTTCTCATGGTCCCCATCTGGTTTCACATGTAGGCTCCTTATTAAGTCTGCCCTATATCTTTTTGGAAGTACCAGCTGTCCCTGACCTTTGGATCTAGCTCCAGTCTTCCTATACATCAACTTGTTTTTCATGTAAAAATCTCCCTTGCCTGGAGTTGTATGACAAGTTGACAATTTCCTGAAACAAGGCTTGAGGGTCTTATCCCCAGCCTGTGCCTTCCTCATCTCTTCTGGAGTGGTATCCAACATAATATCCTCCTCCTGTCTTGAGGTCGACCTGACCTGAAGGGTGGCCATATACACAGGTTTCCTTCTACACTGGTCAGTGTCATGATTGTTCATCTTACAATTTTTACACCACCTTTTTCCTTGGTTGAAAGATTTTCTTTCATCATATTTCCTTTCATCGAATTGTGGGGTTTTATTTTTATTGTCATACCGTGGCCTATCAAACTGGTGCTTACCTTTGTTTTGATCCCTAGGATCAAATTTATTAAAGTTCTGTGGTGCCCTAAAATTATCCACCTGTTTCTTTTTATTACCTGTTACCTCTGCTTGAGCTGCTTGATACCTTTCAGCAACATTTAGCAACTCACCCAGCCTCTCTGCACCTTGTTCCATGAGAAACTTTCTCAGGTCTGGAGCCATGGACTCTCTTAATTGTTCTATAAGGATCATTTCCTTAAGATCTTGGGTTTTCCCCAGAGAAGTCCATTTCTCCAAGTATGTCTCTATTCGTGCAGAGAACTGGTGATAGGTTTCACCTGACAGTAGTTTAGCATTCCTAAATTTTTTTCTATAAAATTCTGCGTTCTTTTCATACCTTAACAAAAGAGCCTGCTTTAGCATGTCATAATTTTCCTGATCACCTCTGCTCATTTTTGCAAAAACTTCATAAGCTGCCCCACGAAGTCCTTGAGATAACTTTAAGCTCCACCTTTCTCTCTCTAACCCATATGTGGTAGCTAATAGTTCATATCTATTTAGATAGCTCTCAATATCATCGTCTTTCTCAACAAAATGATCTAAATGAAAATTCATAGCTGAGGTTGAGGCTCCCTGGCTAGCAGTAGCATCAGAGGTAAAGGGACTGGCACCATTTTCAGGAGCATGGCCTTGAAACTCAAACTCCCTTAGTCGTAACTCGTGTTCCCTTTGTAATCTCTTCTCCTCCTTTTCTGCCTCCCTCTCTGCAGCTAATCTCTTGTCTTCCCTTTCTGCAGCTAATTTCTTCTCTTCTCTTTCTGCAGCTAATTTTCTTTCTTCTGCTTCCAATGCTTTAACCTCTTTGTCAGCCTCAATCTGCAACCTCTTAGCCCCAGCCTCAATCTGCAACCTCTTAATTTCCTTTTCAGCCTCTAACTTTCTTTCGGCTTCTTTTTCTAATCTTCTTTCTTCCCGTTCAATATTTTTGTCACATTCAGCAGTGACGTAAGAAATCATAATTTGCCCGTCCATTCCTAACTCTTTCGCAGTCTGTACAGCAGCAGATCGAAATTTGGCCAGGTCCGCCATTTTCTAACAGGTAAATGTAAATAATATCTAACTAAACAATATAATCTATAATTATTTATTTAATGACACCACAGGCACTGAGAGCTCAACTTTATTTAATTCCACCCAAGGATACCTTTTAATTCTTATAATTCCCAATATATATAATAGGAGAAAGTTCAATATCCCGGACCGGACCCCAATATATGTGGTAAAGTGGGATTTTATAAATATCTATAGGGGACTTAGTGTACTGACTGAGATCAGCTGTGAAGGTATCTGTATCTAATAGGTGTAGTGTTTTACAGATAACCTTACTTGCTGCCACATATGTATACCTCAGTCAGAATTATTCTGGAATATTGTGATGACTACGTTATATGTCTAGGGTATGTATATGATGAAGTGTAAGTCACAACAACAACAGACAGATAAACAATTTAATTTATTCCACCACACTTGACAACACTGTGACACTCACATACATGGAACATTCTATGAGACTATCTTAAACGAGTCACTGGTAAATTTTCAAATATCAATATGTATTAATTACTTTTCATTAATATATATGTGTCCTGATTCAACTACAAAGTGAACCAAGAATCACAATCAATTTCAATTATAAGTTATATATATATATATATATATATATATATATATATATATATATATATATATATATATATATATATATATATATATATATATATATATATATATATATAGAATTTATCAATATGAATCTTGTAGTGACATATTTTATTAATTTTATCATATGTGTGTCAGTTGTGTAGTAGTAATATGAGGTAATACTGGTGTTGTTTTTTCAAGCTATGTTGGTATTTGTCATCATGACTTCAAGTGTTTATTTCTGTTGGAACTAGTATTGGAGATGTTCTCAGTTCCGTTCATTAAAACAATTAATTTCCCCTCTTATGTTAATACAATGTCAGTTTAAGGGGGTATACATAATGTTGAGCTCCGCTGGCCACATAGGCTTAACTTTCGTGATGGCGGCAGGAAAAGACTCCTCTGCTCGATTGCTCCCCTGTGTTCTGGAGACACCTCACTGTTTGCTATATGGACCAAGGAGTATGCTGTCCGCCTCTGGATTCAGCAAAGCGCTGACCAGGTACTGCTCAATAGCTTTAGGACCACAGTCCCTGAAACAAGAAGGTTGTACCTCCTACTTCAGAACTAATTTATACTCTATTTCTACACTGAGCACAATACATAACAAACACTGAGTTCAGAGCGGTAGGCCAACTGCTATCTTCATCTGAAACAATTTTCACCAGTATTTTCCTCCCTAATGGTTACCACGCCTCTGCAATTCCAGCATTATTTCTTTCTAGTCAATAATATAGGTGTCAGTGTACTGTTTGGCAATTCCATTTAGTTTCACTTTCCTCCGACACCTTCTGTTCAGGCTGGAGCATTATATAGGCTTTACCTCAAGTTCGCTACTGAACCACACATATATACAGACATAATTTATCAATTTACATTCAATTTTCATTAAAAAGATATCAAACCTTTCAAGCTTACCACAATTCATGGAAATATTACACAGTGACGTTGAATGGCAATGAATATAGCACAACTTCGATCTGCCGATGTCCCAGGCTTTTATTTATAACAATATGCACTGGTGCTCAACGCACTGTTTCTTAGTAGGTTTATTACAAGATGTGGCCCGGAACAGACGCCCTGAATTGAGTATATTGGCAGCTCTAACCAATCATGCCATGTTTACCTACTTTTCAAAAAATATTACCCTTCTCACGTTTCCCCTAACAACAAAGAAGTAGTATTTATAGTCCGACTAATCGTGTTTAGCCTTACATTTATTTTCCGCCAATCAAATAGGAGGTAACATGTCAGCCTATTTCCCGTACAATGGTGGGGTGAAATTCTGCCACTGAGCGATTCTGAATTTGGTGTTGTCTGACACCCTCACTATTTTCTTTTGGCTATAATTTGTTAATTCCTAGACTATTTGCGTAACACTCAACATATTATTTGTCAGCAAGTCCTAAGGAACCCAAATATATATATTTAATGGAGCCAATATGCATTTTCTTCTAGGATAGTCGTGCTGTTACTACCTCCTCACTTCCAAACTTTAGGGTGTCTGGGTACTGTCATGTTTTCAAACGTAAACCAGTATAATGTCATATTTCCTAATAAGAATTTTGTAAGTTTTTTAAAACCTAACTCTGGTATGGGTAGTGGCTTTTTATCACTGTCGATTTGAAAAAAAGCTAGTGCATGTGGCCTTACACGCGTGATGGCAGCAATTGTGTATCGCGCGACGCGTGTTTAGTGTTGCATGTGTCCCTGCTTTCAGCCCTCCCTTCTTTCTATCTTTAGTCCATCTGTCTTTCGTTTTTTTTTTTTTGGTAACGTAGTGTATAAAAAGACATGAATGGAATTTTAAATCTAGGTCAACTTGCGTATCTCAAGGTTTTTCTTAGAATTGGAGTACACATTTTATTGTGTTGGGGAAACGCGTGTATGCTGCAGAAGGCCTTTACTATCAACGTGAAACGTTACAATTTGCAGACGAAGTTGAAAACAAGGGGGATTTCGAGTACAGTCATTGTGACAGCACTGTTCTTTTTTACCTTTTCTCTTTCCTGTTATTGAAGTAATTCGTTAGGCTTTACATTTACGTTTTAATTTATATATGGGGATTAGAATATTTCACGACAACAAGTACCACACAATCTTATCTGCACATTTAAAACCCACAGGCTCTTTCTCTCTTTAGCCCCATAGCAGGTACTGCCGCAGGCGAGTGACGTGTTAGAGATTTCAGTATTGATAAGGGTGGAATTTAGGCTGACTACTGGCCACTAGAATGATAATGGTGGACCAATCTGCCACTACGATGATAGTCAGCAGCCCAGTAGAGTACCACCCCTACAGACACCAGAATGATAAGGCCACACAGGCCACCAGGGATGTGATAGGTTGCAGTGTGAGGTGTCTGGTCTGTTGTTGGTTGCTGTGAGTGTGGATGATGTTCATAAGTTCATAACATATGAGCATGACATGGGAAAAGTCATATAAAGTGCAACTGCTGTTGACGTTTCCAATGTTTATTATCTGACTCCACAGGACAGTTAACAGTACATCCATTTCACATTACAGTTCACGAAAATTAGCATAGGTTATGTTCATCAATGCATTTGGCATATACTCAAATAATGATATGGCGCCAAGGGATTATATTGTTGGCTCCAATATTACAAAAGTGCATCAAATACTCCTCTCACTGTTCAGATGTGCTAAATGAGTCTAATCATAAATTGCACGAGGATCGTGTTCCAGGAGTGTAGGTCAAGCTGACCTTTTCAGGCATTCCTAAGTCTAACCTCGACGTAGGTGCAATCGCGGACACAGCGACGTTCGTAGAACATAGAACTGTTCTTCGGGCTAGGTATGACCCGTGTACATATAAATCTCAAGTATGAAGATACCTGGGGCGTGACTTCTAGTAGAAGGACCTTCATTTCTGTAATGCGTAAGTGAGCAGGAATCGACCATTGTCAAACATAAAGTTAGATTACAGATTTTGATACGTAAATGAGGTATTACCTTGTTTCGAAATCAACACCACAAAAACACTTGCCTCCAGGCGTTTTGAATAATCGAGGGAAGGACCTTGTTAGCTAACTAACTCACAATAAGGCTCCTAAATCCCTATCAAGAATCACAGAGACGCAAAGGCGTCTTGCCTGCTTCACAACTTTCATCGACTCCCAGACAAGAAAGCTTCCCAGACACACCTAACGTCCGGACATGCGCAGAACGCATACAACTGAGCAAGAATCAAACGAGACGATGTAAGGAACATTCCAGATCAAGATTTGTAATAAAATCGCGCCTTATATGGACCGAAATAAAGACCTCAACACTAGTTTCAATCATACCAAGAAACAGTTGACCGATACTAGCATATAAGGAGAATGGTCACACATCGTTAAAAAATATGGACCGACGTGTCCCGTCACAAGAGAAGGCAACCATCATTGAAAATGGTAATTTCAGTCAAACTAGAGTTATCTAGCTTTGACCGAAAAAAATTAAAGTTTACAATTCAGACAAGCTAATTATACAATGACTTTAGAAAAATGATTATACAATGTCTTTATAAAAATGATTATACAATGTCTTTAGAAAAAATATCTGTGCGTAACAAGTATACATGGTCCAGCGTGGAGAGTTTTGGTGACCAGTTACCTATTTAGTTCTAACCTAATAATTTTTGCGCGTAGCTGACAGTTTGTTGCCTGCGTCGTCCTCGCATATGTCTGTTGCATATTCTACCAGTCTTTCTGATATGTCATTCTCATCAAACGAGATTTTACCATTATTGTTCTTACTACAATCTTCTTCATGGGAAAGCTGTTTTTATTTTTTAATTAAATTTTTTTCTTTATAAATATCTCTGGGGTCGTATTTTATTGCCACGTCTTATATTTTTGTTTACAAAATGTTTCATCCATTGTTTTCTAGCTTGTATGCACATCAAATGTATTATTTTGTCTATTATTTTGTCTATTATTTTGTCTATTATTTTGTCTATTATTTTGTATATACAGTGTTTGTTGTTCTCTTAATTTCTGTCATTTTATTTAAGATGTTTTTCGTCATTGATCGTTAATTGTTTGCCTAGTGTGGAGGTATAATGATGAGAATCTTCAAAGGCATCAATCTTCGCTCAAGATTTCCCTTGGCAGAGATATAAATAGAAGAATGATGCTTCTATTTAAGGGCACATCACAAGATTTTAAAGAAAAGCAAGCGGAATAACTGAGATCATCTGAGCTGTCATGAACTTATTATTCTCCCATCTATTCTGTGAGATAATAAACTTTCGCTCGTTTATCCAAACCCTCAGCTGAAAGTGATTCTGCAAAATCTTAATCTTATAGCTCTAGCTGGTTATATATTTAGGACAACATGAGATAAAGGGCAGAGGTTATACACTGTACTCAATAGTGAGTAATCCAAATATAGCTTTACAGTTACAGATAAACAGGTT
This sequence comes from Oreohelix idahoensis, assembly GCA_024509875.1. Lineage (NCBI taxonomy): Eukaryota > Metazoa > Mollusca > Gastropoda > Stylommatophora > Oreohelicidae > Oreohelix > Oreohelix idahoensis. The sequence continues at coordinate 87,864 of JAMPIV010008509.1, forward strand.
TAATAATCACATATAGTTTAACAATGTAAAATAAATAAAGTTGTTTATTAAAAAGAAGCAATAATATGTATCATCATCAGGCGATTTAAACTGTTGTGGAAATTAGGGAAAATTGTGAAATGTTCTTTGGCTGTTATGTTATAGAACTTAGCTTCCAGTGTGGGGTCGGTTGGCATCTGCTTCAAAGGCTGTTGGTTCCCATAGGTGCCTTGGACTTTACATCTCTACAATAGTCAAGTCTGGTGGCTGTAACACGTTGCATGAATTAAGGCTGAGGTAATTACAAAGGTTGTCAGTCGTCTTCAAGACCAGTCTATTGTTGATGTCTCGCGTCGACTGCTGACAGCTTGTACCACCACTTCATCTTCCTCAGAGATTTTACCCTCCATGAGCTGTTATTTAAGTCGAATGAAAGTGCCTAGATTGGTACTTGAAGCAGAAGTCCAATCAGGAGCAATCTATATTAGTATCTTAAATGTCGAACCAATGACGAATAAGTGTCTGATTTTGATAGGGGTCCCCCACTACTTTCATGTAGAAGATTACTACATGACAACATAAGATATTTCCTTTTACATGTGATTTTTAAACTCCATGGTCATTGTTGCGTGTGAAATTCTCGCAACATCGTTTTGGTGTACAAGATATTTATTTTGTAATGCAAGGGGAACAATTGCTTGAAATTTATAGTCACTTTTCATTGTAAGCAGTTGTCTCCTCGCGTTGGTATCGATAGCAGTTAAGTTTGTTACGCGTTCTTGAATCGAGTCCATGTATGGACTGGCTAGGCCGCTTTTTAAAAAGCGGTTGGCAACCTGTTGGGTTATCCTTATACGGTAATCATTCTTAAGCTGGTTCTTGGTAAAGGTCCTTGTGTGTTAAGTTTTCTGAGCGGTGGTCGATTCGCGCTGGACTGCGCATGCCCAAATCTTGGGTCTTTGTCGAACGGGTTTCCGCCCACCAGTCGGTGAGCGAAGATTTCGATAGCGAAGGGACGTCTCTGTGGAGCGTCTCTGCTAATTTATTCTGTCAGGAATGTGAGTCCTCTTATGGATATTTCGTTTATTCGAGATGATACCTCTTGTGTATTTCCACACGCCGGAAAAGCGTATTATTTCTGTGGTTATTTCCTGAAGGCAAGGTAAATTACATTTACATTAACTTTATCGATTTTTGTCCGTGAGTGACATTTGATTCGTAGCCTGTCTTTGAAAGTCGTCATCACGAGATGTTTTCTCAGCTCACATATTGCTACATTGAACCGCATCGGGTTGATGCATGTCCCAAGGACCATTACTTGCTACTTCGCTACATGAACTAGGTTTGAAACCTTTTGTTATCTAGAGGATTTTTTTTGAGGACATTATTTATACTTTAGAAGACGTGTCTGTCTTGCTGAAGTCAGATTAAGGAGAGTGAACTGATCTCATATATCTGGTTATCTCCTGGCTAAGATAGAAAGGGATGGAGAATTTTCCCGACTACATTACAGCCTTATAATGTATTGACATGCCTGTGAATCACCTTTATTATGAGGCTGTCTACCGTCCATTGCTATGCTGACATTGTTGCTGTGATAATGACTGTCTGATGTACCTACATATTCGCGTATACATTTTGTCACTGTGGCGTCCACAATAAATGATACAGAAAAACGTCACTAGCTGTTACAAGCATCATTGACTTTATACGTCGTGAGTTAACTGACGTCCTTGTGTGGATTGCCCTGTTTTTGTATGATCATTGTTTGACTGTACATCATCTACACGCTACACAAAACCAGACATGCGGATACCATCCATCATCATATGGCATCACGCATCATTTGGTGGCCATAAGCTGGTTTGATCTGGTACCAGCAAACACGGGGTCCCTTACCCACTTCATTTTCAACAAGAATTCATCAGCATCCTTCAAGAAATTAACATTCTTCAAGACAGTCAACATCTTCAAAATTTTCAAAGTACTCGGCGTTGTCCGGTAAATGTCAAAATTGCAATTTTTGACTGAAACAGAAATTTGACAGTACCCGGCGTTGTTACATGTTGCCGGATAACTCGGACTGCTGTTATCTTTTACGCAAGTCAAGCAAGTTGCTGCTGTCAAGGTTCCAGTGCTGTCGTTTTTTGTGAAGGTCAAGTGCCGGTTGAAACGGGTTGTTTTCTGAAGAAGGCCAAGTACCGATTTCCATCAACTTACTTTTGGATAAGAGGGTCAAGTGCCGAAACAACTCAACATACAGTATTTCAGAAGCTCTAGTACCATCGTGTTAGCAGTGGAAGCAGTTCAGATGTGCCATCATCGTTGGAGCTTCGCTCTTTAGGACGTTGATTGACATCCGTTTTTTCTGCTGTTCTACGATTGGAAGCCTATAAGTTAAGTGGCCTGTTTGTACGTAAACTGTGCCCTTATACTTCTGCTGAGTCTTCTGTGTTTCATCTCATTCTTTTGTCATATTGTTATATGTTATTTGTTTATATGATATGTGTATAAATATATCTTTATATTTCGCGGGTCTGGCTGGGTGGCGACTCCTATAGATCATACCACATAGCAGAGGTTTTCTATTGAGAGTGTTCTGTAGGGTGTGCAAATTTCCGATACTGGAATTTGCAAAGCGACTTCTGTTGCTATTTATGTTAGCTGTGATGACATGTTTTAATATTGTTTTCGTTATTATTTCGCATTCTTTAGTTTTGTTTTGATTTGTTTGTATTTGTTAGCCTACTCTTGACTATAGTTTAGTTTTATACAACATTTTTGTTTATACACTGTGGTGTCATGTATTTTGTTTAATATGCTCGCAGATATCGTCACATTTTTTGTGATATTTCTTTAATTTCCGCTTTATTTTTAGTTGATTTCTGCGAATGTTTTTGTATTGTTGCTGATCTTTGTTATTGTTTACATTGTTATTGTTTACATTGTTTACATTTTCAATGTTTACATTCTGCTTGTGTTTACATAGTCATTGTTTACAGTTATAGTAATTAGTTAATGGGCTTTGCTAATGCACTGTTACTACTACACTGATGATAAATGAATGATGAATAGTGTCGTGCACTATTGAATGAGAAGTGCACTTATGATAAAGAATTGAGTGTTGATATTTCATATACAAGTTCTTTGATTGGAGACTTGTTTTCCCACAGAGATTGGGATAATATAGCTAACCAAACCACTCCTTGCAACAGACCACCACTTGCAACAGTAACTCTAAGGTGAAAGAAGGTTTACCAGTTGCTTTGGCAGCACCGTATGGTCAGAACTTTGCTCGTAGATCCCAACAAAATTTTGATAGAAAGAGTAACGGTAATTACTTTCAAAATCATGGAAATCAATTTCATGGTGATTCTTCTTCGAAGAATTGGAGACAACCTGATAGTGCTCGTTACTATCACCCTAATAATTATAGACATTTCAAAAGAGGATATGGTAATAGAGGTTATTCCTGCCGAAGACCTCAAAACCAAACAAATAGATGTTCGCATCAATGTGGACATGATAGTAATCGTGGAAACTGGAATTCGAACCAGGATAACAATTACAATAGAGACAACAATAACTTCAGAGATAATAATAACTCTGATAACTTCAGAGGTAATAATAGTCGCGGTAGATCTCAACACAAAAAAAAAGAGATATCAGCAGGCTAATTCTGTACAACAGGAAACTCAGGGAGCCTGTAATTAGGTTGTTGATAATAAAAACTTTGACGCTGTCACTGGTTCTGCTTTTGACTTTGAGAGAGCAAACAAATGCCCCCAATGCAGTACTTTATTCGAACCGAGTACCATAACTACTTTGAGTTGTGGTCACCCTCTTCCCGCTCTTCCTGCTGCTGTTGCGCATGACGGGAGGGGTTCTTTAATCCTACATAAGGGTCTTGTTAATGATACTCCGGTCTCTCTACTTTTCGATTCCGGATGCACCACTATTGGTGTTAGACAATCGCTTGTAGATCCATCTTGTGCTACAGGAAAGGTTATCAAATGTGTCACATTTGGCGGCACTCTAGAAAAATATCCTACTGCTGTAATTCGCATTGCCACTCCTTTCTTTACTGGAGATGTGCATGCTTGTCTCTTACCTAATCCTATTGCGGACCTTATCATTGGTCGTATTCACGGAGTTAGGGAGTGTACCCCACAGCAGATTGCTGCTTGGGAAGATAATAATATGCAAGCTACCAATGCAGTGGTTACAAGAGCACAAGCTCTACAAACACCCGGAACTTCACTGAATGGTGATAATGAAGTTGATAGCCAAGATAGTCACTTAGTCATCACTCGTGACTCTTTCATAAAATTGCAAGAAGAAGATTCTTCTCTAAAAAAATTCTTCATTCTTGCGAAGAAAGGTGATCCGAATCAGGATACAAATAGAAAATCTTGGATTGCAATGAGAAACGGCGTACTTGTACGTATGGTACAAGATTCGACTACGTCGGCACATTCGCAAATTCTTGTTCCCAAGAGCATGAGAGTGCAAATATTGCAACATGCTCATGACTCGCAATGTGCTGGACATATGGGTTTTTCCCGTACGAAGTCGAGAGTCCTTGCGGCTTTCTTTTGGCCTTTTATCAACAAGGACATTCGTATTTACTGCCGATCATGCAAGGTATGTCAGGAGGTCAAATCTAGAGGACCACAACATGCTGCGCCTATCCAGGCTGCTGACATTCCTATTCGACCGTTTCAGAAAATGGCCATAGATATAATTGGCTCTTTTAAGGTCAAGTCGGCCAGAGGACATCAGTTTATCCTTACATGTGTTGATACGTGCACACGTTGGCCAGAGGCTATCCCTCTTAAGAGCATATCTACTACAGATATCGCAGATGCTCTTTGGCTGATATTTTCTCGCTTGGGGTTCCCCAGAGAAATATTGTCAGACCATGGCACTCAACTCATATCTGACACTATGTCACAGGTAATGTCTACCTTACATATTAAACGATCTCTCAGTAGTATCTATCATCCTATGTCTAATGGGTTAGTTGAGCGTCTGAACAGAACGCTCAAGACTTTGCTTGGTAAGATAACTGAAGATCATCCGCAAGATTGGGACAGGGTTTTACCCGCGGCTCTCTTTGCCTATAGAGAAGTCCCAAATGAACACACAGAGTTTTCTCCCTTCGAACTTGTCTTTGGCGCGCGTCCACGCGGCCCTATGTCTTTATTACACGATCTCATCACTGCCGATGATATTAGCGATGAAACTCAATCCTCATATGAGTATGTCATTGCTCTTAGACAAAAGATCATTGAGGCATGTAAGCTAGCAACTGCTTCATCAGAAATTGCTAAAGAGAAGGCAAGGCAGTTTGCTAACAAGAATAGATGTCTACGACAACTTTGTCCAGGTGACAAAGCATTCATCCTACTCCCCAGTAGGGAAAATAGACTTCTTATTGCATGGAAAGGTCCGTATGCAATAGTCTCTCGGATTTCCGATGTTGACTATGTGGTCGATATTGATGGAAAGCATAAAACTTTCCACATAAACATGCTTTCGGAATTTCACGAACGTCCGGACTATTTGCTGCCTATTTTCCAGGCAACGGATGATTCTCCTACACCTCATGGTCATTACTCATCTCTGTCGGTTATACAGGATGAGGAATCTACCTTCTCGGATGTCAATCTTCCTCTTCCAGTGGTTCCACTACATTCCACGGAATCTTGGAAAAACGTTTCTGTTTCTCCTAATCTTTCTGGTGAGGAACATCGACAAGTGTTGTCGATGTTACAAACATTTCAGGATGTTCTCACTGACATCCCTGGACACACAAATGTCATAGAACATGACATAATTCTCACCGACAGTAATCCTATTAGGGTTAGGCCTTATCCTATCCCTATACACTTTCAGTCGCAAGTGGAAAAGGAATTGGATGAAATGATTCAATTAAATATAATTGAACCATCGACTTCACCATATTCTTCTTCCATGGTTATTGTCCGGAAGAAAGATAAGAACATACGAATTTGCGTTGATTATCGCAAATTGAATCAAGTCACAAAGTTCGATGCTGAACCGATGCCTTTACTAGAAGATCTACTTATTAGACTTTCTAATTCTAGATTCTTCACTAAACTTGACTTGTCTAAAGGTTATTGGCAAGTGCCTTTAGCAGAGTATGCCAAACCTCTTACTGCTTTTTCTACACCTAGGGGTCTATTTCAATGGAATGTTATGCCTTTCGGTCTTATGAACGCCCCTGCTACTTTCGTTCGCATGATGCGTCGAATTCTTTCACATCGTTCAGATGTCATCGCATACTTAGATGATATCTGTCTCTTCAGTGATACCTGGGAAGATCACTATTTAGGTTTATATGACGTACTGTCCACTCTACGTGAGAATAGTTTGACAGCAAAACCTTCTAAAGCTTTTGTTGGTTTTGGTGAAATCTCTTTCCTGGGTCATCGTGTTGGTCATGGTCTCTTGAAGACAGATGACCACAATACTTCCAAAATACTGAACATCTCTGTTCCTAAAACGAAGAAACAAGTTAGGAGTCTCTTAGGTTTAATTCAATTTTATGGGAGATTTATTCCAAATTTATCTTCGATCATGGCACCTCTCTCAACATTGTTGAAGAAAGGTTCGCCTAATCTGGTCCGTTGGTCTGAAGAATGCCAATCTTCCCTAGACCAAATCAAGAATATATTTTCATCTCCTCCCATCCTAAGATTACCTACTCTTGATAGGACTTTTGTTCTTCGGAGTGATGCTTCATCCACTGGGATTGGAGCAGCACTTATGCAAGAATATGCAAATACACTGCATCCTGTTATGTGCATTTCTAGAAAACTAAATGCGGCAGAGAGGAACTACTCGGTTTTAGACCGTGAGTTGTTAGCGATGGTTTGGTCAATTCTCAAACTACAAAGATTCCTCCTGGGCGCACATTTCATTCTAGAGACTGATCAAAAAGCTCTTACAGCTATTCAGACTAAGAATTTGAAGAGTTCGAGATCCACTCGATATGCTATAGCTCTTCAACCTTTTCACTTCACGGTACGAGCTATCCGTGGTGCGGATAATGTGATGGCTGACATTTTATCTAGATGCCCACATGATTCCAACTAATACTTCTGTCCTATATTTCTATATATATTACAGAGTCATAACACACCTATATTACTACAATAGATTAGCACATCTGTACTCACTTTATATGTACACATACTATCGTGCTTTGTTATCATCTTCTTCTGTTTCATTTTTTTAAGATGATAGAGGAAGACTGAGTAGTTAATATAAGGGCCATAAGTTTACTAAACAGCCACAATTATTAATAATGTATTGTACCTTATGAAGCATATTAGTTGTTAATTAGCGTTATATTGCTTGTACTTTCTCAGAATGTCATTGATGAGCTGAGGACTTACCTTACTATTATCAAGCATGACGAGTTCTACATTGTGTACTTACCCTCGGAACGTCAGAGGATGTGTCCTGGATCGTCTTGTACTTTAATGTTACTATGTACTAATGTCTTTACATGTCAAATAATGTACTATTTAAATTTTCCTATCAGATTTGTACATCCATTTTTAAAGACAATATTAGATTATGCTATTTAATGATGTCTATGGTAACTTGCATACGTATATTGTGTTTACATGCTAGCGTGATGTGTGTTGGTGACACCTCCCCGATATGAATATTTTTTGAGACATATTTATTTTTCTGTTGAGGTATATTCTCACCAGACATTCTATATTTAGCCTCATGTTAGGCAATTTAATTAATTATCCGCGCATAATTCGTGCGTTTTGAGCCGCTTATCGCATGCTCTTGGATATTAAAAAAAAAAAATATGTTCCACATTTTTTTTTTTATCGGGAGGTGGTGGTGATATGTTGCGTGTGAAATTCTCGCAACATCGTTTTGGTGTACAAGATATTTATTTTGTAATGCAAGGGGAACAATTGCTTGAAATTTATAGTCACTTTTCATTGTAAGCAGTTGTCTCCTCGCGTTGGTATCGATAGCAGTTAAGTTTGTTACGCGTTCTTGAATCGAGTCCATGTATGGACTGGCTAGGCCGCTTTTTAAAAAGCGGTTGGCAACCTGTTGGGTTATCCTTATAAGGTAATCATTCTTAAGCTGGTTCTTGGTAAAGGTCCTTGTGTGTTAAGTTTTCTGAGCGGTGGTCGATTCGCGCTGGACTGCGCATGCCCAAATCTTGGGTCTTTGTCGAACGGGTTTCCGCCCACCAGTCGGTGAGCGAAGATTTCGATAGCGAAGGGACGTCTCTGTGGAGCGTCTCTGCTAATTTATTCTGTCAGGAATGTGAGTCCTCTTATGGATATTTCGTTTATTCGAGATGATACCTCTAGTGTATTTCCACACGCCGGAAAAGCGTATTATTTCTGTGGTTATTTCCTGAAGGCAAGGTAAATTACATTTACATTAACTTTATCGATTTTTGTCCGTGAGTGACATTTGATTCGTAGCCTGTCTTTGAAAGTCGTCATCACGAGAAGTTTTCTCAGCTCACATATTGCTACATTGAACCGCATCGGGTTGATGCATGTCCCAAGGACCATTACTTGCTACTTCGCTACATGAACTAGGTTTGAAACCTTTTGTTATCTAGAGGATTTTTTTTGAGGACATTATTTATACTTTAGAAGACGTGTCTGTCTTGCTGAAGTCAGATTAAGGAGAGTGAACTGATCTCATATATCTGGTTATCTCCTGGCTAAGATAGAAAGGGATGGAGAATTTTCCCGACTACATTACAGCCTTATAATGTATTGACATGCCTGTGAATCACCTTTATTATGATGCTGTCTACCGTCCATTGCTATGCTGACATTGTTGCTGTGATAATGACTGTCTGATGTACCTACATATTCGCGTATACATTTTGTCACTGTGGCGTCCACAATAAATGATACAGGAAAACGTCACTAGCTGTTACAAGCATCATTGACTTTATACGTCGTGAGTTAACTGACGTCCTTGTGTGGATTGCCCTGTTTTTGTATGATCATTGTTTGACTGTACATCATCTACACACTACACAAAACCAGACATGCGGATACCATCCATCATCATATGGCATCACGCATCAGTCATATAAGGTCTTGCCACTCCGTTGTTACTTATCATATTTTACAAACTCATTAATACACAGCTCTATCACTGATATCTTCCAAGATGTTACTGTCTAGTATTTGATTATCACAACAAATTCAATCTGTCGAAAGTCTTACAGCACATTTCGTGTCTTAATCTTTAACCAGATTGTCATCTTTCGACATCCCTGTGAAATTGGCTGTGTATTTGGGCACGTCATGTTTGCGAACTGACACCTTATCTCTCAATTGCCGCTTGTCATCCATATTGGTAAACCTGAACAACATTGTTTGGACAGTTATCTACTACCGATGTCCGCGTATCAAACGTTTGTTCAATCGACCCGTCCCGCTACTTACTTTCGCCTTTTCTGTCAGGCGGAAGCTGTTACACAGCGTAAACACTTCACCGTGCACACATAGAAGTCATTGTTTCAAATAGGTCAAGAGATCAGGTAATAGTAAGGGAGTGACAAGTAGGATGATGATGTTGATATAATCCCTTTAGCTCTGAGCAGGTAGCTCTTGACAGCCCATTGCCTCCCTGACAAAGGTGCACGTCTTCCTCAGTTGTTGTGATGATGTGTAGAGTGTATTGTGGATGGTTGGGTGCGATGGGAGGAGCTGGTGTCGCAGGTCAGTTAGTCTTGGGCACTGTAACAGGAGGTGTTCAACTGATTCCTCATGGTGGTGGCAGTGCCAACAGTTTGGTTCACGTAGTGGGTCTATTCTATTTAAATGTTTATTGACGGGGGCGTGGCCTGTTCTCAGCTGGAAAATTAGACTCTGATCTCTTCTTTTCAGTTCTTTAACTGGATCTTGAGGGTTTGGTTTAGCTTGATGTTTGAAGAATGGACGCCCTGTCTGGGAGGTAGCCCACTGGTTTAGCCATTCTTGCCTATAATTGTTTCTTAGGATCTGTTGGCAGGTTTGCAGTGTGGTACTTGATGGGAACTGGGGCAGTGTAACAGCGCAGTCACTGCACCATTTCGTATTGTATGGCCGTTGCTTACCCAGGATTTCTTTGCCTCAGAAGGTAGCGATCAACTTTATGATTAATGAATGGTTACAACACACACAGTGAGCGACGACAGAACGCTAAGCAGATCTTATATACAAATAGGGAACACCACAGTCAACTAGAATACTGTTTATTTACAATGTGGACCACTGCTGTTAACCGGACCTCCAACAGTCGTGGTCCGTCACACTTCCTCTTTAACACTCGCTCACCATTGAGAATTATATTCAATATTGTAATGTCTTTTATCTACTATTGTTCAGATGTTACTAGTATCTACATCCTTTTCTTCCGTCTAAGCAAATTCTTGTCTATTGATACTATCGATTTAGGTTCAGGTTATTGAAATGATAACTGGACTCCTCCGGGGTTGTTCCTTTCACTGGTTCTAGATGGTCACTATCTTAGCCGAGTAACAGGACTACGGTATGGACGTAACTAATTCACTCCACGTACCCTTTTCTGAGTAGAGCCTAACTCGCTTCTTAGTTCTTCAGTCTTGACAAGAATTTATAATATCAATATGTTGGGTTATTGCTACCCAATCTTGTCTCGGTGCATTTAAGAAATTACACAGCACCTTGTCTACTTCAATATAGACTTCAACATGACTGCCTCTCCTACTTCAATACCTGTACTGTTCGGCCTGGATCACGCTTCTGCTTCATGCTGAGAAAAACGTGCCTAACCTCTGTTCTGTTTTGACCCTTCTTATGCGCAACCTTCTTTTTGCGCATCCCCTTTTTCTACCCTCTCTATACCAACTCAGGTTAGACTTTTCACTCTTCCTTCCCTTACTGCCACAGCAGTGCTGCTCCTCTTTTGGATAGTTTATCGGCTTTTTCATTTCCTGGGACTCCGACATGCCCAGGGATCCACTTGAGTGTAACTTCGACGCAATAGGAAGTGAACAGTTGGTCAATTAATCTACAGATGTTATTAATATCAGGAGACTGATAACGTTGCTATTTTATTCCCGTTAATGATGTCCACCAAAAGATAATTATAAGTGGATGGAAGCAGACATCATCATCATCATCAGTTGATAAACTCTTAATACAAGACCCTTGCCCTGAGCAAGAGTTGATAAAGTCCTCTGGTGTTCTGATTACTGAAGCTCGCTCGAACATCACCAGAGTTAAATACTGTGTTGTTGTGTTGCTCGTGGTTCGAGTATGGAATGTCAACTTGACCTACGCAGTGGTGTGTAGACATAGATGGAGTGTATAATGTGCGAATGATAGGAAGGGTTCGTGGTGTTGACAAATGTTCTTTTCTTACACTCATGTATGGCTGGAAGTCATCGACACCAACGACTGTGTACCTTTACTAAAGTTTAATTGGACGTACACACTCGACAGCACAGATAGTGACAAATCACAGGTTGGCATAATACATCATGGTACAGTGGATAACTGGTCTTGCAATGTTATGTTACATGGGCACTCATGTAGAATAATATTATAATGGACTGTCAGTAGCCAAGCATTCAGTATTGCCCATATATATATATCAACTGAGTTTACTGACAAAGCACGTCAGATTATAAACAATATCCAAGATGGCTTCTACCTCATCTCGTCTAGCGAAGATTCTTTAACATAAGTTTCAGCACAGTTTTTTCATATAATAATATTGAACCGCTAGCAATGGGTTCTCATGTGTAGCAGTGATCTCTGGACTAATCAAGCGATAATACGGGCATCCCTTTTCTCTTCTTGAAAGTCACTACATGTTTTGGTTCCAAGATGGCTTCACTCGTGAGCTGTCACTCACGTTTGGATACAGATAATGAATCTGTCCTAAAGTTAGTCATTCATTAAATCTTTCATTGCTCTGTAGATTTGATCATGAACACTTGACTGCAATCTACAGGATATAGTGCTGCTAGGAATCGAAGTCGTTTTCATCGAGTCAAATATATTCTCTTAGACATTCAAATCGTACCTATCGAAAATGGTGGCTTCGTACGAGAGTTCATAAGAGTGTCTATTATTACCTTGGTATCAGAAATATGATTCTGCCATTCCTTGGCAATACGAATAAACACTGGGGTAAAGCATACACGATAGGTCTAGACGACTATCACTTTCCCCACAAATACTGAGATCACTTTTTCCCCGGCGACAAGCCGACATAGAAAACACAGTCCCTATCAGGACGAAGCCAAATCACACCACACTCTAGCGACACATCCGCCGAATAGCCTTTGACCTCCCTAGAGACAACAGAACATATAGTTCGACTTAGATATGTAAAGATATACAAATATAAGACAGACTCGTCCTACTCAGACAAACAATACACATAAATTCAGGCCATAGATATTCTGAAGCAAGAACAATCTATTACTACCCAAACAAAGAATAAATCGCAGAAAACTGGATTTATCCGCGGAGTTCGATCGAAAGAGCCGACACAACTTTCAAGGGAAGTAACTCAATAATGACTTTCCCTTAAGCACTATTTTGTTTACAAAATATTTGCGAACATAACAAGTATACCAATGTATAATATTGTAAGATATCAAAGACTGCACGTAACAGTCTTACCACACCTCCCGGGAAAAAAAAAAATGGAACATTTTTTTTTTTGAAATACATCTAGGAGCAACGTACAATAGGCTCACAACGCATGAATAATGCGCAGATGAAAATATCAGGAATACCTATAACGCCTAATATGAGGCTAAGTCGACTTATGGAGCGACTGGTGAGAATGTGTCTCATAAACTGAGAGAAATTATTTCTCTACAAGTATATTTTTCCAGGAAGGTGTCATCAAAGTATAATACAATTCTGGCAATTACACAATGCCTAAAAAATTCATATCATCATTTCGTATTAGATATCTTAAATTTATGATTTATGAAGAAAAAATCATCAAAGCACAGCGGTGAATAAACATCAATGAACCGCTATGTAGTGATACAATCATTATATTATTAAATTACAAATGTGTATCTATCATGATATAGAAAAGGAACTACTATAGAACTAGACATATCAAGAAGTCTAAGCCCTAATAGTTATGTGAAATCATGTGGGCATCTTGACAGAATGTCTGCCATCACATTATCTGATCCACGAATAGCTCGCACAGAGAAATGAAAAGGTTGAAGAGCAATTGCATATCGAATAGACCTCGAGCTCTTCAAATTCTTACTCTGTATAGCAGTAAGAGCTTTTTGGTCGGTTTCTACTATGAAATGTGCGCCTAGAAGGAATCTCTGTAGTTTGAGGATCGACCAAACCATAGCTAATAGCTCACGGTCTAAAACCGAATAATTCCTTTCTGCCGCATTAAGTTTTCTGGAAATATACATTACAGGATGCAGAGTTCCAGAGTACTCTTGCATTAGTGCCGCTCCAATCCCAGTGGATGAAGCGTCACTACGAAGAACGAATGTCTTATCTTTAGTGGGTAGCACTAAAATAGGTGGTGTTGAAAACAGTGTTTTAATCTTATCCAGAGAGCATTGGCATTCCTGAGACCAGTGGACCACATTAGGCGAACCTTTCTTTAGAAGTGTTGAGAGAGGTGCCATGATAGAGGATAGAATCTGAATGAATCTGCCATAAAATTGAATAAGACCTAACAGACTTCTCACCTGTTTTTTAGTCTTAGGGATTGAGATGTTAAGTATCTTACTAGTATTATGGTCCTCTGTCTTTAGGAAACCATGACCAAGTCGGTGGCCTAGGAAAGAAATTTCGCTAAAACCAATATAGGCTTTAGAGGGTTTCGCTGTCAGGTTGTGCTCACGCAAAGTAGACAGCAATTCATCTAACCCTGAATAGTGATCTTCCCAAGTATCGCTGAAAAGACAGATGTCGTCTAGATATGCAATGACATCTGACCGATAAGATAGGATTCGGCGCATCATGCGTACGAATGTAGCTGGTGCGTTCATAAGACCGAAAGGCATAAAATTCCATTGGAACAAACCTCTAGGTGTTGAAAAAGCCGTGAGAGGTTTGGCGCGTTCAGATAAAGGAACTTGCCAATATCCTTTAGACAAATCAAGTTTAGTGAAAAAATGAGATTTGGAGAGTCGAGTAAGTAGCTCTTCCAGTAAAGGCATAGGTTCGGCATCGAACTTCGTTACTTGATTCAATTTTCGATAGTCAACGCAAAGACGTATGTTATTGTCTTTTTTACGCACAATAACCATCGGCAAAGAATATGCAGAGGTGGATGGTTCGATTATTTTCAAATCTATCATCTCATCCAACTCTTTCTCGACCTGCGCTTGAAAATGTATAGGTATAGCATAAGGTCTAACCCTAATAGGAGTATGGTCAGTTAGAACAATGTCATGTTCAATGACATGCGTTTGTCCAGGGATGTCAGTGAGTACATCCTGAAATGTTTGCAACATAGTTGAAACTTGTCGCTGTTCTCCTAGAGACAAATCAGGAGAGACAGTAACGTTCTTCCATGATTCACTAGAATGAAGTGGGATCATTGGAAGAGGAAGATTTACATCTGAAAAACTTGTTTCCTCATCCTGTATCACGGACAGTGATGAGTAATGACCATGTTGTACTGGAGAATTGTCCGTTGCTTGGAAAATGGGTTGCAAATAATCCGGACGTTCATGGAATTCCGTAAGCATATTGATGTGGAAGGTTTTATGCTTCCCATCAATATCGACAATATAGTCGACATCGGAAATTTTCGATATTATATCGTACGGACCTTTCCAAGAAATAAGTAATCTATTTTCCCTACAAGGTAGTAATACAAATGCTTTGTCACCAGGACAAAGTTGTCGTAAGCATCTCTTCTTATTGGCAAATTGCCTTGCCTTCTGTTTCGCAAATTCAGAAGAAGAAGTTGCTAATTTGCATGCTTCGATAATTTTCTGTCTCAACGCGATGACATATTCATAGGATGACTTTGTGTCATCGTCAATATTGTCAGATGTTATGAGATCGTGAAGCAACGACATAGGGCCACGCGGACGCGCGCCAAAGACGAGTTCAAAGGGAGAAAATCCTGTATGTTCATTGGGTACCTCTCTGTAAGCGAAGAGGGCCGCAGGTAAAACTCTGTCCCAGTCTTGAGGATGATCCTCAGTTATCTTCCCCAGTAAGTTTTTTAAGTGTTCTATTAAGGCGTTCGACCATACCATTAGACATTGGATGGTAGATACTACTTAAAGATCTATCTATCTGCAGAGTAGACATTACTTGAGACATGGTATCTGATATTAGTTGGGTGCCATGGTCTGACAATATCTCTCCGGGGAACCCCAGACGAGAAAATATAAGACAAAGAGCATCTGCAATATCAGCAGTAGTAATGCTCTTCAGAGGAATAGCCTCTGGCCAACGTGTGCACATATCAACACACGTCAAGATAAACTGATGTCCTCTGGCAGACTTGATCTTAAATGGACCAATTATGTCTATGGCCATTTTTTGGAACGGCCGAATAGGAATGTCCGCCGCCTGAATGGGTGCAGCATGCCGTGGACCTTTGGATTTAACTTCCTGACATACTTTACAAGATCGACAATAAATCCGTATGTCCTTGTTTACCAATGGCCAAAAGAAAGCCGCAAGGACTCTTGACTTAGTACGGGAAAAACCCATGTGTCCAGCACACTGAGAGTCGTGAGCGTGCTGCAAAATTTTAACTCTCAAATTCTTGGGAACCAGGATTTGAGAATGACTTGACGTAATGGAGTCTTGAACCATACGTACAAGTACGCCATTCTTCTTTGTAATCCACGATTTACGACTTGTGTCTTTATTCGGATCACCTTTAGTTGCAAGAATGAAGAATTTCTTCAGAGTGGGATCATCTTCTTGCTGTTTTATAAACGAGTCACGAGAAATTACCAAGGGATTATCTTGGTTATGCACTTCATTATCTTCAGTAGATGAAGTTTGAGGCATATTAAGAGCCTGAGCTCTAGTGACTACAGCGTTAGCAATCTGCATGTTTTGCCTTTCCCACGTGGAAATTCGTTGCGGAGTGCATTCTCTGACTCCGTGAATGCGACCGATGATGAGGTCAGCGATCGGATTCGGAAGAAGACATGCGTGTACATCTCCTGTAAAGAAAGGAGTAGCAATCCTAATGATAGCAGTAGAGTATTTCTCTAATGTGCCGCCAAATGTTACACATTTGACTACTTGTCCAGTGGCACGGGAAGGATCTACGAGTGACTGCCTAACACCAATTGTGGTGCATCCAGAATCAAATAGCACAGAGACTGGATTGTTATTCACTAAACCCTTATGTAAGACAAGAGAACCTCTTCCATCATGCGCGACTGATGCCGGAAGAGCAGGAAGAGGATGGCCACAGCTTAAAGTAGACACTGTGGTTGGCTCAAATAACGTTTTGCATTGGGGGCACTGAGATGCTCTCCCAAAATCAAAAGCGGCACATGCCATATTACTAGCATCATTATTATCTTTACTCTGTTTATAGGCTTCATGGGACTCTTGTTGTACAGAGTTTGCCTGAAAATGTGGTTTATGTCTTTTGTTTTGAGATCTACCTCGGTTATTATCACCTCTGTAGTTATTGTTACCTCTATTGTAACCCCTATTGGGTTTGAGTCATAGTTCCCTTGGTTACCATTATCATATTCATTATAATGAGTATCTCTGTAATTATGATCTTGTTGACTCCAAGACGGATAACCCTGATAGTTTCTATAATTACTTCCTCTACGGAAATTCCTATAATTATGACCACCCCTGTGTCGAGAGCTATCAGGTCGTCTCCAGTTCTTTGAAGAAGAACCCTGAAATGATTGGTTACCTTGGTTTTGATAACTATTATGGTTACCTTTTTTATCAAATCTGTTTTGAGGTCCCTGAAATCTGTGTGAATAATTGGGATTGTATGGTGTTGCTGAAGCAACTGGCATACTCTCCTTAATCTTAGTGTTGCCAAAAGTCACGTCGGGGTGTGCAGTGACATATTGGGAACAATATTCTTCCATTTCTTTTAGAGATTTGGGTTTACGCTCATGTATAAATTCAAGGAAAGGTTTGTTCACACATGACATAATCTTATCTCTGAGCAACAAATCCATAAGTCCTTCATACGTTTTTTCTGTTTTGGAAAGCTCAATCCAACGATCAACTGTGAGACGTGCCTTTGCAGTGAATTCTGAGAATTCTACACCCGTCTCAGGCACCATCGTTTTAAATAAAAGGCGATAGCCTTCCTCACTTAGCTGATATTTTTTTATCAAAGCCGCCCTAATGACATCATAATTATCCTTATCTGCTTCTCCTACAAGGCATAATCTAGTCAAAGATTCACCTTTCAAGTTTTCTAATAATTGATTAGCGTATTGTGATTTATCCACATTATGTGTACGACAAGAACGTTCAAATCTATCCAGCCAGAATGTAATATCGTCACTGGACTGATTGAACGGTGGAACCTTAACCTTGTAAGTAGAAGGTTTACCATTACCACTAGATGCCTGATTAACATTACTCATACTTGTCAATCTCAATTTCTCTAACTCAAATTCATGTTCTCTTATTGCTTTTTTCTCTTCAGCATCTAATCTTTTTTGTTCAGCCTCCCTGTCTAATCTTTTTTGTTCAGCAGCAGCTTCTCTTTCTAATTTTTTTTTTTGTTCAGCTGCAGCTTCTCTTTCTAATTTTTTTTGTTCAGCTTCAAATCTCCTTTCCTCCACCTGCATCTGCAATTTCTTTTGTTCAGCAGCAGCCTCAGCTTCTCTTTCTAATCTTTTCTCTTCAGCCATAGCTTTTCTTTCTTCTGCAGCAGCTTTTTTCTCTTCTGCAGCTAATGCTTTGTCATATTGAGCAACAGCCCATTGTTCTAATTGTTGACCAGTCTTATCAAGGGCTTTCCCTTGTGTAATGAAGTATTCTAATGTAGACATGATGTCTAACAATAATACTAATCACCTGAACCAATAATAATACCACAAGTTCTTAATGACTTGATTAATCAGTATACTATCCCAATATCTGTGGGTCACAAGCCTTAATAAGGTCTTGTATAATAGTAATAATAATCAGGTACTGGTTTATACCATAATCCAAGTGCAGTGCACAGGCAATTGTGTCTTATGAAATATACCTATATAAAACATATGTCAACCAACAGAATACATAAAGTACAAATAGGACTGACAATACAAGAACGTTTGCAGAAATCAAAATAAATCAAATAGGGAAATCAATGAAAATAATCACTGAATCTGCAAAGAATAACAACACAAATGACGTCACAGTATATGAATATAAATTGTGAATAGAACAGAAAGATAGAAAAGGTTAGACCAACAAATTACAAACAAATCAAAACAAAACTAAAGAACAAAGAAATATTACAAAAATAACAATAATTACAGTCTTCACAGCTAACACAAAAGCAACAGTTGTCGCAGCAAATTTTCAATCAAGAAAATTGCACCTATAGAAAACGCCCACAACGGACCCTCTATGACGTGGGATATTCTGTTGTGAGGACGCCGCCCAACCTTAAACACAACCCGCTGACATAGAAACTAACATACTATACAAACAAATAACATGTAAACATAAATATATATAAATTATGTGTATGATAGTATGTGTTGCAAAATAGGCTCAGTTTTACAGTAATGGCAAAGTTATTTTTATGAAAACAAACAAACTGCCACTTTATTCAATTAAACATTCTGGCCTTAAATATTAAAGTTCATATACAGAAAACAAGAAGATCCATCGATGAAAATAGGACTTCTTAGTTCACTAATACTGTCTTCCTGTTAATATTGACAAGAATTGATCCAACTGTTCTGTGAAACTCTGTAATGTCTAATGTAAAAATGTCAACAACGCTGACCTACATACTGCATTCACTTGACAGGTCACGTGACAAAGTGTTGACAAATAACAAACCAATACTGCAAGTATGTCGTATCAGCCACAGGAAACGGTCTGGTATCGGTAATCTGTTGACTTCTGAACTTCTGCGAGGTCAAACCCAGAAAGCTGGTCCACCAGTTGATAACGTTGGTATTTTATTCCCGTTAATGATGTCCACCAAAAGATAATTATAAGTGGATGGAAGCAGACATCATCATCATCATCAGTTGATAAACTCTTAATACAAGACCCTTGCCCTGAGCAAGAGTTGATAAAGTCCTCTGGTGTTCTGATTACTGAAGCTCGCTCGAACATCACCAGAGTTAAATACTGTGTTGTTGTGTTGCTCGTGGTTCGAGTATGGAATGTCAACTTGACCTACGCAGTGGTGTGTAGACATAGATGGAGTGTATAATGTGCGAATGATAGGAAGGGTTCGTGGTGTTGACAAATGTTCTTTTCTTACACTCATGTATGGCTGGAAGTCATCGACACCAACGACTGTGTACCTTTACTAAAGTTTAATTGGACGTACACACTCGACAGCACAGATAGTGACAAATCACAGGTTGGCATAATACATCATGGTACAGTGGATAACTGGTCTTGCAATGTTATGTTACATGGGCACTCATGTAGAATAATATTATAATGGACTGTCAGTAGCCAAGCATTCAGTATTGCCCATATATATATATATCAACTGAGTTTACTGACAAAGCACGTCAGATTATAAACAATATCCAAGATGGCTTCTACCTCATCTCGTCTAGCGAAGATTCTTTAACATAAGGTTCAGCACAGTTTTTTCATATAATAATATTGAACCGCTAGCAATGGGTTCTCATGTGTAGCAGTGATCTCTGGACTAATCAAGCGATAATACGGGCATCCCTTTTCTCTTCTTGAAAGTCACTACATGTTTTGGTTCCAAGATGGCTTCACTCGTGAGCTGTCACTCACGTTTGGATACAGATAATGAATCTGTCCTAAAGTTAGTCATTCATTAAATCTTTCATTGCTCTGTAGATTTGATCATGAACACTTGGCTGCAATCTACAGGATATAGTGCTGCTAGGAATCGAAGTCGTTTTCATCGAGTCAAATATATTCTCTTAGACATTCAAATCGTACCTATCGAAAATGGTGGCTTCGTACGAGAGTTCATAAGAGTGTCTATTATTACCTTGGTATCAGAAATATGATTCTGCCATTCCTTGGCAATACGAATAAACACTGGGGTAAAGCATACACGATAGGTCTAGACGACTATCACTTTCCCCACAAATACTGAGATCACTTTTTCCCCGGCGACAAGCCGACATAGAAAACACAGTCCCTATCAGGACGAAGCCAAATCACACCACACTCTAGCGATACATCCGCCGAATAGCCTTTGACCTCCCGAGAGACAACAGAACATATAGTTCGACTTAGATATGTAAAGATATACAAATATAAGACAGACTCGTCCTACTCAGACAAACAATACACATAAATTCAGGCCATAGATATTCTGAAGCAAGAACAATCTATTACTACCCAAACAAAGAATAAATCGCAGAAAACTGGATTTATCCGCGGAGTTCGATCGAAAGAGCCGACACAACTTTCAAGGGAAGTAACTCAATAATGACTTTCCCTTAAGCACTATTTTGTTTACAAAATATTTGCGAACATAACAAGTATACCAATGTATAATATTGTAAGATATCAAAGACTGCACGTAACAGAGACATTTTGCTTTCTAGGGCTTGGAGTGCTGATTTTGAGTCCGAGAATATAACGATATCCTCAGGTGGAGTGATGCCACTTTCAAAGTCTGAGATTATCTAGCACAATGCTTTTTCTAGTGCTGTTATTTCTGCATCATAGCTGGAACTAATTTCTCCGCAAGGGCCAAAGATGCAACGGTGGTCTTCTCAGTGCAGGTTGGGGTATTTTATCACTGCGCCATATCCAGCATTGGTGGTAGCTTTAAATGCAGATCCATCTGTGTAGACATGGATGATGTCTTGTAATATGAGTCTATAGTTTCTAATGCGATGGTTTTCAGTAGTGGTACTACAGTGTTCTTGTCTGCTGAGGAGTAATTGGGTTCAGTTCTTACTGTGGGAGTAGTTGCCTGCCAACAATGTGGTTCATTATTGATAGTTACCATTGGCTTTCTAACTGCTGGTAGGTGGTGCTTGATGCTAGCTTCTTTTGCATTTTTAAGAAGAGATGTCTTTTGGATTCTGTGTTTTTGGTGCCACTGCTCTATCATTTCCTATTCTCCTCCTTTGTGTCCATTCTCAGATACCTTTCGTATGTCTCCACAGCTGAACGTTCTTAGGTTTAAGGGTTCAATATTGGTGTTTATTTCGCACGTATCTGCCGGCGTTGTCTTCATGGCACCACTTATAACCCGTAGAGCGTGATTTAGGACTTTGTCTAGCTTTTGTAGGAGGCTTTTGCTTGCAATAGTTTGGAGGGGGAGCGAGTAGTCAATTACTGGGCGCACATATCCAGTATAGAGTTGGCGTAACGAGTGCTGGTCTGCTCCCCACCCACAGGAGGAAAGGTGCTTGATGAGCCTAAGTCTTGTGGATGCTTTCTCAATCAGCTTGTCTATGTGGGGTCTCATGGTAAGTCTACGGTCGAGCTCGACTCCAAGATATCTCGGGCATTCTTCGTATGCTAGTTTCTCTCCGTTCATCCAGACCTCAATGTTGTTCTCATTAACTCTCTTGTTTAGACTGAACAGGCCGTACACACATTTCTCTACATTGATTGCACGTTTTCAGAACTGGCAGTATGCAGAGATGGTTGTCAGGTTTTTGTTCATATTTTTTGGTGATGGTTTGGAGGTATTTTCCGTTTGTCCAGATGACTAGGTCATCAGCAAATAGTGCTATTTTGCAGGTGATGACATCTGGGAGGTCATTTATAAATATAAGAAACAGTGTACAACTTAGTGCTGATCCCTGGGGCAGGCCTTCCTCCAGGGTCCTTTGTTTTGATGTTGTTCCACTGAATGTTGTTCGGATTGTTCTGTTGTGGAAGAAACCTTGTAGCCACTTGTACATTCGCCCTGATATTCCCATTCTTCGCATTTTGAAGAGGAGGCCTATCTTCCAGACTCGATCATAGGCTTGTCTAACATCAATAAGTGTTACTAGCACATTTTTTGGTCTTGGAAGGCATCACCTATCTCTTGGGTGAATCGTATCAACTGATCCATTGTCTGTCTGTTTCTTCTAAAAGCTGATTGATTGGTATTTAAGATCTTATTGCTTTCTATCCACCAATATAGCCTTTCATTTATCATCCTTTCAGTGATCTTGCCTAGGTTTGATGTCAAGGAGATCGGTCGATAGCTTGTTACTTCATTGGATGGTTTGTCCTTCTTAAGGACTTGGACGATATTGGCTTTTCTCCAGTCTGTTGGTAACTTGCCTTCTCTCCAATTCTTGTTAATGAGGTCTAGGATGGTGGAGAGTTCATAATTTGAGAGATTTGAGATCATCTCGTTAGTGAGCCGATCAGGTCCAGCAGATTTTCCTTTCTTGCATTTTTTAGGGCCATCTTGAGTTCTGAAAGAGTAAAGTTCTTTTCAAAGACCTCACAGCTAGCTGTTGGTTGTTTCTCCATCATTTTGGTGAGTGATCGATAGCACTGTCACGTCTCTTGCGTGTTTTTTTTTTCTGTTTACGTTGGCAAAGTGCTTATTGAAGGTTTCTGCTGTCTGTGCATCCCTTGTTAGCGGTTCAGTGCTTATAATGATGGGTTCAGGGTTTTTCTTTCTTTTAATTCTTGAGAGATTTGATATAAGGCACCATGCTTTCTTTCCGTCTTTCCGCAAGTTTAACTCTCCACATTTCTTAGCCCATGTTTCTCTTTTTGCTTGTTTGCTCAGAAGTTTAACTTTTGCAGTTAGACGGTTATAATGTGCGTTGTTGGCGGGGGTTGGCTGTTTCTCAGCTTGGCGTCTTGCTTTTTTCCTCTCATTTACAGCGGCCTCCAGTTCTGTACTCCAGTAAGGTTTAAACTTTCTCCTACATCCTCGTGGAATGGCTTCTTTTGCAGACTGGAGTAGTGTTGTGGTGATTTTACTATAGACCTTGTCTATGTTCAGCGTCATGTCGATGGCCTCGAATTGTTGTCGTACTTGTCTCCTGAAGAAATGCCAATCTGCCTTTTTGTAGCTCCATGGGGTGATGTTAAGCAATTTCTCTTTTTTTCCTTGGTGTTTGTGATCTCAAGGAGGGTGGGTCTGTGGTCACTTCCGATGTCGTCGAGCACTCTAACTGAGCAATGTGGGTGGATATCTGCTGTTACTAGGGTGAGATCTGGTCTGCTTTTTGTTCCACTGGCGCGGTGGAGCAGTGTCGGTGGGGTGTGAGCATTCTGCAGTAGGATGAGTGTGGTAGTGTTAGTGAGTTCTTCTATAGCTGCTATTCCTGTTGGGTTCCTGTATGTGTAGCCCCACAGAGGTGAATGACCATTCATGTCACCAGCAATAATTATTCTCCTCAAGTCTGTGGTCTGGAAAGGCTTCAGAGCAAGGTGTGTTTTTTGCGGGTTATAAATGTTAATGATTTTCAATGGCTTTCCACCACTCCAGACTATCACTTCCTGTAGATCTGTTTCGTCATTGGTTTTAAGAGCGGAAACCTCAGCCTGTGTGTCATTCCGGATAAGTGTCACTAATCCTTGACATTTTATACACTTGCACTGGTACACTGTATAGCCTGTGATATGGAAGGAGGTGTGTTTTGGTAGCATTGCTTCTTGAATAACTGCAACATGGATTTTAAGGTCCAGTAGAAGCTTGGTTAGTTCCAGTTTTGTTTCGAATTCCCGATATGTTGAGTTGGAGGATGCGTAGTGTGTCTGTGTTATGTGTATTACTGGTAGTCTACTTTTCCCTGCCCTCCCCAAGTACCGAAGAGCAGCGCGGGTCTTGATAACCGAGGCGGCACTCGAGCTCGTTTCGTCTGTTGTCTTTGAGGCATGTACATTATTTCGGGGGGGGGGAGGGGGGGTATGGATGCATTTTTCAGTATCCCCTAAGGGGGGCAATCTAGTGTATCAGTATCCCAGGATCGTCACGTCCTGCCAGAAGGATAGCATATACATCTGGGTCAGCTAATTCATCATTCTTCGGTCAGCTTTGCCAACCCTTCTGCAGTGATGGTATATCTGGCGTTCCCCGCCACCTAGGAGGCTGTCACAGAGGGACAAAGGTGCAATGTCCGCTGGCCTGCATCTCTTCGTCATCCATGGGGATTATTGAATAGAAGACAAACAGTGAAAAATGAGGCCAGAAAGCATTTAACCCACGAAGTGGGGGTAGATTGGTGCAGACTAGAGCTTGTACCACTCGCCGGTGGGTTCTGCATCTACACCTACTCCACAGCCCTTTTGTCTGGCTGCTCACCAAGGACCTGTCCGGCTTGGGGGACCCTGCCAGGAATAAAACTCCCGCCTGCCTAGCTCCCGGAATCATTGGGACACTCAAGCTCTCCAACCAACGGTAAGGTAGGCTTAGGTGTGGAGAGGACAAGTAGGATAAGATACGATCAGATAACCTTGGACGAAGAAAGCATAAACAATGTATACTGCAAGAATTAGCATGTAAAGGGAATGCCGGAGTAGATTGAAGACCAGAAGAAGAGAACTAGAATATTTCGTGACAATGCTTCATATGGGGTGAAAAGGGAAATATTGATGATGTGGATAGTACACCTATTTTGGCTAATTGTTTTTCGCTGATTGCAAGATAGGAAACTCTTTACAGAGCGATACAACAGGAAGCAATCTGATCATCAGAAGAAGTCCCCCCGTCCGACAAGTGTTTCGGCCCTATATACTCCTTTACACTCTAAGGGGGGCGGGCCCACTTGGGTCATGACTCCCAAGCGTCTCAGCTTCCTGTTGTCTTGCATCGAAAATGAACCCATTTCACTTATGGTAGCAACTTTAAATTCCACAACTCCGCCAGCCGTGGAGGCAATTGTGAAAGTAACAAAGAGAAGACAAATTATTCCGTTCGTTCCGTCGCACACACTGAGACACCAGCGCGAAGTCAACGAGTCGCCACTGCGCGTTCCCCACTGGACTATTGATACTGACACCCCTTATAGTATACACCGCTTGTCGCCCCTGAGTCGCAGCCCATTCACTAGTCCACCACAAACCTCAGCGTATTGTGGGCCTAGAAAAATTCCTGGTGTTTCCTGTACCGCAGCGTTTATTGTTACGATCTCCATTCCCCATTGCGGTTGTTCCACAGCCAGCCTGATGCCTTTTCGGCAGTTTCACTAAGCCTCTTCAGGGCCCTTGTTCTCGACTGTCCCCTCAGCCCCAACAGTTTCAATAGATCATACACTGATGCAGCCACAAGCCCTCTTGCGCCCACTTCAACAGCCATGACCCTTGCAGTGAACCCATCGTGTCTCAGATCCGCGGCCAGATCACTATACTTGGCCGCTTTGAACGAATGTTGCTCATCTAATCTGGATTCAAATGGACGGTCAGTTCAATCAGTATGACCTGAAGCGTTACTGCAGAATGAAGCACTATATCCGGCCGTCTCCGCGATTTTCGGATACTCTCTGGATATGCCCCTCGTCCAGGTAGGTCTACCGCCATCTCCCAATCATTTGCACAATCAAGAAGAGATGGTAAACTGCTACCAGGTTTATTCGGTTTGGGGTGTGCTGACTTTCCTGCCCTCAGAAAGTATGTGTTTGCGGTGTCTGGCCGGACTTTGCTATTCGCCTTCATTCTTGCCAGATCTATTGTCGCAGCAAGCTCATTTAGCACTTTGTTATGGCGCCAAGTGTATCGCCCTTGCCCTAATGACACCTTACACGCTGAGAGCACGTGTTCAAGTGTCTGCCTCCCCTGGCACAGGGGGCACTGCTCATCATCCGACTTTCCCCATTTCACAAGGTTGGTGGCCGATGGCAGCAGGTCATACAGTGATCTGACAACAAAGCTGAGCCTAAAAGGTGCCATATGCCATATATCATTCCATGTCAAGGACCTCTGCAGGGCTCCTTCCCATGTAGTCCATTGGCCTTGTTGGACCTGCTGCACTGCTTTTTGCAACCTCTTATCATTCTCAGCTTCTCGTATCTCCTGAACTACCATGTCTCTGCGCTCCCTGCTTGATGCCTTGGACCACCAGCGGATGTCTCCATGACCAAATCCCCGTCTATTCGTTTGTGTGTATCCGATTACCTCCCTCAGTTTGAGTGACTCTTGGGCAGCATCAACAGCTTCTTCCACTTTCCACTTCCTTCCCGTTTTCAGTGTGGGCTGAATGGACTTAACCACGTCATCAGCTGACTCGCGTAGCATCATTGCAAGCCTTGCCTTTCCAACTTTGTACTCTTCAACAACTGACTTGAAAGGAAGCAGAAGTTTTGACTTTTTGCAGTACAGTGCTACATCTGACAGACCTGGTGGTACTCCTAGCCATTTTCTCATGAACTTGTTGACCTTCTGCTCTATGGCTTCCACTGTACTTGTGCTTATTTCATATATAAGCAGTGGCCACAGCAACTTTGGTATCAACATGAACTGGAGGCACCACAGTTTGAACTTCCCCAGGAGTCTGCTTTGGTCTATGATCTGTAGCCCTCTGTCTGCCATTTCTATTGTCTGTTGCACTGCCTTTGAGTCTTTTAATGAGGCATCGTACACCCTACCAAGACTTTTAACAGGTTCCTCAATGACAGTAGGGATTCTTTGGTTGGAAACCGTGAATATGACCTCTGCTATCTTCCCTTTCCTGACTGATAGGCTTCTCGACTTCTTGGGTTTGAAGCTCATTCTGCACCAGCTGACTAGTTCATCCAGGCGTGCTAACATCCTCCGGGCCTGATGTTCATCTGATGTCAGAATTGTTGTGTCATCCATGAATGCTTTGAGCGGTGGCATGAGACACATTCCACCGAGCTTTGGACCTATAGCCATTCCTTCAGCTGCATTGAGGATTACCTGCATAGCCATCACGAATAGTATCGGAGAGATGGTACATCCCATCGCAATTCCAACTTCAAGGCCAATCCACTTCGTTGTGTACTCTCTGGTTGAAAATCTGACAGCAAACCCTGCGAAATACAGCTTCAGCATTGCTGCAATCTCTTGAGGAACATGATACATTTCTAGGGCTTGCCACAACATCTGGTGTGGAACGGATCCATAAGCATTCGCTAAATCCAACCAGATTACATGGAGGTTTGTTCTGTCAGACTTTGCCTTTTGGATTGCTTCCCATATCATTGTGGCATGCTCTAGACATCCTGGTGTACCTGGGATACCTCCTTTCTGAATGGTAGTGTCAATGTACCCATTTGCCAGGAGGTATGTAGTGAGTCTTTTCGCCATCACTGAGAAGAATATCTTCCCTTCCACATTGAGTAGTGAGATTGGCCTGAACTGACTGATGTCTGTGGAATTTTGCTCCTTCGGGATGTAGACTCCGTTCGCCTTTCTCCATTCCTTGCTTACAAGCTGGGTTTTCCACGCACTCTTCAGTAAACGAAGCAGTCGTTTGAGCACCTCAGGGCATCTCTTATACACCACATATGGAACACCATTAGGACCTGGAGCTGACTTGCATCGAGCTTTCTGGACAATGCTTTCTACCTCTTGCACCGTTGGGGGCTTGGTGTTAAATTCAGCTCCTGGCTTACTCGGCCATTTAAGGCCTGCCATGCTGCTGAGCGGCTCATCTTTGCGACCATCTGAATATGTCATTCCAAGGTGTTCTTCCAGGTCTTCTTTCCTGATGTTTAGCGTACCCGACCGTGGCTGCTCAAACAGTTCTTTGGCAAACTTGAAGGGCTCCCTGAAGAATCTTTCCCTATCCATTCGAGTCTTCCTTTTCTTCCTGCACAACCTTTCTGCTCTACAAAGGGCATTATGTTGGCCTTTCAGGTGCTCCCAAACCTGTCGTAACCCTTCCTTCTCTGCGGCACCTGCGTTTTTGAACAGTTTTCGGGCATGCTTCTTCTGTTTTCTGATTTCTTCTATTTTAATTTGTCTTCTGCTTTTTCGTGGTGGGTGACTTTCCCTTGCCTCCCTCACTCCGAACACTTTGCGACAGTGCAGATATATTATGTCGCCGAAGATTTCCAGCTTCTTCTCCAAAGTTATCTGCTTCAGGTTGTTATCCAACTCTTTTGCCAAGGCTTCGTCCAGCTGTTCCCAAAGCCCTTTTGCACTGGCGGGTGGAAACTTGATTGCATCTCTCTTCCCGTCCAAGAAGTGTGTGAGATCATCATCAGGCAGATCAACTTGCATGTTTTACAATACAGAGTTAAGAAAACCATGGACAGCTAAAATGAATATTGAGGATTTTCAGAGACAAGCCGGCGAGAAACAGCAACTGATGACTCATATTAGACGGAAGAAATCCACCGTCGCTGGCTATGTTATGAGGACAATAACGCTGGAATATATTATGGCAACAGACAAGATCGAAGGAAAATTAAAAATGGAGCTACAGAAAAGGAGATACTGGACAGTTTGACATCATTGCATGGAAGGATGTCAACAGCAGAATTGAAAAACAGTTCTAGAGACAGGAAACAGTTCTAGAGACAGGAAACAGTTCTAGAGACAGGAAACAGTTCTAGAGACAGGAAACTGTTCTAGAGACAGGAAACTGTTCTAGAGACAGGAAAATGTCCTAGATATTCTTAATGTTTTTCTTTAAAACCCCTTCTCTCTAACCACTACGAATTTTCATGCTTGTTTACTAATTGTCAACGACTCACTTTCGTATTTCACGATTAACTCTATGTAACACGGAACAAACTTTCTTTCCTATTTCCACTGACAACTGTTTCTTGTGTAAAATACTTTACAATTTACTTCACTCTGTTTCTAATCTTGACTATTCTACTCTACGTCACCGATATACATTTTCCATCTCATTATATATATATATATATATATATATATATATATATATATATATATATATATATATATATATATATATATATATATATATATATATATATATATATATATATATATATATATATATATATATATATATATATATATATATATATATATATATATATATATATATATATATATACTGAAGCACATTTAAAACGCACCACCTGTATAATCCAGGAACAGAGTGTGAAATGTAAATATAAGTGTTTACAAGTTTACATATTTGGAATCTTTATTCATTTTTCTATGAATCCATGCTGGTCATTAATTTGTACATTTGATTGTTATGAAATTCATTGCATTCTGTGCAGGCAAGGGAGAAAACCAAAAATGCAACCAATAAAAAAATTCATTCTCAGTATCTGGTATGTCCACCGTGTGCTTGCAAACAAGCTTGGCAGCGGCTCCGCATGGAACGCACAAGTCTCTGAAGGAAATTCCGGGGAATCAAGTCCCATTCACGTGTAAGAGCAGCTTCGAGCTGTTGCAGATTAGCTGGTGAACCTTGCCTGTAGACTATGCGTCCAAGCTCGTCCCACAGATGTTATATAGGGGACATGTCTGGTGATAGGGCAGGCCAATCAATCGTCACAATGTTCTGCTGCTGTAGATATTGCTGCGTAATGCATGCGGTGTGCGCACGTGCGTTATCCTGCTGGAGAAGCTGCAAGTCTGGATAATTTGTGAACGCAGGAGCAACTAATGCATCCAGAACCTCATCTCGATATGTCACAGCATTAACATTTCCACGGAAGACGTGAAGAGGCAAGCGATGGTGAAAACTGAATCCTCCCCAAATGTGAATACTGCCACCTCCAAATCGGTTGTGATGACGAACACAGCAATCTGCAAAGCGCTCTCCACACCGTCGCCAAATCCGCATACGTCCATCAGCAAAGGATATGTTGAATCTGCTCTCGTCTGTGAATAGGACAGCATTCCACTGCAGTCTAGTCCATCTGACATGTTGCTCTGCCCATTGCAGGCGTTGTTGACGATGTCTGTGAGTCAAGTTTGGCCCAACATAAGGTCGTCTTGCAGTAAGGCCTGTATCTCTGAGTCGTCGTATGACTGTCATTCGAGAGACTTGCCCACGTCTACCCACTATTGCTCTTGCTGTTTGACTTGCCGGGAGAGAACGATTCCTTAGGTGACTCAGCACAATATGACGATCTTGCGCAGGGGTAGTAACTCGTGGTTGGCCACTCCGAAGTCTATCCCGGGCACTGCCAGTGGTTCCGTAACGTTCATTGAGACGTACAATAGTGCTGTGGTGGCAATTCATCCTTCTGGCAATGGCCCGCGAGCTCGTTCCGGTCTCCAACATACCAGTGGCTCGTTGGCGGTCGTTTTCAGATAGTCGTGCCATTTCAAGCACATGTACTGGGTGTTTTGTCTCAACGGCCTTTTTATACCGAGTATACTTCCACAACGCGTACACATTTTCAGGGTCATAGCTGTTGGGAATCGTTTTGCACGTGTTACTTTCATTGTTTTTATGTAGTCTGTACACAAACCCGTGGGTTGAATCATGCACTTTCCATTCCAGCAGCCATTCGCTCTCTACCTCATGACAAACACGGTGAAAATCCCTTCCCACACTTTTTCTTCCCAGGTTCTCGGCATCAGGATATATAATAGTTGTGCGTTTTTATTGTCCTTCAGTATATATATATATATATATATATATATATATATATATATATATATATATATATATATATATATATATATATATATATATATATATATATATATATATATATATATAATATCAAAATACAGTGCAACAGTGATTTATCCTGTCTCTATTTGCAGAAATAACGCGAGCTTGAGAAAAGTGAAAAAGATCGCAACATTCTTATTTGAATTACATGTACATAGGTTCAAAAATTAAAACTCAAAATTGTCATGGTTTATTATATACTTCTTATTTTTTACATTCGTCTTCCTATGCTTGTTAGGAAAACTCTTATTAGTTTTTATTTTAATGTATTTTGCAAACACATCCACCGCATTGTAACGTACTGAATGTCTATGGAGAAAATCATCTCCATTTAAGCAAATCTCAAATTACCCGCGACTCTGGGACATACCCCTTGCGTACATAGCAATAGTACTGAGTGTCACTATATTATAAGTTACTTGTGCTGTTGTTTTAAACGCGCATATTGAGCACTTGTAGAAACTGCATACTATTTGTATTACACATTATTCCTCAAGGTTATAAATTATCCTGGATGCAACATAAATTAATGATATAAATTAAGAACATTACACATGATAGCGCGCAGACAACATAATATAGCCTTGGAGGTGCAAGATGTCTAAACTTTGCTTTTATCAGATAATGTTTCTTCATCATTTCTTTTTAAAAAGCATTTATTCATCTTCCTTTTGAGCGCAGCTTGTCTCGAAGTCGGATCGTATTTGGACCAGTGGCTTAAAGAGTGCCTCGTGTTCATATACAGATAATAAACTGTCTCTTAATCTCCTGCACATCAGTATGTGGTAAGATTACGAACATTGCGTCCCGGGAGTTTCTATGTCAAAGGCGTCTAGAATGGTGTCTAAACTAGGCGTTTCTTAATATCATATCACTTGTTCTTGACAACTCAATCAGTTTGTTTCCACTCTGATTTTATTTTCTGATCATAACCCGCAGCAAAGTTTGTTTATTCGTTGTTGTTTCCGTAACTTCAATTTTTTTTTACATAGACAGGGGTGTCATCATCATCTCAACCCATAACCCGTCATGGGTCGTAGGGGTGCCATGGTGGAAGCATCAGCAGACAGGGTCCTCCACTGCTCTCTATTCTCAGCAATGCGTACAAGTGTGGAGAAACCGTGTCCTGCCCATTCTTTGATGTTATCAGCCCAGGATTTTCTCTGCCTTCCTCTTCTCCGTTTACCTTCGACTGTTCCCTGGAGGATCGTTTTCGAAAGGGAGTCATGACGAGTTACATGCCCAAACCAGGCAAGCTTTCGACGTTTCACTATTGACAAAAGTGGTTCTTGATGGCCTGCATAGGTGTTTATCTTCTCTCTAACATAGACATTTGTTTTGTGCTCTTTATAGCAAATGCGCAAAATTCTTCTATAACATTTATGCTCGAAAGCCTGAATCCTTCGCTCCGTATCTGCAGTGAGTGTCCAGCCCTCACACCCATACAAGAGAATAGATAATACAAGTGATTTGTATAATTTGATCTTCACAGGAAAACTGATGTTACTTTTCCAGATCACATTCAACCTTGTCATGGCAGCTGAGGCCATCTCAAGTCTTGTCTTGATTTCTTTATTTGATCTTCCATCACTACATATAGTGGACCCGAGATATTTAAAGGTGTTAACTTCTTCTAACGTTTGCCCATTTAACGTAATGTTGGTCGGAACATGTTTCTTATGGCTATTCACCAATATCTTGCTTTTTTCTATATTAATTTCCATCCCATATGTTCTTGTTACTTTCTCCAGTCTAGAGGTAAGGTCTTGAAGTTCTGATTCTGTTCCAGCTATCAGATCAATATCATCAGCAAAACGTAGATTACACAGAGGTCGGCCTCCAATCGATATGCTAAAACCCCCAACCTGGAGGACCAGGGTGTCTGCTTTAGTCTGACCCCTGCCCGTGCAAACCTGTCCAGCTTGGTAGAACAAGTACAGCTATGCTTTGGACCCCTGAAGGAAAACGAAAGAGAGGCCGACCAAAAACAACCTGGCGGAGGACTGTGGAGGCTGAGATGCAAAGAATGAACAAGAGTTGGGGCACTGTACGAAGGATGGCCGCCGACCGAGCAAAGTGGAATCAATTTGTTGTTGCCCTACAAGACGCCACTAGGCGTGATGGCCACTGACTGCTTTGACGGTCGGCGGCTAAGGATCAAAGAAAAAGAAGATCATAACCATCAGTTACATTTTCAACATTTTATTACCAACTTTCGCATTGAAGTCTCCAGGTACTAGGTTTGGCTGTTGAGATTGACACAATGCTATAGAATTGTCCATTTTTACTGCAGAATGTGTGGTTTTTCACCTGTTCTGCCTGTGTTTAGTGCGCATATTTGTTGTCACAATGTGGCTTTAATTCGAGTCTGTCTGAGTACAGAGACAAGACACCAGTTTTAGAAAGTCTGAGAAGATAGATTAAGATGAGAATACAGTGAATATGGAAGGATGAGACTTATAGCTTCGAGGGTGAGAACCTAGATTGACTCTCTCTCGCCACTTGTGACTTATGTACTAGCTACTGTCTCACCACCTCTGACTACCAGAAAGGAGATAAGGTTTCACTAAATTATCCACAGACACCACTATACAGTAAAAGCATACAAGTACAGCATAGTTAAAGATCTCAATTCTGCAAACCGCTGAGTTAACCCGCTTCGCGTTTAGGCCTACTGCATTATTGTGGCAGTATTGTAAACAACACCAGGCAACGTAGCCTGTTTTTTTGTGTGTTGGCCTTTACTAGCTAAGAGCGCCTTTTTAGAGGCAAGTCTCCCGCTGAGGCATAGGTTTCCTCATGTCAAGAGAACTTATTATTCCTCTCAGTGTTGCAGACGTAATTGGGCGCCGGTACAAGCGTGTACTTCAGTTTTCTTAAATTTCCCTGATGTCTCGTGCCTCATTCTCTCTAGAAGGCAAAATCCGTAGTAGGCTTAGGGCTATCTACAACTTCCACGCCATGACGCTGTAAAACAAAAATAACAACATCTATACAACAAGTCAAAGTTACCTAATACATAACACAGTAACACCCAAAATTCATCTACACTCTGGT
Organism: Oreohelix idahoensis; assembly: GCA_024509875.1. Taxonomy (NCBI): domain Eukaryota; kingdom Metazoa; phylum Mollusca; class Gastropoda; order Stylommatophora; family Oreohelicidae; genus Oreohelix; species Oreohelix idahoensis. Next base: position 121,599 of record JAMPIV010008509.1, read on the forward strand.
GTCCCCTAAATTAATAAATCTCCCCACACACACGCTACGTACAAGAAATAAAACAGATATTTCTGCCGAGGGTCCGGCTAATTTACAGCTCTCCCCTATCTCTCTCCCGCACCAATTACTCGCTGTCTGTTACGTTACCCAGACACAAGCTGACCTGAATCTTTTGTGTGAGTGTCTCGCCGGTAGGCGTCACATTATCGCTTCACTGAAGCTAAAATCCCCTGTACTGAATAATTTCCCAGCCCTATTCTTCTTAAAGACTGCTCCGGGAAGGTTATCAAATTAACACAATTATTTAACACACATATACATACACCACCTATGATAATATTAAATCCCCTTCACCCCTTGTCTTATGACTACATGACCAAATAGCACAACTATAAACACACAAACCCCACCCGCGTATATTCACAACAAATTATCATAATCAAATGCGGTTACACGGACCTCATTATTACATTACACCGAGCTCCCGGCTAACTAGCACCAAACCTCATACAGTTAATTATCTCCAAAGCCGCTACACAAATCATAGATACTGCTAGCTTATACATAGTATAATTATAGACAAAGCTTACACTACACTGGCTCTAGTTTTGTATAAGTCAGCAATTGATGGCACTCCTGAATAATAAAAATTAAATTTAATCCCAGAAGAAAGCTTACTCTAACGTGCTAACATCTTATAGAAAAAAAACCTTCCTACACAGCTATTAATTTATGAACATACCCAATTACCGAATTTCCCGGACCGAGCTGACGGCAATGGTGCGTATTCACGGCACAAAATTCTTGGACTAGTGAGCGATAAATACTTTTGACGCTCACTATATATATATTATGAATAAGCTGATGCAATTCAGACGCGGTGAGTCATCGCGTCTGGCATTATATATCAGGAACCGCTCCTGCCCAACTTTTGACCTAATAACATGCCTGCACATAAATTAAATCTAAACCACCCAATCATATCAAAAGCTAACCTATGACTTATTGTTGATTTAGCAAATCGCAAAATTATTTCTGTTGATGTTTTCTAAGCAGCTATATATATTGCATAAGTAACCTTGCTTTCCAAGCTCCTATAAGCAAGGTATCTTTAATTTTGATTTTGCGAACAGTATGCTGATGACGGTCTGGTATCGCATGTAGCTCACAGTATTCTTCTTCTCACTTGCTAGTTCCTCGGGAAACCGAATAAACGTCGTGCCATTAAGTTTTTCCTCGGAAGTTGTTTCAATTCATGCTCTGCAATGAACAATACAATGACGGTTTCCCTTGACTTCCGACGGTTTGTACTAGAGACGCTAGCCGTTGAGCATAAAGTCAAACCCAAAAGGCAGCACGGAGCGGAGAGGGGAGAAGCTTCGATCTCCATGTGCTTAGTCATGCAGGTAAATTAAGTAGTATTATCATGATCATTTTTTACGCTCCTCACGGAGCATGGAACCACCACTGCAACTAGTCCCCGTGCAGAAAGCCTGCACTAAACATTCACATGCTCCTGCAATTGTTGCTTCTTTGGGAATTTGGTGTAGACGGTGAGGTTGCCAGCCCCATGCACAACCTCACATTAGTTGACCTATACGACATGCTTGACAATGCATTATCCCTTTTATTTCTTTGCATCTTTAGAGACCTGCGGAAACTTCACAGAGCATATTAGGTGGTAAACACTATGTCAGTCTGACAGATGTCATTGTAAATGATGTCAGTCTTACAGATGTCATTGTAAATGATGTCAGTCTTACAGATGTCATTGTAAATGGTGTCATTTTTTATAGATATCATTGTTAATGATGTCATTCTTATAGATATCATTGTTAATGATGTCAGTCTTACAGATGTCATTGTTAATGATGTCAGTCTTACATATGTCATTGTAAATGATGTCAGTCTTACAGATGTCATTGTAAATTATGTCATTTTTATAGATATCGTTGTTAATGATGTCATTCTTATAGATAACATTGTTAATGATGTCAGTCTTACAGATGTCATTGTTAATGATGTCAGTATTACAGAAGTCATTGTAAATGATGTCATTTTTATAGATATCATTGTTAATGATGTCATTCATAGATATCATTGTTAATGATGTCAGTCTTCATATGTCATTGTAAATGATGTCAGTCTTACAGATGCCATTATAAATAATGTCATTTTTATAGATATCATTGTTAATGATGTCATTCTTATAGATATAATTGTTAATGATGTCAGTCTTACAGATGTCATTATAAATGATGTCATTTTTATAGATATCATTGTTAATGATGTCATTCTTATAGATATCATTGTTAATGATGTCAGTCTTACAGATGTCATTGTTAATGATGTCATTCTTACAAATGTCATTGTCAATTATGTCATTTTTTTAGATATCATTGTTAATGATGTCATTCTTATAGATATAATTGTTAATGATGTCAGTCTTACAGATGTCATTATAAATGATGTCATTTTTATAGATATCATTGTTAATGATGTCATTCTTATATATGTCGTTGTTAATGATGTCATTCTTATAGATGTCGTTGTTAATGATGTCAGTCTTACAGATGTCATTGTTAATGATGTCAGTCTTATATATGTCGTTGTTAATGATGTCATTCTTATAGATTTCATTGTTAATGATGTCAGTCTTACAGTTGTTATTGTTAATGATGTCAGTCTTACAGAAGTCATTGTTAATGATGAATGAGACAAATGTTTTAAACATTTTTTGAAAGCTTTACTCTAAAAACTAAACCTAAACACAAAGCTGGCAACCGGAGAAAATGAGAAGCTATTATTAAAAATTACAGCATAATAAAAATATTTGTCAAGTCAAAGAAGTGCTAGAACATAGAACAAATATGTGTTTGACACTGACATGTGTAAGGTCATTGAACCAGCATTATTAACATCATACAGCTTTAGTCTTAACCTCCACACCAGACTTATGCCTTCAATGCCAAGTCTTCCTGTCCCGTGCCATCTACTCAAGACTTTTCCAGATATTCTTTATCATCTTTATTTCTGTTTCTTCTTTTCTTCTCCCATATTGTTTTTCTTCTAATTCTGGTTTCGTTTTGGTTTTAAGGACAATCTTCATTGCACACGGACAACTTCATCACTGCTCCAATCTCTTCTCTTAGATCACAGGAAAATCTCAGCACAGTGCACGAACACCATTGCCAACAATGGCCAAAACTAAAGAATGTCTAAACTGAGTAGTCTAAGTTGTTTACCTTCGCACAAGATTACTCTTGGCAGAGATGTAGATAGAAGGTTAATGACACTTCTACCTTAAGGGAGGGTTCACAAGATAATTCAGAACAATGTTGCAAAGGGCTGAACAATTGTTAACTTATATCTGTCCGTCGCCTTTTGTGAAGGATTTAAGCAATGGTTTTTAGCCCGTTCAAGCCCCCAGCTGAGTTAATTCAGAGAATTCCTCTTATAATGGTAAAGCTCTGTTTAGAGGTAAATATAGGTATACAGTTTATGTATAATATTAAATATTCTGGCTCATACGTTTGCTTTCATATATGTAAAACTGAAGCGACTATGATTGTTTAGTTTTAAAACAACATGAAACAATTTTAATAATAAATTGGTGTCAGTTAAAATAAATATGGAAAGATTGGTTAAATTTTATATTGAAATCAAAATTTTCTCCTCACGGAGATTAAATAGAGGGAATTATCAATGCCCGTTGCTTTCGCCTGTTAATAAGCACTTAGTTTGTCTACGTGAGTCCTGCTGCCGTTGTATCGTCACTTTTCTGCTGATGCGGGCACTTCTTCGCCTAACTCGTCTTATGTAGGTAGTCAGTGTTGATTCCCTGCTCTCACAACTAAGGCGTAGAAACGTTAGTCTCGTCGCTTCGTCCTCGAACGGTCTTATAGCTTCGTTCCACAAACTATTGGACAAAATAGGAAACAAATGCCTCTGCTAAGTACATTTGTTTGAAGCACTCTAACAAGGTCACTCTTCCGTTGTCCACCCACCAATGTTAATCTCTCAGAAGAATTAAGTTCTTGAGCACATAACGTAGCTCAATGAATGTTATTAAAATTCATCAATATTCTTTTGTGTATTAACTGGGAAATGTGTCTGGACAGCGTGAATAATGATTTGTGCTTGAATTAACATAACAAGTTACATACATCTCACAAAAGGCTACACTTGAGGCACATATGATGTAGTCATCACTCATCACTGCTCCACCCGGAGTCTGGGGGTCACCTCTGCTGTTGGGTTTTCCCGCACGACTAGCAAGAAACAATCACCAGCACTTGCTGTAGTGGTTCATGAATATACTCTTTTCATATGTTGAGGTTGCCAGCCTCATTTATAACCACTAAGCAAGAAACATGTCAGATTTCACGTTTGTAAAGTAAATGTTCACAACGTACCCCAAACTTTTGGGTTATACAATATCCTTGCACAGATTTGGATGGACGCAGCTCTGTATTAGAAGTTTCGAAATAAGTTTGGTCTGGGAAATTAGAGTTAATTCCTCTGACGGCGGGTGTTCTGCGAAATCCTTTGGCCTGGGAAAACTTGTATTTAATTCCTCTATGACTTGTGATCCGATTCCTACGTTTCCAGTCTTGTTATTTTAAAGTCCTGGTTCGTTAAGTATCCAGTCTCGGTATTTATAAAGGCGGGCTTACTTTTTAAGGTTTTAAGTTTCCCAAATACTTCGATCTGTCACTTATAAGTAATGAGTTCCAGGTCCGATCCTTCTCTTTCTGGCTGTTTGGGAGCTGCTCTTTTGAAGTTGCGAAGCTGTCTGGTCTGAGTCTCTGAGTTCGGTAGATTATATTTCCCACTTCTCAGTTCAATCACAGATTGTACTTCCGCCGAATTTTCCAATGGAATTCATTGTTTATTCCGGTATCTCAAATCAAACCCATCAGATCTCTCTCGCACTGGGTTAGGGTGTTTTAATTCAAAATATTCCCCACGTGTTTTAAAATATTACATTAATATTCCACGCGTGACCCCTGTCTAATAAGTCGTAATACTTCCAATGGCCACTTCATGCAAATAAATCTGTCACTCATCCCTTCCGCCCAGACGGGTTATCTGTAATCTTCATACAGACTGGGGCCAGCGGAAGCGAATTAAGTATTTATCACCTGTGTTTTTCGTCTGTCCACCAGACAATGTTGCCGACAGACAATCTGGCTTTCTTAATGTCTATCGTGCACTCCCATCTTGTGCAAACACAGGGATGGTCGCTATCTACCTGGAATCAAATGTTGGACCGTCACGTTCAAAGGAGCCAGCCGACTTATGTGATAACGTGTAATCGGCTGGCCGCTCTAATTACCTGGCGGAACGTGAACCCAGTCTGGGATGGTAAACAAGATAACGACAGTCTCATAGCCGATACTTCAGTAGGGGAGTGGAGTTTTAGAGACTTCACCCTACTAGATTCAGCATAGAGGGTAAAATAATGAATGTCAGGGTAAAAATTATGCCAAATAAAAGGACCATGAAAGAGAGAAATAAAGAAATGAAGCGGTACTGCCGGAGTGAGAGTTATAAAAAAGGACGACTGATTTCGTCAAATCTTTACGATTTCCAACTGCCGATGCAACTTGCACACTGGACCTCGTAATTTTTACCCTTATCAGAGAAGGCTATGCATCCAATCTCACTACCCATGAGATCAGGGGGAGTATGACCTCATTAGGGCCCACTGGTTCTAAAAAAAATTCAATAAAATATATTCCTTGTACTGGGAACCGAACCCGGTATTTTTATAATTAGAGGCAGACGCCATACCTCTTAGCCACTCTGACCCCCGGTTTAACTCAATTTTCCTTACCCAAGGTTTACAGAACAATGACAACCGTTAAGGTTATCAACTTGTTTCCTCAGTGTGTGTGTTCTGTCAGTCTCCAGCTTCTTCTTCTCATTATCTATCCTGCGAGCACTTGTTCATGTCATCAGTTCCAATATGTGACCGTGTCACGCCACTGGCAGTCCTTCTAATCTCCACAAGCATCCCTTTATGAAAGTCTGTAGCTTTGTGGGCGTTATTTTTATGTACATTCCCGACTACAATATACATTTTCTTCATTCACGAACAAGGTCAAGAACTGAAATGTGCAGGCCAGGGTTAAACCTCAACTACAATAAACTGTAATCAGGGAAAATGTCAAAGTATTACACGCTTCTAGGAATAACAGAATGCATAATAAAGGGTAAACAATTGTTGTAATTTTGTTGTAGGTAACGGTGATTACAACGTCTCCATTTTACAACGCTTACATCCAAGCATTCATGTGCTTTCATATAGTGGATATGTGGTGTTATATATTTTGATATAAGCGTTGTGACAACGGACCAGCTGCAGCAGAGGCTCAATACTCCATAAGGAGCGTAACTGGGACATGATCATATCATGTTGACGAGGACAAGTGTCTTACAATATTCCTAGTAAAAAGCTGTGACGTCATTGCGACAGACATTACTCCTGTTTGTGGTTATCTGAACGCTATCATTCATTATCACTTGCCATGTTGCACCCTATGCAGAATGAGACTACAGTTTTAGCTGCTCACTTTGCAGGATTCCTGCACCAATGTATTCACATGATCTTGCAACAGTGGTTTATATAGTAATGTGCTTTATAGGATGAGGCTGCCAGACCCATACACAACCTCATATTAGAGACAACAAACGACATGTCTGATGGATCTGTAGTCCTGTTATTTCTTTGTCTCCCTAAATGCCAGTGGGACAAGAGGTAAAAAGAAGACGCAGGCGTTGGATAGTAGACTCATTGCGGAAACCTATTTTGTAAATATTTGTTATAACATTTTGAAACATGTTGATAGCATAACAAGGCAGTCCTTATTGTGGACTCACCAGGACAAAAGATGTACAGTGAGACCAACAGACTTGGATATTGGAATTGGAGACATATATGAAAGGACATGGAATGACCTTGAGCGGATGGCGCAGGTCAGAAAGGTTTGGCATACATTTGTTGATGGTCTCTGCTCCTGTAGGGTAATAGCGAAGATGACAAATAAATCATCATCAACATCATTATCCCTCCTTATAGAGCATAAAGCTACCTTCACAGCTGGACACGTTACTGGACGTCTGCACCGAACATTCACATACTCTTACAGCGGTCGTTATTGTAGTATTATGTTTCATATAATTCGGTTGCCTGTCTCACGCACAACTTCCAAATTAATCGTCTTTTTACCGCATCCTGAATCAGCTGTAGTCCAATTCCGTCTTTGTCTAACCAGAGACCCCCGGGAACTACACGAGGAAACAGACAAATAAACTAACAGAAAAAAGCAGCAAAACATGTTGGAACAACACTCTGAAGAAAATAATGGAATTATTAATATGCAACAGATAAAAGGAGGAGTAAGAAGATGGAAAGGTGGGTCGAGCACTACTCTCAGCTTCACGCTAGAGAAAATACCGTAACGCCTGCAGCCCTTGATGCTGTCAAATGTCTGCCAACTATGGAGAAGCTGGATGCTGAACCAACATTAGAAGAACTCAGCAAGGCCATTGATAGCTTCGCCTATGGCAAAGCACCAGGAAGTGATAGGATTTCTCCCGATTTAATCAAATGCCTTAAGAGCACGCTATTACATCCCCTGCATAAGGTGCTGCACCAGTGCTGGAAAGCGACAACTATTCAACAGGCCACACGAGATGCCAAGATGTAACACTGTATAAAAATAAAGGAGACAAAAGAGATTGCAATAACTACAGAGGCATCTCTCTTCTTAGTATTGTTGGTAAGGTTTTTGCCAGAGTCATCTTAATACGACTACACAAGTTAGCTGAGCGAATATATCCAGAGTCACAGTGTGGATTTGCAGCTGATAGATCAACAACAGACATTATCTTTTCTCTCCGCCAGCTTCAGGAAAAATCAAGAGAGCAGACAAGACCTTTAAATATCGCTTATACAAACCCCACAAAGGCATTTGACCTGGTTAGTAGGGATGGACTCTTCAAAATCCTCCTGAAAATAAAATACCCTGCTAAATTGCTGGAAATTAAAAAGTCATTCCATGAGGACATGAAGGGAACAGTCCAGTATGCTGGAAGCACACCACAACCCTTCGACGTATTCAGCTGCGTTAAACAAGCGTTCTGGCTCCAACCCTCTACGGATCTTCTTTGCCTTACTCTTGAAACATGCATTCAGAGATGCAACTGAAGGAATATGCCTTCACACTAGGTCAGATGGCCGTCTGTTCATTCTCGCAAGGCTGAAGGCAAAAACAAAAATCAGAAGGGTCACTATAAGAGACTTGTTATTCGCTGATGACGCTGCAGTCGGCACTCAAAGGCATCAGGAGCTCCAGAGCTTGATGAATCGCTTCACCCAAGCATGCAAGGACTTTAGCCTCCCAATAAGTCTAAAGAAAACAAATGTGTTCAGTCAGGATGTGGGTGCTGCACCAGTTATCACTATCGATAACTATGAATTGGCAGTGGTGGACCAATTCACATACCTGTGGTCTACCATTAATGACAAACTCTCTCTGGACACAGAAATTGACATCCACATTGGGAAAGCTGCAGCTACATTTACCTACCTGATATCGCGTGTTTGGGGAAACTGCAAACTCACAATGAATACCAAAGCTGCGGTACACAAGGCCTACGTCACCAGCACACGTCTATATGGTAGCCAGACATGGACGACTTATGCTAAGCAAGAAAGAAGGCTTAATACCTTCCATCTACGGTCTACGCCACATCCTCGACATTTCTTGGAAAGATAAAGTGACAAATGTTGAGGTGTTGTCACGTGCTGGCCTTCAAAGCATGTATTCACTGCTTAGACAGCACAGACTACGATGGCTTGGCCATGTCCGCCTCGTGGAAGATGGTCGAATCCCGAAAGATATCTTCTACGGACAACTGGCAGATGGCAAAACAACAATAGAGTGACCGCAGCTGAGATTCAAAGATGTGTGCAAGAGACTTGCGGGCACTGGACATAAATCCAGCAGCCTGGGAGGATGAAGCTGCCGATCGCGATGCTATCTGCCACGCCACCTCAGTTTGGGCGAAAAGAAGCTCATACAACAAGCAGAAGAGAGGAGAAAACGTCGAAAGGAACACCAGGAAAATAAGCAGCTGTGTGCTATAACCTCAGGGGCGCGTTCCCATAGTCACGTATGACTGAAGGGGATATTATTCTTATTATTATAAAAGGAAGAGTGGTGACAAAAGTAAATAAATGTAAAGAATGACATCTTGTAGAACAGATATCTAAGACAGCAGTCAAATATAGTTGATTGTCTTCCTTCGTATTATATCGACATCATCACACTTTAGCTCCAGAAGGAGCATAGGTCTTCAACAAACAATGCTAAGTCCCTTCTGTCACGTGGCATCAGCTCTAGGTTTGTCCATGTCTTCAACATGCCCTTCATGTCTGTCTGTAGTTCGCCTCTCAAAGTATTCTTTGGTCGTCCTCTAACTCTCTTACTCTGGAGATTTCCCACCAAGGACTGCCAAGTAATTCTATCAACAGGTGTCCCCAAGCGTGTCCTGTCCATCTGTAGCATCTATTTCCCGTCTCATGTTTCATTGACGCTTGTCTGGCTCCTTTATTGTATAGTCGTGATTTCTTTTGTTAGTCTTATGTAGATACAGTTCTCCTTGTTTTGCTCAACATTGTTCTTTGTGTAAGTATTAGACATACAAGCTTGGACCTCGAGACAACCAGAAATATGGACGCATTAGCTCACAAGAATTGGAAAAAAAAGGTTTGACTTTGACAGTGGCCAGTTCTCAGTCTGAAAATGAACACGTGGTCTATTCTTAATGAGGAGTAATATAAGGTAGAACCATCACAGATACTTCCTTAGAGGAGTGACGAGTTAGAGACTTCACTATACTAGGTCAAGCTTTTGGAGATGCGATGACCAGTGCCCTTCCACATTACTTTTGTATTTCCTAACTCAAGAGTAGAGTCAAGAATCCATATACGGTTGGGTAGACTGGTGCTAGATTGGAATCAGGTAACTTTGCAGCCACAGGCAACTGCTGTAACTCCTTAGCCAATGGGACGCTGACGGAGAAATATGCTTCTGTTACATATAACTCTGTGCCATTTTTCTTTGAGCTTATTTATTATTATTGTTTTATTCTCTTCCTTTAAATATGCAGTCTCTTGATCTATCCTCCAGGAAAACTGACGTCAATAGCTCATAGGCATTGTCTGCCCGGTGGAGTGTGGGAACGCCTGACCAACTATTCTGCATGTCTGGAGGGCTGGTCGGGATTATCACATGAACAGGGGACTACTGAAGTGTGGGATCCAGGCTTGCACGAAACAGCACAGGTGTGACAATTTTAATTGAATTTGTGTGAGGAAGTGCGCAGACGAGCGAGTTTGTCGGTGAGGTGTGGAGAGTCACGACTTATGCCAGGGTTGGCTAAGTAAGACGTAATAAGAACTTCACACTGAATCAGAGGAATCTAGTTTGTGTATTAGAGATTGACAGATAAAAGAGAAATGAGAGGAGATTTGTTAGCTAAACTGGCATTGAGGTAGAGAAATATAGACACATAGACAGACACGGAGACAGACACATAAACAGACACGGAGACAGACACATAGACAGACACGGAGATAGACACGGAGACAGACATAGACAGACACATAGACGGACACGTAGACAGACACGGAGACAGAAACACGGGCAAACGTACAGGCAGCCAGAGAGACAAATAGACAGACAGAGAGATAGTTAGGTAGATAGATAGATAGATAGATAGATAGATAGATAGATAGATAGATAGATAGATAGATAGATAGATAGATAGATAGATAGATAGATAGATAGATAGATAGATAGATAGATAGATAGGACAGACGGACGGACGGACGGATGGACAGACAGACAGATAGAAGGAACTTTATTTTCATAGGGTTAAGAATTAGGCGCGCAGGCCCGTCTAACATTCTGCCCTTCCTTTCTCTATCTCTCACCTTGGTTACTGGATCCTTTCATCCTCACACGTATTTTAACTTTCTTACTTACTTACTTAGTCGTTCCCCTTCTACCGTGAGGTGTAGAGGTTTGGAAGAGAGAGCGCCAGACTATTCTATCGGGTGTCTTCTTCCTGGCCTGGTTCCATTCTAGTCCTCGGTCCTTCAAAGATTGTCTAATGTTGTCCTCCCAGCGGACTCTGGGCCGTCCTCGGGGTCTGGATCCTTGGCTCTTTGTTTCCCATGCTTGTCGTGGTAGCCGATCTTCTCCCATTCTGCAGACATGGCCAAACCATCTTAGTTGGGACTGTTCTACTTGGGTCTGTAGGGGGTGGCATTTTAGGCCTTGACGTATCGTCTGGTTGCGTAGCATGTCTCTTCTTGTTACTTCAACCACCTTCCTCAGATACCTCATTTCTGAGGTTTGGATCTGGCTTTTATGGGTTGTAGTCATTGCCCATGACTCGCATCCATATGTCAAGACTGGGACATAGGTGGAGCGGTATACAGCCATTTTCGTTTTCTTACCAACCTCTCTCTTGCTGAGGAATCCTCTATTTATGGCCTGAAAAAGTCTCCCAGCTGCTGCTTTTCGAGTGGCCAACTCTTCTTTGATGCCTCCCTTTCGGTCTATAATAGCTCCGAGGTATTTAAAGTGGTCGACCTGCTCCAGGACCTGTTCTCCCAGCTTAATCTGATGTCTTCTTTCTTCTCGTGATATCACCATGGATTTTGTTTTAGAGCTGCTTATGACCATCCCTCTCTTCTCCAGCTCTTCCTTCCAGACTTGCAGGTTGGATTGGAGATGTGCCTCTGATTTCGTATTTTAACCATAAATTTAATTTTTTTTTTTTTTTTACATGGGTAAGACCATGCAAAGCAGTGCCAATGGAGGCTGACATTTTTGTTTCCACTTCTTACATCATCATATACCTGACATTGTTTCAGAAACTGCTGATGATAATGTTCGTTGGCAGCGTGGTCTCGCTCGTCGTTCTCGTCATCTCATTGATTATCTTCCACATATTTAAGTAGGTAGTACACTTAATCTTTACCTGTGTGTTGTTAGAAATGTATGTTTATATATTCTTTAATGTCTGCTTTGCTAGACCACATGGTGCTTCTATCGAACGGAAACAATTATAAAACAATTATATAACTCTACTCCAACATTATACGAGGGCATTTATGTGCTCTTCCAGCATTTGATTAAATCAGGAGGAATCCCATCACTGCCTGGTGCTTTGCCAGAGGCCAAGCTATCAATGGCCTTGCTGAGTTCCTCTAATGTTGGTTCGGCATCCAGCTCCTCCATAGTTGGCAGACATTTGACAGCATCAAGGGCTGCAGGCGTAACGGTATTCTCTCTAGCGTAAAGCTCAGAGTAGTGCTCGACCCACCTCTCCACCTGCTTACCCTTATCGGTTAGCTTCTCTCCGCTGATGGTTTTTAGCGGTGCTGTCTTACTTTTTTGGGGGCCAAGTGCTTTCTTTATACCGTCGTACATTTGTCTAATGTTGCCTGTTTGCGCTGCTGTCTGGATGCTCTCACTGAGCTAGAGCCTATAGTCATTTGCACAGCGTCGAGCAGTTTGTTGAACTTTGCTTCTCGTAGCCTTCAGGATCTGTAGCGTTCTAGCACTCGGTGAACGTTTGTATTCATTCGCAGCACTGCGCTTAGCTTCAATGACATGTAACATCACATCTGATGAAGCATTAAACCAGTCATTTGACTTTGCCGTTTTCTTACCAAAGGTGGCAAGTGCAGTACTTTGAATGGTGTTCCGTAGATGCTCCCAGTTCTCTGTAATAGTATCACCATGCTGAGGGCTACTGAGCACTTTATTGAAGGTCGCAGTAAATTGAGCGATCATGAGGTCTGACATCTAGCTGGTATCAATGCATGGTTTCCCTTCATGTCTGACACGATAGAGTTTTCTTAGATGTGCTCTGATTTTAAAGCAAACCAAGGAGTGATCTGTAGAGTGAAGAGCACAGACCTTAGAAGTGGCCTTCTGACGAGAATCAGGTCCAGTTGGTGCCAGTGTTTGGATTTTGGGTGTCTCCATGACACCTTATGCTTGGATTTTGTCTCAAAGTAGGTGTTGGTCACGCAGAGGTCATGGTGGACACACAACTCTAAGAGCCGTTGTCCATTTTCATTCATCTTGCCAATACCAAACCTGCTCAGACATGAAGGCCATGAAACATTATCGGCACCACTCTAGCGTTAAAGTCACCAAGGAGAACAAGCTGTTCTTGCCTACGTATGCTTTTGATGACTGCTGCTAGATTATCATAGAACTCATTTTTAGCTTCTGAGGCAGAGTACAGAGTAGGAGCATACACACTGACAAGGGTGATGGGACCTGTGCTAGTTTGCAGGCGGAGCGTTAACAGGCGTTCTGATCCATTCTCGCCTGGTTCAACCATTTTAGTTAGCGATTTTTTGACCGCAAAACCTACTCCGTGTTCTCTAGTTTTATTGAGATCTTTCCCTTGCCAATAAAATGTGTAGTCCTTCTCGCTCACCGTTCCAGAGCCCGCCAGGCGCGTTTCCTGAAGTGCAACTATATCCACGTGAAGTCGTTTAAGCTCATCATTAATTATGGCTGTCTTCCTTACATCGTTTACGTCCTGTAGGTTTTCGGATAGTCCAGTCAACATAGTCCGGACGTTCCAGCATCCCAATCTGAGAGTTTGCTTATTTCTATTGTTCTGATATTTGCTTGGTGCAAGATTTTCTGTCCACAGTTCGGGTTTGACCCTAATCCCCATGCACCCAATGGGGAAAGCAGACAGTGGCGGGACAACACCTTATTGACTGGGGGCTGCCCAGCTTGAAGCGGGCGGTAGCTGTCCAGTGAGATCCTAGAACCTCTCCCACTGTCGGAAGTAGCCCCTGGCGCCATGCCCTACGCCAATTGGGCAAAATGCTTATAACCAGTAACTGCTACTTCCCGTGTTTTGCCGACACCTATACGGTGAAGCTGGAGTGTCCTCTCCAGGGCGCGAGCTTGGGCACAGTTACTTGTATATGGAGATCAAGCTGCTGAGAGACAATGTTTACATATGGAGAATTAGATGGCAGATAAAATTTCAACAACAGTGGTTATCAAACCGTGACTACAATTACCATTAGAAACAGTTATGATAACTGAAGTAGAGAGAGAGATAAAGTGACACTGAGATTTTACCTACTGAATTTTTGCTGTACACGTCTGCCAACCTCAAGTAGAAGGTTGGGCATATCATTTTTCAGCTTTTGCTATCTTAGGTTAATAAATTTCGACATTGTATATTTTACTTGTTTGTTGAAGGCCTATGCTCCTTGTGGAGCTAAAGGGTATTGAATTGAATATGTTACTGCTGTCAGGGTGAAATCAATCACTGTTGGCACGAGAAATGTAATCGTCTGAGAGAAAGAAGCTTATTTATCACCATACAACAAACTGCCTTTGCTTTGAAAAAAAAATAAAGAACGAAGATTATTTCAGATTAGATATCAGGAATATGTGCTACAACATTGTATTAAATGTACAAGAATATCTATATTTATTAGCATTTTTTTTTTTTTTTACATATAAAATGTTACAACTAAACTATAATTTTAATTCCAGGGGCCCCACCAGAATGGTCCTAATCGGGGCCCGTAATTACTAAGACCGACACTGTCTACATCTCTTTCTATCAGTTGGAAGTCGGAGTGGCTAAGAGGTATGGCGTCCGCCTCTATTTCTAAAGAAAACCGGGTTCGGTTCCCAGCACAGGGATTTTATTTGATGGAATTTATTTTCAGAACCAGTGGGTCCTAAGGATGTCATACCGTCCCCCCCCCCCTACCCCCCTACCCCCCCCCTGATCTCATGAGTAATGATCGGATGCCTAGCCTTCTCGGGTAAAGGGCATAAAAATAGGAGGTCCCGTGTGTAAGCTGCGCACGTTAGAAATCCCTCGGCAGTTGGAAATCGTAAAGTGTAGGCCATTCGGCAGCTACCCTGTCAAAATTTACAAAATTAGGAAAATCTACCCACCACAAAAATATGTATAGAATGTATACACACAATGGGATCTTCGCCGGTGCTATGGAGTTCGTACACTGTGCTGAGATCTTCCTAAGGGAGGAGATCGGAGCACTGATGGAGTTAACCGTGTGCAATGAAGATGGTCCTTAAATAGAAAAAAAAAAACCAGTGTCGTCATGGGGAAAGTGTAGATGCCATAGGTGGAATATCGAGTACAACAAAGCCGGAGAGATGGAATGAATAATTCAAGAAATTCAATACAACGAGTTTAGTTCAAGTAAACACAGGAGAAGAACTAACAACTGAAGTCTAAAATTCCGTTCATGAAAACCGAGTCTCGCCATGTTTACTTTAGGATAGGCATAAGTTAGCGTTGAGATTTTTGAAAGACATTGGTTTCCGTTGCTTCAGCGGAACGTGCTACTGTTGAGATGGAGCTTTAGTCTTATTACATTGTGTTAGGAGAGTTTTCCGGAGTTTCTCAGCGAGATATTTTCTCCATGATGTATTCAATGCTGCTGTTGTACTAAAGGTAAAGAGTGTTTCTGTTAGCTAACTATAATAAGTCTTAAACAATGTGTCAGGGATTAGTGAGTTAGCTTACATAAGAGACGCAAAGTATTGCGATTTACGCGATATCACTTGACGCGAGATTTGAAATAACGCGAAATAAGGGAGAAAGAGTGCAAAACATATCGCTACAACTATTAAAATTCATAGTCTCATGTTTTTATTTTACATTTATTGTTTACATTGTTTTTATATGCTTCGTGAAAAACATTTTTCAAATTAATTTTTAAAATATACTTTGAAGAAGCATCCTCCTAACTGTAACGTACTTAGTCTGTGGAGAAAAAGTTCTTATTTACGCGAACCTTAAATTACGCGCGTGGCTCCGGGGCGTATCCCCTGAGTTAATTACAATCACACAGTGTATTCCTCTCCTCTGTTGCTTAGTTTTCATAAATAAAGATAGATGAGAAAGAGAAGATTGCACCAAGAGAAGATTATATCAACATTCTGGACAGTACAATAAGATGACTTTGAGAAACATCTTTTTTTTCATTTTAATGACTAAAAATATCCCGTTCAACATTTGATGGGTTATAATTAGGTTGTATAGTAAATAAGATGAATAACTGCCGATATGAGAAAGTGGCATCACATGGGAAACACCTACTTAACTGTGCAAGGAATTTGAAAACGGAGAAATTTTCACTGTTTCATAAAGCAAATTCAGACATATTGAAGCAAATCATTGACAGTTAGGAAGACAAGCAGGAAAATACAAGGAGGCCCTAACTGATGTGGTTTTGCAAAAGGATACTAAGAACATAAATTAATTAATAACATTTGAAATAACATTATTCATTGGCTCTAAATTAATATTAGACAAATATAAAGGTATGTTATCAGGCACTTGTAGTTTTTCTGTTGTCTAGTGTTCTACTTCTTTATTTCCTACGAGTGCCTCATAACATACCTTTATATTTGTCTAATATTAATTTACTGTTTACAGGCCTCAGGTTTCCCTTCGTTATGTGTTATAAATGTGTAACCGCGTATACCGTGAGTCTTCAGATGCAGACTATTTTAACATATAAAATAAATTTTTATAGAAACAAGATAAAAAAATCTTGATGCAGATGTTTAATTAGGCCAGTTTAGCTTCGAAACGCCACGCATTTATTTAGGCTAAGCTTCGCTTGTATAGTTGCGTTGGTCACGTGATTTCCCACCAATGGTTAGGCTCAGTCCTTCTTTCCCCGGAATGAACGAGAGACGAAGCCATTTTTTGGGCAGTCATGAATTTAGAGCGGTCGAGAGAAGACATAATTCTTCTTGCTCAGTGATATTCTAATAGAGGAGATTGACTTCGCACAATTAATGCAACTGTGTAACTTCGAAATGTAGAATGTTATGTTTTGTGAATTCACGAGAAACGTAAGTAGTGCTAAGAATTGCATGCAATAACTGTTAGAGCCCACAGTCATAACTGAAACAGAGCTACGCTCGAAAACTGGGTAAAGAATTGTAAACCCAGGCATATATCAGAACCTTTTACCAAGGATGAAGGTCCTTAAGCTGAGAGAACGTCAAACTAAGGAATACTAATGAATAAGAGAAAGTTTGGCTCTTCATTGAAATGAAGAGATAAGAAAAACGTCGTGAAATCTAGACTACATAAATAAAATAGACTTAAGGAACACTAGAAGAATAGGGGATCATCTCAATTTGATGCCGTATGACCAGTCCTCTATAAAAGAGCAGAAGAAAATCCGACTATAATCAACCCTAGTGCATAAGGAAACCACGATTAACAAGGAATACATAAGACTGGAAAATGTATCGACAACAAGAGTATAGGCAGGCCAGCCCATACAGCTATCGTTTTACACATGAAAATACCTGGACAGTGCATAACAAACACGTTCCGCGCCACCCGCCCAATTTCAGCAAGAGAAATGAATATTGTCTGCCAGGAAGTTATCCTAAAGTAGACGCACATCCCACTGCCCCAGATAAATATGTATATGGCTCGCATACTGGAAGCTATTATGCTGTAGACCTACAGAAACCTAATGCAGGTTTTATTGAAAAGGAAGAAATGTTATACAACTCTACAACTGGAGGTTGCTATACCTCTAAACACGTACACAGACGAAGCGAAAACCCTTCATATGAAGAAAACAGAAAATCCTACACCCCAGATGAAGATGATGACAGTTGTTCAACCCATCGTAAAGTAACATACGCGGATAGGCGAAGTTACAGTGTTTACAGTAGAAACAACATATATCAATGTAAGAGTCGTCCTCAGCTTGACAGAGATAGACGATTCATTGATTACCGGACATACGAAAAACCACATAGCACATGGCAGAAACGGAGGTATCCGATCCACGCTGTTCCTCGTTCGAATCCCCAGCACACAAAATCCCATGCCCCCATGAGACAAACACCTCCATATTATCGCCACAGAGAAACAGAAAGGAGACCTCGTATACTATCATCGATCAGGTATAATGACAGCACGTCAAGGCACACGACGGCAGCTAACAAACACTGGAACACATTGAATAAACGAGCTCAAAGAATGACTGTACGAAATTTCATAAATGCAGTTAAAACAAGAAAAATTTGGGAGTTTCGTAACATGACATCTAGGAACGGACAAGTTTGCCTCCTAACAACAGACGGATGGAGAGCACACATCGGTCCCATAACACCAGGAACGACAGCCAAGACATACCAACAAGTAAATTTAGCACAATCAACTCCTTGGAATACTCAACCCAGGCCAACAAAACAAGTACCAACAACAAATAAAACCAAGTTAATTTGTGCAAAAACAACGATGGTTTGTGTAGCAACACAAACAGACCTTCCTACGTCACCTTTTAACCACAAGAACAAGATTGCTCGTTCAGAACAATCAGATCCTGAAGAAACTATACCCAAGCAGATTGTTGAACCATATACCAGCAATCTTTATGAAGACGAAACGCAACAAGAAATGAGAAACTACAGTGTCAACCCCGGCACAGCTTTGTCAGACCCCAACGAACAGAATGACAGAGAAATAGTAGAATTATACGAACAAGAAACAGACATTGATACAGCTAGTTCTATTGAAACCAGTGATGCGGATAGTACATTATTTGTACCAGTCAGCTCCAGCGTCAAACGCGCCTATAAAACAGAATCTGATGACTCAATCCCTAGCAACAAGATGCCTCGTATACAGCACAACTATATCAGACGAAAGATTCGGAAGAAACGCTATCATGTTCCAAAACCAAGCCGAGAAGCAATAGCCTCATCTCAACTAGTCAAAAACAACAGTGTGCAAATTACTGCGCCCACTGTAAAAAACGGTGTTAACGTACCACAGACCCAAGTCAGAAGAAAAATCAAGGCGAAACATATACCTACCTCAAAACTAACAGATGTTCCAGCCTTACAAACCCCAACCACAGTGAAACCATCACCGCAATCAAAAGATGTTAAGCCATCACCGCATTCGCCAATGTCCTCAGAGCCCCAACAATCAGCAAATGCAGTGTCACCCACAGTTACTCAGTATGATTCTCGCCTAAGCAGTCGGGAAATTGCAATGTTGGAGTTTGCGAAAGAATTCAAAGACCTCGCAAAGCTATTCTGAAAACACGCCCCTCAAGTCTTCAATGTACATGCCATCCCATGTACGGTCAACGCATATGTGAAAAAACCTTTTTAACAATGTACTAACTTTCACATGTACTTTCGTTTCAGACTATGTTCAGATTGACAGTTATAGATGACTTTATGCCAGAAAGTTTTTTCCCAGCCATACCACTACTGATGCCAGAGGAAAATCAAGACCAGCCCACGGAGGATTTTTTCTTTAGATAGTATAGTTTTGTGAAATAAAAATGACAAAACAATTGATAACACACGGTGTTACGAGTTTACAGACACCCTTATTAGTCAGACAGTTTTTGATATTTAGAATGTTACACAACCTTACCTATAACACATGTGTCACACTATTCTGTTGTAACATGGATCTACACTTTTGTAACTGATCATATTCCACGCTTCATTCACCAGACTTCTTGTCCTTGCAGATCCAGAGTCCTGTATTTTCGCATCTTAGTGCATTTTCATGCAGACACTTTACACCAGTAGTTTTTCTTACCCCATACTAATATTTCTTTGATCTAAATTATGCTAAACTCCTTTATATCTATCACCTTGATCAATCATACTGTTCCTACTATGACATCTCTTAACAGCATATAATTCATACCCAAAACTAGTATTGCATGTTATGCTATTTTTCTCCACAGGATTATTTATTTTTCAAATGTACATTATTATTTTAGACCCAGATGTATATTAGTACTGTCAAGATTTTAAACATTCTCCTAAAGAGATTCCATATCCCAACCTTGACTCTCTATAATAAGATTTTCTTCACTCCACTGTTACTCATCTTTGACTTACTATTTTTCCTTTCCACTATATTGAGACGACATTCTAGACTTGTGATTTTTTTTCAATCCCAATCATATTCATTCCTTGGAATTACAATCATGTTGTAATCAGGAGATCCTTGATGTACCCTTCCTCGCCACTTATTGACAACAGATACTGCTACAATATTCATTCTATTCTAACCTAAACTATTACTTACAGCCCTATTGGTTAGGATTTACTATTAGGAATATTGATAGTATATCTAGTGTTTAGTAAATTGATTTTTATCATTCTTTAGTACTTGTGATACAAAAAGAAAAGAAATCACAAGAAAACAGAAAAGAAATGGAAAAGAGAAATGGAAGAAAAAAATGAAAAAGAAAAAAATGAAAAAGAGACAAAAGACATAAAAGAAAAAATGAAAAGAAAAATGAGAAGAGAAAACATTCTAATGGTCTTATAGGATTGCTATATGTTTATATGCCACCCTCACACATTTTGATGATGATAAGCCAATAATGTAAAACATTGACTGCCCTGAGGTTAGCAGCCGACATGAAGGAAAAAGAGAAAAACAAATCACCATTTCAGAGTGAGAAATTAGTTTTTACTCCTACTGCCCATTACCAGTCACACCCCACCAGCATGATCTCTGATACTCCAGCAGTATTTTGTTGATACTGCCTATCACAAGTACCCCAATGACATTTGCGCATGCTGAATTTCTGCAAATGAAGAATCCCTTGAGAGCATTAGTATATGCTAACCCCAGATTGAACAAATTGCACCTATTTGTTGATGATGCCTTTGCCCATGTTAAAGAAATAGCATTTGCACATGCTGACCTAGCAAATGAAATACCCCTTTACAGCATTTGTATATGCTGAACCCACATTGAATACCCCATTACCGGATGATAACCACTAATGACACATGAGATGAAGCAGCAACTGGTTATGTATGTTGAAGATGCCATTTTATATTAAGGTGAAACTTTATGTTGTCACAGCTGAGATTTTATTGTAATGTTTATGCACAAAATCCCCCACATTAACATTGGAGGAGCAATAATCTTAGTCTTTCGTGGATACGAGATAAGACAAGGAGAAAATAGAATATTTTATGAATACCATGGACATGGAACAAATCAGAGCAGATGATTGTTGCACACATGAGGACCATATTTGAAGTCATTATTGAAGGATTATCAGTAGACAAGGGACAAATAGATTATGATAATCCCATGGAACCACAGGTACTAAGGACACAAAATGGAGATTAAATAATGAAAAAATGAAAAAAAATAATGACTGAATAATTACTACGCCCAGAGGTAAAGGAAATAGAGATACATCCGCATTTTCGGAGAAGATATCTCTTTGATTTTTGCTCATTGCCTTTGTAATATGAACATGGTTGTATAACAAATGACTATCCCTTATCACGAATTACAGAATGTTGTAAGATAGTTGAAATAAATTGACGATTTAATATACTCATAATATACCCAGAATTACAAGAGGGGAAAAAAAAATAAATAAATGATTGATGAAATTGGACGTACTGAGATTTGCTCACCCCGAGGATATTGGATAAAAAAAATAATGTTATCCCAAGGACAGACATGTCACAGATATATCATGGAGATATTATGACATAAGAAAAGAATACCTAGATTGGAAATGCAGCAAACTTTGTCAACGACACCATGAAATAGACCCCCGCCCCACACTTAAGATATAACTGACGGACGGGATTTTTGTATTATAAGTACCATAAGTCACCCATCTGGCTGTAGTCAGCGGATGTTACAGGCACCACATAACTCTGACTAACCTTCGACCTGCGAAGGCAGAGTTGGTGTTGAAATCCTGAAAATATGTACAAAAGTATATTACCTCATATTGCGATAAAATTATGAAAGTTTTGTTGATCTTTACAAATGATTAGTCGATGTGTTGTTGATAAACATATTGTTAGATGTCATACATTGAAAGTCAATACTGATGAATTCCCAGTATAAACAAGAGGACTAGGTAAGGTCCACACCTATAAAATATTGGAGTACCACATATATATGGAGAATATGGGATTTATAAAAAAAAAAAAATAAATAAAGGAAATACTAAACGGTATACAAGGATAAACAAGCGATAACAGATACATATTGTCAAGGATACCAGGTTATTTCAAAAATAAATGAACAAGTACAAGTAATGAGATTTTTAATCATTTTATTTGGTACATTGTAATTGCTTATCAGAATAAATTGTTACATTGAGGTTTGAAAATGATTATGTACATGTCTGAAATTGTTTCCCATATGCAATAATAAATAACAAAAGAAAGCATGATGGATCACCACGGATAAATTAACTGACTTATACAATTGGATCGTCATTTGCAAAGATGATGTGGATATTTTGAAAAAAAAATGGGAATACTTTCTACTGCAATATACATGGAGTGCTTACTCAATAAATAAGTTAGGACCAAAACTTATCAGAACACCAGGAGTGAAAATAACATAAAATTTTGAACCACTCGGAGGACACAGAGATAGAATTCGGTTTTCCCCTAGAATTCGGTTTTCCCCCACAATGTCCAATACAGTGTGTCAACTATATTGTTGGAATAACATGCATGTGGATTATGATAATGAAATAGGATATTATTGTTCATGTTCCCAATGTTGCCACTCCCCATATTTTTGAGTGATGACTTAATGAATATTTTTGTTGGTCAGGGTTGCCAATATAAAAATGTGATGAAAAATGCTGGATAGTTAAAAAATTTTTTGAAGTTGATGTCCATCCCTAAGTTTTTATAGAGAAGTTGATCTCACATAGATATAGGAACCCAGGTTTAGGAATTAGTTTAAATTTTTCCGAATTATTTTTAGACTTAGAAAATTTTTTTGAACTTTAAATTTTTCTGAACATTTTTTTGAACTTAAGAAATTTCTGGGATAAATTTTTTAAGATTTGATAGTACTCAAATGTCTCCCTACGGGATACATTTGCAGGGCCCCGGGATCTGTATGTAACCACGTATACCGTGAGTCTTCAGATGCAGACTATTTTAACATATAAAATAAATTTTTATAGAAACAAGATAAAAAAATCTTGATGCAGATGTTTAATTAGGCCAGTTTAGCTTCGAAACGCCACGCATTTATTTAGGCTAAGCTTCGCTTGTATAGTTGCGTTGGTCACGTGATTTCCCACCAATGGTTAGGCTCAGTCCTTCTTTCCCCGGAATGAACGAGAGACGAAGCCATTTTTTGGGCAGTCATGAATTTAGAGCGGTCGAGAGAAGACATAATTCTTCTTGCTCAGTGATATTCTAATAGAGGAGATTGACTTTGCACAATTAATGCAACTGTGTAACTTCGAAATGTAGAATGTTATGTTTTGTGAATTCACGAGAAACGTAAGTAGTGCTAAGAATTGCATGCAATAACTGTTAGAGCCCACAGTCATAACTGAAACAGAGCTACGCTCGAAAACTGGGTAAAGAATTGTAAACCCAGGCATATATCAGAACCTTTTACCAAGGATGAAGGTCCTTAAGCTGAGAGAACGTCAAACTAAGGAATACTAATGAATAAGAGAAAGTTTGGCTCTTCATTGAAATGAAGAGGTAAGAAAAACGTCGTGAAATCTAGACTACATTAACAAATAAACGAAGGAACACTAGAAGGATAGAGGAGCCACGCCATGTTTTTGCAAGTTGAAAAGATCACGAGATGCAATAAGGAATATTGCATCATTAAAATAATGCATTGACTTTTTATGCTTGTTTATTAAATGTCAACATGCTATTATGCAATTTGGTGTGGTTACCATTTGACTTAACCCAGTTCTTGTTGAAAATTGAATAAACATTTGTTTCATTGAACACAAATGCTGTTGACGAATCATATGTTTGCAGTTGGCCATCATACAAATTATTAAGGGATCATACCAAAGCTAATCGCTGCAGGTGTAACACAAATAATAACCATCTGCTCTAAAAATAAAACATCATAGAGGATTATCCCCGAACCTGGTTAAGTCCTGTAAGACTGTAGAGAGAAATCATCACCTCTAGCAGGCTAGCTAGTCATCAAAATCTAATACTCTCGATTTGAACAGCAACCCCCACTACCCTACCCGGCCACACATCTTTATACAATACCAAACCTACCCTCTGTCCTGTTCTTACTGTTCTAAGTCTACTATCAATTACTGGACACATTATTAAGGTCTTTGTCTTGTTGGACTGGCCTATACTGTATATAGGTAAACAACAGAAGTGATTGCGTCATTAATAGGCTAAACTGCCCATGGTAAACTTCCGGTGTTATGTATTGTGGTTCGCACTAATGACTTGTCATCGAAACATCATTTATTGCTGATGCATAGATGGCAGGGAGGAAAGTGTGATTCACTTGCATAGCTAGGTGGGGTTGTCGCACGGAAGGTCCAGGGTTCAAACTCAACAATAAAGACTGGTTCTAGGACTGCGCTAGACTATTCAAAATTCTGACTGACAACTGACGATGGGGTTAAGAAAACAACAGTATATATATATATATATATATATATATATATATATATATATATATATATATATATATATATATATATATATATATATATATATATATATATATATATATATATCATTAGGATTCTCTGATCTCTGAATGCGTTAACTTCGCGTTCCGGTGTTACCCAGAATTCAAAAGCTAAGCGTATCAAGATAAAGGCTTTACGGTCGGTCTTCGTCGAGGTTTTCGACCGTCATCAAAAGACTTACTGTTCCCTAATGGGTTTCTCTGTAAGAATGCCCGCTTCTGAAGATCAAAGAGCCCAGGCGTTTCTAGCTCCTCTGAGTACTAAACTTCTAAAGGATCTGTGTTTTTGTCTCTCTCAGGCTGCTTGCCTGTCTGAGAAGTATTGTGATTGACAGATGAGCTTCGCGTGAGTAGACGAGGTAAACACAGCCTGATTTGCTTTCCTGTAATGACTGACAGGTCACGCAGTTTGTAAACATTGCGTTAGCTCGTGTTAAAACAAAGAGGTGGGACAAAATGGTACGTTGCAGAAATAGACAGTGGGTATTGATACATGGTTTAGCTAGCAATTCAGAGGGCAGCTATAAGGTTGCAATAGGCTGTCGGATTACTGTAGACTCTTTTTCCATTACAAGGCAGTCCTTGTTCTGGAATCCACAGGGAAAGAGAGGCAGGGGTTGACCAAAAAAAAAACACATGGAGAAGAGAACTGGATACAGAAATGAAAATAATGAGGAAAACATGGAAAGAACTTGAGCGGATGGCACAGGACAGGAAGACGTGGCATGTGTTTGTTGAAGGCCTATGCTCCTTGGGGAGTTAAAGGGTATTGATTGATTGATATATATATAAAACCCAATATTACCAGTTTTCTCTAATTGATCAACTAGCAACTCGAATGTATGAATGACTGCATCAATTGTTTATTTGATGTCTCCACAGATCACTGCAGTGCCAACGGACGAGTATTCATAAAAATTTAATTGTCTCATTCATTCTTCGATTTCTGGTTGTGGTCGTACTGTTGGAGCCTCATATATTTGAACATGAGATGTGGTACAAATCATCGGTAAGAAAACAGACACGTATACAGATCAATAGACAGGCAGGTATGCAGACAGACGGTCTGACATTTACAGGTAGATCGACAGACATAAAGGTGGGCAAATATTGAATTATTAGACCAGAAATATTGACAGACAGACAGGTCATGTCGTCACGTGACATTAGCTCAAGTTCTTTTCACGTCTTCCTCATCATTTTCACTTCTATCTCCAGTTTTCTTCTCCACGTGTTTTTTGATTTTGTTGTTGACGTCTGCCTGTCTTTCCCTGGGGGTTTCAGGACTAATTCTTCCTTGTAATGATTACACATCTTGTATGTGGTGTTTGTAATGATTACACATCTTGTATGTGGTGTTTGTAATGATTACACATCTTGTATGTGGTGTTTGTAATGATTACACATCTTGTCTGTGGTGTTTGTAATGATTACACATCTTGTATGTGGTGTTTGTAATGATTACACATCTTGTATGTGGTGTTTGTAATGATTATACATCTTGTATGTGGTGATTGTTCAAGTTCAGCCTTGTTGTCACTTCCCCAGTTCTCTTCTCTGTGTGTGTGTGTTTTTTTTTCATCTGCCTCTCTTACCTTGTGGGATTCCAGAACAATGACTGCCCTGTAATGCTATCACCTAGGTTTTGTAAATGTTTGTCCTACCCACTGCCAGTGTATTCTTCTTACTGCCTGTTCCAAATTATGCCTATTTCTTTACCCTGATGAAATAAAGATTTCGTTCGTTCGTTCGTTCGTTCGTTCGTTCGTTCCACTGGTGTTTGGAGTTGTCCATAGCTGTCATATCAATCATCTTGCTGTGCCATCTCAATCTTTCTATTGTGCGCAATCACCGATCTATAAAAGTGCGTAACTTCTTAGCTTTAACTGGACCGTGTCATGAACCTCAAAGGTCACCTGGAAAACACAGAACGCACGTACATATAACTGTCACCAGCACCATTCCTGGAAAAACTCTATGGAGATACCATCAGCCCCAGGCTTACCTCTGTTGTCTTTGAAAATATTTAAGTAGACGTTTGATAGTGTATGAAGAAGACATAGAAGAAGACGAATAAGAAGAAGAAGAATTATCCCAATTACTTTCCCTGAACAACATATGCATGATGTTTGTTGAAGTTTTATTCTCTGAAAGTTTCTGAAGAGTAAGGTAGCTGGCCTCCATGCCCAAGCCTCCTTTATGGTCGTTTAGGACATGCTTGGTATGCTATAATACTTATATTCTTTGCTTCAATTTTATGCCCAGGTAACACAAGAGAACAGAAAGAAATACTCTTGTATTGTAATACCCCCTGTTTTTATATTTTGGAAATGGCCATTTTGACGGCTGCTTCACTTGAACTGCGGGGGAGATCTCTGATATGTCTGTTACTCCACTGCACTAGTGCTGTCAGGTTACCATTACCATCAATGTTAGCCTACACTTAGTGGCATCTACACTCATCAGTTCTAGTTGAACACAATCATCTTCTACAACAGTACATGTGGTCATCCCTATACCACTGCGTTCACCACCACCACCACAACAACAACAACACATAAGTTTAATGCCCCGTGTAGTACCCAGGGGGGTCTGGGATGAGGTCAACTGCACCCTCAGGCATTTCTACAAGGTGACAAATGTGAAGTTACACGTGGAGCTGGCAACCTCACCATATAAAGAACAGTGCTAAAGAAACTACAACTACAAGGGCATGGGGATGCTTGATGCAGGCTTCCTGCAAGGGGATCAGCTGCAGTGGTAGTTCCATGATCCATAGGAGCGATAAGGAAAAAGATAATAACGATGATGACATATACTTAACATAAAGATTGCAATCCACAGGAATGGCTGTGCCGAGGGTTAATAACACATAAAGATTGCATCCACTGGAATAGCTGTGCCGAGGGTTAATAACACATAAAGATTGCATCCACTGGAATAGCTGTGCCGAGGGTTAATAACACATAAAGATTGCATCCACAGGAATGGCTGTGCCGAGGGTTAATAACACTGCAACAGTTCAGCTATGTGGCCAATTTTTTCTGGATGTTGGTGGAAGGTCTGTACCTGCACTTGATCCTTATAGTGAGGCCACTCAACAACGAGAAGTTTCCATTTATAATCTTTTACATTATAGGATGGGGTAAGGCATATATTTAATGACTAGATATTTATAAGTCATAACATAACAATTATAACGTTATATTGTATGACCTTCACTTGTTACAGTTTCGTCAAAGGAGATAATGGGGATTTTTCTTTCAGCTGATAGTGAGAAGTAGAAGGATAAAAGAGAAATAAGAAGTGATCGAAAAAGAAAGCATTGCCAATCGAGGTCTAAACATATTTCCCCCTTCACAAAGCTCGTTTCATGGTTTCTATGTTGGCCGTGTGTCCTTTCACGATTCACTCTCTCGCAGCGAGGCGATGTCGAGGTTCGGGACAGTCCTTGGCTTGTTTCCTCAATGAGCCTATCCCTTCTGTTTATTTTTCTGTTGTCTTCCTTCTTTCTGGGTTAAGAATCCCTGCTATTTGCCTATAATAGTTTATTTGTTTATTTACTATTCACAGGCTTGGAGATTCAATTTTTATTTATAATTTAATAAGTGTTCCCACGTCAGATGTACTCCACGGGGCGGAAATTGTTTTTCTCACAGAGGAAAATAATCAGTTGAAGTGAAAGGAGCTTAATTTGAGAATTTGTGTGAAATATATTGTAAACATAATCTGTTTACTTCGTTGTGAAAGAAAAATCATTGTTTAGTGTTGCTTGCGTTTTGTGTAAGATGATTATTTTATGATTTGTGAAAGAAATTTTTCTTGTAAGTTCCGAGAGCCCGGGGTAAAACCAGAGATGACTCATTTTAGGCATATTATAAGTATATACAAAACTTGGCTCTGATATCATTGTATTGACTTCACTGTATGTACACATAACGTGTATCCAAAAATGGACATCATCCACGTGAATCAATTATTCCATATTGCTGAGGTCTGACCTTCTCATTTTAAAAGCCTCGCATTTAGCAGCTAGACCAGAAGTTCCAAAAATTCCTCGATTGCCAGCACACTTTACCAAAATAGCTGGATTTGGCAACACAATACTCATGTCGTCTTAATTGTTCTCTTTTCTTTACCAAGAGATTATGGTGATCAAGAAAAATCAAGTCCAACACGAAAATAAGAGTCTTTATCATGGAGAACAACAGAAAAATAACAACTAGAATGCTACAGACTTTCATAAATGGTCGCTAGCGTAGAATAGAAAGATTGAAATGGTATGACAAGGATTGAAATGGTATGACAAGGATTGAAATGGTATGACAAGGTCACAAATGGTATGACAAGGTCACAAATGGTATGACAAGGTCACAAATGGTATGACAAGGTCACAAATGGTATGACAAGGTCACAAATGTGGAACTGATGGCAAGAACCAGACAAGCATTACAAGTCAGTCACTGTTCTGGAATCCTCAGGGAAATACAGGCAGAGATAGATTTAAAAAAAAACCGGGAGAAGAGAGCTGGCTACAGAAGTGAAGATGACGAGGAAAACATGGAAAGAACTTAAGTTGATGGCACGTGACAGCAGGATTTGGCATGTGTTTGTTGAAGGCCTATGCTTCTTGGGTAGCTAAAGGGTATTGATTGATTGACTCATGTTGTAAACTCTGGAATGTAAAATCTAATTTTCGCGACTTAGCTCGTGATCCCTTGTCACAGGTTCATATAATCACAGCCGAATATTGCAGCAGGTACGATCCCATTTTAGTAAAAATGCACCAACATATGCCTCTCTAGCGCTGCACAGATGTAACACAATGGAAGCACAGATCAATCATTGTGAATCAAGATGACGAAGGGATTATACAAGGATTACCCCTGTCTCTCTTACCCTGGATATTCCAGACCAAGAACTTCATTGCAATGCTATCATTAGGTTTCCTCATTGTGTGTCCTGTGGACAACTAGCGTCTTCTTCTCACCTTTAATATTTCGATACTGATGGAAAAATCTGAGATTGTTAGCACATCCAACATCAGAGTAATTGGCGAAGTAATCAGATATGTCTGGTAGTATAAACGTATCCAACAATTAGATGTCAGAGAATATAGATTATTGCAGCAACTGAACATCATCATGAAGTGCCATGCTAATAACGTTAGAACAGCGGTAGGTAGCTCACGCGCTATGGGAGTCTCCTTTAGAAATATTCTTCTTCTTCTTCTTTTGTCCTTAGCCAACGACCGGCAAAGCAGTCAGTGGCCATTACGCCTAGTGGCGTCTTATGGGCAACAGCGAACAGATTTTCTTTGCCATTGTTCCCATCACGCCTAATGGCGTCTTTAGGGCAACGACAAATCAATCCGTTTGCTGTTGTTTCCGTAATCAAAGTGACTGGCAAACGGGTGATCAGCCCGTTGGTTTTAGAAATATTGAGCTCTCTAAATGTCTACATTGATTGAGAAATGTTTCTTTTCAGTTATCAGACTAAAGAATTTGAAAGCTGGAATAAGTGCAGTCTATATTTTACATTTATTTCCACCGTACTATCTGCTTCCTGTAAATTCAAACTACAGAGCGGTGGAAAAATCTAATTAAATGAGATTGTTTCGGAATCTTGACTCTTGGGGATACTACACTTTTAAATGCCTGTCAGATGGCCGATTGTTTAACCTCGCAAGGCTGACGGTAAAAACAAAAATCAGAAGGGTCACTATAAGAGACTTGTTGTTTGCTGAAAACGCTGCAATCGTCACGCAATGCTTCAGAGCTTGATGGATCCAAGCATGCAAGAAATGTGGCCTCATAATAAGTCTAAAGAAAACAAATGTGCTGGGTCAGGATGTGAATTTTGCATTAGTTATTACTATCGATAACTATGAACTGGCAGTGGTGCACCACTTCACATATCTGGGGTCTACCGTCAATGACAAAACCTCTCTGGACACAGAAATTGACAGCCGCATTGACAAAGCTGCAGTCATCTTTACCCGCCTAACAACGCGTGTTTGGGGAAACTCCAAGCTCACAATGAAGACCGAAGCTGCGGTATATAATGCCTGCGTCACTAGTACGCTTCTATATGGCAGCGGGACATAGACAAGCTAAGCTAAGCAAGAAAGAAGATTCACTACCTTTTATATACTGTGTCTACGCCACATCCTTGGTATTTCATGGTCGGACAAAGTGACACATATCGAGGTGCTATCACATGCTGGCCTTCAAAGCATGTATACACTGCCTAGACAGCGCAGACTTACGTTAGCTTGGCCATGTCCGCCGCATGAAAGTTGGTCGCATCACCAGATATTTTCTAGGGGCAACTAACAGATGGCAAAAGAACAGCCGAGTGACTGCAGCTTAGGTTCAGAGAAGTGTGTAAGAGAAGCATGAAGAAATTCAACACAAAACCAACCACATGGGAGAATGATGCTGCCGATCGCACCAAGTGGCAAATCTCCTTACTGCACCACGTGATAGGGCGAAAAGAAGCTGTAACAACAAGCAGAAGAGAAAACAACGTGCCGAAAAGACCACCCGACAAAAAAATCAGCTGAGGGCTATCACCTCAGGAGCGCATTCCCATAGTCAGTTGTGACTGAATGGGCTACTATTCCTACTACTACTACTACTACTACTACTACTACTAATAATAATAATACTACTACTACTACAACTACTACTGCTGCTACTACTACTGCTAAATGGAGGCGGGAGAGGGTAAGTATGACATTTTCTAGCTGTCAAATTCTCTTTCTTCCCCCCTCCTTCACCTAAAGATCTACTAAATCATTCTCTTTGATCTACTGGTAGATCGGGCCATGCCTATCCCTGCCTTAGATCACCTCGACCTTACAAAATTCCGTTCATCTCGGTCAAGATATTTAAAATTGTAAAATCCATCTGTTGAACTAACTGTCATGCACTTTCTTTTACCGGCTCAACATTAATTATTTACATTAATAGAAGTTACATTCCAGCCACACGGTGAGACTCTCTGGAATTATTTATACTTTCATCCCTGATCTCGTATTGGAGTTAATTTATTCATGTTTTGCCTTTTACACTGGCTGTGTTTTATATGAGACCACACCATTTTAGCCAGTTGGGGGTGTATTGTTGTTTATTTCTGCAGATAAAGAATGGTAAGGTCAGATGGATTCTGCTGTAACTTTAAGAAACTGTAGGACTTTTTATATCCTGGTTAAATGTCATCCCTCGCACAAGAGGGAAGAGTTTTACCTTCCCGCTGAGTCACTGTTTATTTCTTCTATTTATTAACATTATTATTATTATGATTGCCTTAGTTCTCTATATGTCTTTTGCTATTGACGCTTCTCAGTAAAATCGTCTGTGTTTCGTTGTTACATTTCACGAAATTAAAGTTTGAACAGCGGCTAAACATCAGCACGAACCAGAGTTGAGGCACTGCAAGACGGATGGCCACTGACCAAGCAAAGTGGGGACAGTTTGTTGCTGCCCTATAAGACACCACCAGACGTGATAGCCACTGACTGCTTTGTCAGTCAGGTGCTAAGAATCCAAGAAGAAAAAGAAGAAAAGTCAGTTGCTACTTAGCAAAATACAGCCAAACGGCGGGGTCAATGACCATAGATAATGAGTCTATACTGGGACAAAGGACAAAGCAAATTCCGACATTGCAGCTAGAAAGGTGTCCTTCGGGAGAGAAGAACAAAAACACAAGAAACAGAAAGCGAGAGTTTAGATAAATAGTTAAAACTGAATGAAAATAATAGTAGCCGAAATTTTTAATATCCAGCCCCGGCGAGACTGATATCCAGTGTGGTCAAGCCGACTAATCGACCGGGCAATAATAGCGCGCGTGGATAAAGTTTAAAAATTGAAACGGAAGATAGGTAGAAAAAGGAAAGAAGCCCAAGGTATTTAGTCTTCTCCAATAGCACAAACTGTCGTGTTAGTTGAATGGACCAACAACTGACGTGCACGCTCCATGTGTGAATTGTTTGTTCTGGAAATAAAGTAGACACCTGATCGATGCTTAAGATGTGAACAGAAATAAATAAATTGACAAGAACAACCTCATGTCGTACTATTTATAAACAAGGAAGTCTCATGGCAGACATTGCTGTAGGAGACACTTCACTGCACTACGTCCAGCTTTATTAAAGTCGGGTCACGAGGTCGCTTCCTCGCTGTATTTTCTGTCCCTAACTTAAGAACAGTATCAGGTACATATTTACACCTGGATTGACTGGAGTTTGACGCTATCAGGTTTTCATCCCGGAACCCAACAACTCTGCCACAGAGGCAAATGCTACAACTCCTTAGCCAATCAGATGCTATTAGATTAAGTATAGAACATGAAAGTTAATTTTTGGTCACACTGAGATCTTCACACTGTTGCTAATCACATTGTTTAATGGCTGCTTAATCCTATTCCGCGTTATGAATCCTTGGAGAGTTTTGTCTCACGCCCTCCGTTTTACGAATTTTTGGGGCTTTTAGCATCAAAGAAGATCAGATTCGTGTCTTCAACGCATTTCATGATCACTCTCAAGTTTATTTATCCCCTTAAAGATTCTCCCGTGGGCGTTGTGTAAGAGGTTACAAAATTGAGTTCGAGAATTGTAAAAACGTGCAATATTTTTAAAGGCCAGAGCATGTTAAGAGATCAGTGTAAAGACGTTATTTCTTACTACACCTGTAGTACACCACTGTAAAGTATCAGTCTGTCTGCTCTGTAAGGAAGAGTGGTGTGTTGTTGAGATCAGGCATGCTCCAGTCTACCCAGCTGTAAATGGGTAACTCACCCTAGTCCTGAGTTAGGGAAGGCAAAGGCTCCAGGGGGAAGCAGGCCCTGAACTTGGTCACTTCAGCCGACGCAGGATGGTGTATGTATGAAGTAGAAGTGTAGAGTGTGATTACCGCGAATGGTGTGCTGTTCGTGTGCTGACCAATATAACCACTCACACTTGTCTACAAGGCACCAATGCAGACTGCTGGAATCTTAGTTTACTCAATTTATTCAGACGTACACACTGGAACATACGAGTACATCATGGTTCGTTGACATATCAATTTGTAGGTATACATAGCAGAACTGAAGTCATGACACATTCAGAAATAATGGCAGTACATCAAAGTTCAATGTCATGATACATTATGGCCGCATTCCCCTATCTGACTAAACGCGTCAGTGAAGGAATCGATAAATAACTAAAGTTACTTGACGTCCATAGTTTGTAGTATAGATTATGAAACCACGAAGGGGGGTTTCTAGCAGGATTGAGATCTCTCTGTCACTGTCCGATAATAAGATAAATAATCTGTTCTCTTGGCAGTGATCAAAACATATGATGACCGAAATCCAACATGGCTACCTCCCTGAGTTGTCGTTCACTCATTCATCGGAAGGAGAATATAAGCCAGAGTTAATTTATAATGGTTATATAAAGGATTTCATAAATGTTTCCATACAGCTCTACGGTGATCAGGTTAATTTCACGTAGCCATAACCGCTGCAGGAAAATCTGTCATCTTCGTCGATACCAAACACGACACTAGCATAACGAAGCACCAAAAGTCAAGCTAGGCCTAACCGACGAGAGATCATCAAAATAGGAGCTGGGTTTACCTGGAGTCCGAATCATCTATATACTGACATAAGGAGAGTCTCGAACACAAACTATCGTAGAGACACCATCTCCTTCAGAAGAAATACCACTTCGTAAGACATTTTTTCCTGACGAAAGGACCAGCTCTAGAAAAACGTACCCCGCCATTTGTAAGCAGTACATCGGAACTCATCACGACTTGTCAAGACAACTCATACTTCCGCTAGACCGGAATACAAGAATCTAGTCCCTCCTACCCATCCAAAATATACAATATAGGACTGATTCTACTTGTACTAATAATAGGTAATACATATGAATTCAGGCCATAAACACAATAAGCAAATTAATATATTTTCTGGCCCTAAAAAATAAGTACAAACGCAAGCGCACTATCCTTGCGCTGGATCAATATCCAGAACGATTACTCCTATAATCAAAAGTGTGAATCAAACATGGATTATCTCGCTTTTACCATAAACAGCATTTTCATACACAAATGAATGCATGTCTATATTTTCCCATATCAAATAGCCATATCAATTTTTGTAAAATGTGCGTCAAAATATGCACGCAACAGATTACCACACCCCTCGGGAAAAAAAAAAAATGGTACTTTTTTTTTTTTTGAAATACATCTAGGAGCAACATACAATAGGCTCACAACGCACCAATAACAATGCGCAGATGATAAGCATAAGTTTTATGACCTTAGAGAAAGTACTTCTCTAAGTATAAATATTTCCAGAGAGGTGTCACCAACGCATACTACAATATTAGCAATGACACAATTTCCACATTAGTTTATACGTAAATTTCATCTAAGATATCTTAACATCATGATCATCAAAGACGAAAACCATTGAAAAATCAGCGGTGAATACATATCAATGAACCGCTAAGTAGTGTTACAATCAATATATGATATATTACATATGTGTACACATTTCAACATAGAAACAACTGTATCAAAGTTGTATAACAGTTATGAATCATGTGGGCATCTAGACAAAATATCTGCCATCACATTTTCTGACCCACGGATAGCTCGCACCGAAAAATGAAATGGCTGTAGAGCAATCGCGTATCGCGTTGATCTCGCGCTCTTCAGATTTTTACTCTGAATAGCCGTAAGAGCCTTCTGGTCAGTTTCCACAATGAAATGCGCGCCCAGAAGAAATCTTTGCAGTTTAAGGATTGACCAAACCATAGCCAATAATTCACGGTCTAGGACCGAGTAATTCTTCTCTGCGGCATTTAATTTCCGAGAAATATACATCACCGGATGCAGAGTTCCAGAGTACTCTTGCATTAGTGCAGCTCCAATCCCGGTGGATGAAGCGTCACTACGAAGAATAAATGTCTTATCCTTAGAAGGCAATACTAGGATAGGTGAAGTAGAAAACATAGTTTTAACCTTATCCAAAGAGGATTGACATTCTTGAGTCCAATGGACTACATTAGGAGACCCTTTCTTTAGCAAGGAAGAAAGAGGTGACATAATGGAGGACAGATTCGGGATGAATCGTCCATAAAATTGTATTAGACCTAAGAGACTTCGTACTTGCTTTTTAGTCTTAGGAATAGAAATGTTAAGTATCTTACTTGTATTATGGTCTTCTGTTTTTAGGAACCCATGACCAACACGGTGTCCTAAGAAAGATATTTCGCTAAAACCAATACATGCTTTCGATGGTTTCGCTGTCAGGTTATGCTCGCGTAAGATAGACAATAGTTCATTTATACCATTATAGTGATCGTTCCAAGTATCACTGAAAAGACAGATGTCATCAAGATACGCAATGACATCTGAGCGATGAGATAGGATTCGACGCATCATGCGTACAAATGTAGCAGGGGCGTTCATAAGACCGAAAGGCATGAAATTCCATTGGAATAGACCCCTAGGCGTCGAAAAAGCAGTAAACGGTTTGGCGTGTTCGGATAGTGGAACTTGCCAATATCCCTTAGACAAATCGAGTTTAGTAAAGAAGTGAGAATTCGATAGTCTCGTAAGTAGCTCTTCTAGTAAAGGCATAGGCTCAGCATCGAATTTAGTCACTTGATTCAATTTGCGATAATCCACGCAAAGACGTATGTTATTGTCTTTTTTCCGTACTATAACCATCGGCGAAGAATATGCTGATGTGGATGGTTCTATAATTTTTAACTCTATCATCTCATCTAACTCTTTCTCTACCTGTGCTTGAAAATGTATCGGAATAGGATACGGTCTGACTCTTATAGGACTATGGTCAGTAAGAATAATGTCATGTTGAATGACATCAGTTTGACCAGGAATGTCAGTAAGGACATCCTGAAATTGTTCTAACATAGTAGAAACTTGTTTCTGCTCTCCTGGAGATAATTCTGGAGAAATTGCAACATCTTTCCATGATTCATTAGAGTGAAGAGGAATCATTGGAAAAGGTAAATTTACATCCGAGAAACTCGTTTCCTCATCCTGTATTACTGACAGAGATGAGTACTGTCCATGTTGGACTGGAAAATCGTCCGTTGCCTGGAAAACAGGTTGTAAATAATCAGGACGTTCATGGAATTCCGTGAGCATGTTGATGTGGAAGGTTTTACGCTTCCCGTCAATATCGACGATATAGTCAACATCGGAAACCTTTGATATTATATCGTACGGACCTTTCCAAGAAATGAGAAGTCTATTTTCCCTACAAGGTAGCAAGACAAATGCTTTGTCACCTGGACAAAGTTGACGCAAACATCTCTTTTTATTGGCAAATTCCCTTGCCTTCTGTTTCGCAAATTCAGAAGAAGCAGTTGCCAATTTGCATGCTTCAATAATCTTGTGTCTAAGTGCGATGACATATTCATAAGAGGATTTTGTGTCATCGACAATATTATCAGCAGTTATAAGATCATGAAGTAAGGACATAGGACCTCGCGGTTTCGCGCCAAAGACAAGTTCAAAGGGAGAAAATCCTGTATGTTCGTTGGCGACCTCTCTATATGCAAAGAGAGCCGCGGGTAAAACCCTATCCCAATCCTGAGGATGATCTTCTGTTATCTTACCTAGTAGGTTTTTCAGAGTTCTATTCAAACGTTCCACCATCCCATTGGACATAGGATGATAAATACTACTCAGCGATCTCTCTATCTTCAGAGTCGACATTACTTGAGACATGGTATCCGATATGAGTTGGGTACCATGGTCGGATAATATTTCTGCTGGAAACCCCAGACGAGAAAATATTAACCAAAGAGCATCTGCGATATCAGCAGTAGTTATGCTCTTTAGAGGAACAGCCTCCGGCCAACGTGTGCACATATCAACACACGTCAAAATAAATTGGTGTCCTCTAGCAGACTTTATCTTAAATGGACCAATGATGTCTATCGCCATTTTTTGAAATGGCCGAATGGGAATGTCTGCAGCCTGAATAGGTGCATCATGGCGTGGACCTCTGGATTTAATCTCTTGACATACTTTACAAGATCGACAATAGATTCGTATGTCCTTATTCACAGCAGGCCAAAAGAAAGATTGAAGAACTCTAGCTTTAGTACGGGAAAAACCCATATGTCCAGCACACTGCGAATCATGAGCGTGCTGTAAGATTTTAACTCTCATATTTTTAGGCACAAGGATTTGAGAATGAATGGACTTAGCGGAGTCTTGTACCATACGTACAAGTACGCCATTCTTCATCGTAATCCAAGATTTACGATTTGTATCCTTATTCGGATCACCTTTTGTTGCCAGAGTAAAGAATTTCTTTAGAGTAGGATCATCTTCCTGCTGTTTGATAAAGGAATCGTGGGAAATCTCCAAGGGATCATCTTGGATCTGCGCATCATCATCTTCAGAATGTGAAGATTGTGGCATATTGAGAGCTTGAGCCCTAGTGATTACTGCATTAGCAGATTGCATATTAACATTTTCCCAATTAGAAATTTGCTGTGGAGTGCATTCTTTCACTCCATGAATGCGACCGATGATAAGATCAGCGATCGGATTCGGCAAGAGACATGCTTGCACCTCTCCTGTAAAGAAAGGCGTAGCAATATTGATAATGGCAGTGGAGTACTTCTCCAATGTGCCACCAAATGTTACACATTTGACTATATTGCCTGTAGCTCGAGAAGGATTTACGAGTGATTGCCTCACTCCAATGGTAGTGCACCCCGAGTCGAAAAGAATTGATACCGGAGTACCATCTATTAGGCCCCTATTAAAGACAAGAGCACCCCTTCCATTATGCGCGATTGACGCATGGAGAGCGGGAAGTGGGTGACCGCAGCTTAAAGTAGACACTGTGGTTGGATCGAATAATGTTTTGCATTGCGAACACTCAGATGCTCTAGCAAAATCAAAAGCGGAATTCGCTACACTATTGGAGTCTTTTTTATCATTATTCTGATTATCGGTGTCGTGGAACTCCTGTTGTGCAGAGTTTGCCTGGTAATACGATTTACCATGTCTTTTGTGTTGTGATCTACCTCGGTTATAATTGTCTCTATAATTATTATTGCCTCTGTTATAACCCCTATTTGGGTTTGAATCATAATATTCATGATCATAATCATCATGCTCATTATATTGAGTATCCCTGTAATATTGTTTCTTTTGTCTCCATGAAGCACTTGGGTAGTTCCTATAGCTACTCCCTTTCCGAGAATTTCTAACATTATGGGCACCCGTCGCGTGTCGAGGACTATCAGCCCGATTCCAGTTCTTCGAAGAAGAACTCTGATTTGAGCGGTTATCTTGGTTTTGATACTTATCCCAATTAACCTTTTTATCAAATTTATTTTTAGCTCCTTGGAATTTGTGTGAGTAATTCTGATTATATTCTGTTGCCGAAGCAACTGGCATACTCTCTTTAATGTTAGAGTTACTAAGAATCATGTCAGGGTGTGCCGTGGCATACTGGTCACAATATTCTTCCATTTGCTTTATTGTACTAGGTTTACGCTCATGTAAGAACTCTAGGAATGATTTATTTACAGAAGACATGACCTTGTCTCTTAGCAATAAATCTGTAAGACCATCAAATGTTTTCTCTGTTTTGGATAATTCAATCCATCGTGAAAGTGTAATTCGTGCTTTTGAGATGAAATCTGAGAATTCTACACCTACCTCAGGTCTCATTGTTTTAAACAAAAGACGGTAACCTTCCTCAGACAGCTGATATCTCTTTATCAAAGCTGCCCTAACAGCATCATAATTGTCTTTGTCGGCCTCTTCAACGAAATATAACTTACTCAGAGACTCCCCTTTTAGATTTTCAGACAACTGATTCACATACTGTGATTTGTCAACATTATGAGATCGACAAGCCCGTTCAAATCTAGAAAGCCAAAATGTTATGTCATCACTGGTAGGGTTAAACGCTGGTACTTTGACCTTGTACACAAAGGGTTTACCATTACCACCAGATGCCTGATTAACATTACTCATACATGTCAATTTTAATTTCTCTAATTCAAACTCATGTTCTCTTATTGCTTTTCTCTCTTCAGCTTCTCTATCTAATCTTTTCTGTTCTGCAGCCGCTTCTAATTTTTTCTGTTCTGCAGCAGCAGCAACTTCTAGTTTTTTCTGTTCTGCAGCAGCAGCAACTTCTAGTTTTTTTCTGTTCTGCAGCAGCTTCTAATTTTTTCTGTTCTGCAGCAACTTCTAATTTTCTCTGCTCTGCGCAGCAGCAGCAACTTCTAATTTTTTCTGCTCTGCATCAGCTTCTAATTTCTTCTGTTCTGCCTCAAATCTCCTTTCCTCCACTTGCATCTGCAATTTCTTAAGTTCAGCAGCAGTATCAGCTTCTTTTTCTAATCTTTTTTCTTCAGCTAAGGCTTTCCTTTCTTCTGCAGCAGCTTTTTTTTCTTCTATTTGAAGTTTTCTCTCCTCAGCCGCAGCTTTTTTTTCCTCAGCAGCAGCTTTTCTTTCTTCAACAGCAGCAGCAATTTTTTTCTCTTCTGCAGCTAATGCTTTGTCATATTGAGCAACAGCCCATTGTTCTAAGTCTTTTCCAGTCTTATCAAGAGATTTTCCTTGTATAATGAAATAATCTAATGTAGACATATTGTCTTCTTAAATCAGAAACCTGAAAAAGTAAATAAATTACCCTCTTTCAAGTTAATGGGAGACAAGTCTATACCTTAGACCTAGTCTTAGTCCAAACTTGTATGGTTTATAATAACCAATGATAACTTGAGTACCTGTGGACAACAATAATTGTATCTCAAATACTGTGGGGACAAGCCTTACAAAGGTCTTGTATACCTCACTGTAATCAAAGATCACTTGAGTACCTGTGGAAAAAAATATTTCCTTTTACCAATCACTTTGGGAGACAAGCCTTACAAAGGTCTTGTATATTTTGTTTTTATAACAATAACAATCAGAGAGTACTGATCTGTACTATACTATCAGTGTATACCACTATACGTCATATGTCAACTAAAGACATTACAAATGACAAACAAGAAAAGACAATCTGAAAACATTTGCAGAGATCAAATTAAATTAAATAGAAGAAATGAAAAAAATGATCACAGAAACCGTGATGATAACTGCAATAATAAAATGACAAGACAAATAACGCCACAGTGTATAAACATAAGGGTGTAAAAAACTGAAATGAAAGAAAAGATGAGACCTA
This sequence comes from Oreohelix idahoensis, assembly GCA_024509875.1. NCBI lineage: Eukaryota > Metazoa > Mollusca > Gastropoda > Stylommatophora > Oreohelicidae > Oreohelix > Oreohelix idahoensis. The sequence goes on from JAMPIV010008509.1 coordinate 162,444, forward strand.
CAATTATACAAACAAATCAAACAAAACTAAGGGACACAAAATTATTAACAAAAACAACGAAGAAAAGAACACCTCATCACAACTAACAGAAATAGCAGCAAATTGTTGCTAACAAATTTCCAATTAAGAAAATGTGTACCTATCGAATACTAGTACCAGACCAATGTAACTCGGCATACCTTGTACTAGTCACACAGAACATAAACTAATTTAATACATAACAAATAACATGTAAGCATAAATAGCATATAGCATACAATATCATTTATGTCATGAATGGAATGTGTTGCAGGTATAGTGTTGTAAAGCAGGCACAGTTTATTTAAATAATAATAACTTGCCACTTTATTCAGTAATAGATTTAATTCTAAACTATTACACTGTCAATTTTTTCTCTTTTGAGCATATGAAGATCCCACGATGAACTATGCACTTTATGTTCCACAACACTGTGATTCTTCTGTACGTTGAGAAATGTCAACAATATTGCTCCAGATATTTTCTACACTTGATACCACTGTCCTGTGTAATACTGTCTGTACAGCGAAAAAACTGTCAACAAGCGCTGACCTAGATACAGCATCCTATCGGTAATACAGGTCAAGCTGACATCGACTGTATAGCTGTCCTACTGGTGTTGATGTGTTCAAACAAATGTTCTTTCAGCTGTAAACTGTGATTCTCAACACAAAACTGCGTAAGCTGGACCCAGGAATCTGGCTCGCCACTGTAAAGACGTTATTTCTTACTACACCTGTAGTACACCACTGTAAAGTATCAGTCTGTCTGCTCTGTAAGGAAGAGTGGTGTGTTGTTGAGATCAGGCATGCTCCAGTCTACCCAGCTGTAAATGGGTAACTCACCCTAGTCCTGAGTTAGGGAAGGCAAAGGCTCCAGGGGGAAGCAGGCCCTGAACTTGGTCACTTCAGCCGACGCAGGATGGTGTATGTATGAAGTAGAAGTGTAGAGTGTGATTACCGCGAATGGTGTGCTGTTCGTGTGCTGACCAATATAACCACTCACACTTGTCTACAAGGCACCAATGCAGACTGCTGGAATCTTAGTTTACTCAATTTATTCAGACGTACACACTGGGACATACGAGTACATCATGGTTCGTTGACATATCAATTTGTAGGTATACATAGCAGATCTGAAGTCATGACACATTCAGAAATAATGGCAGTACATCAAAGTTCAATGTCATGATACATTATGGCCGCATTCCCCTATCTGACTAAACGCGTCAGTGAAGGAATCGATAAATAACTAAAGTTACTTGACGTCCATAGTTTGTAGTATAGATTATGAAACCACGAAGGGGGGTTTCTAGCAGGATTGAGATCTCTCTGTCACTGTCCGATAATAAGATAAATAATCTGTTCTCTTGGCAGTGATCAAAACATATGATGACCGAAATCCAACATGGCTACCTCCCTGAGTTGTCGTTCACTCATGCATAGGGAGGAGAATATAAGCCAGAGTTAATTTGTAATGGGTATATAAAGGATTTCATAAATGTTTCCATACAGCTCTACGGTGATCAGGTTAATTTCACGTAGCCATAACCGCTGCAGGAAAATCTGTCATCTTCGTCGATACCAAACACGACACTAGCATAACGAAGCACCAAAAGTCAAGCTAGGCCTAACCGACGAGAGATCATCAAAATAGGAGCTGGGTTTACCTGGAGTCCGAATCATCTATATACTGACATAAGGAGAGTCTCGAACACAAACTATCGTAGAGACACCATCTCCTTCAGAAGAAATACCACTTCGTAAGACATTTTTTTTCCTGACGAAAGGACCAGCTCTAGAAAAACGTACCCCGCCATTTGTAAGCAGTACATCGGAACTCATCACGACTTGTCAAGACAACTCATACTTCCGCTAGACCGGAATACAAGAATCTAGTCCCTCCTACCCATCCAAAATATACAATATAGGACTGATTCTACTTGTACTAATAATATGTAATACATATGAATTCAGGCCATAAACACAATAAGCAAATTAATATATTTTCTGGCCCTAAAAAATAAGTACAAACGCAAGCGCACTATCCTTGCGCCGGATCAATATCCAGAACGATTACTCCTATAATCAAAAGTGTGAATCAAACATGGATTATCTCGCTTTTACCATAAACAGCATTTTCATACACAAATGAATGCATGTCTATATTTTCCCATATCAAATAGCCATATCAATTTTTGTAAAATGTGCGTCAAAATATGCACGCAACAGATTACCACACCCCTCGGAAAAAAAAATGGTACTTTTTTTTTTTTTTTTTTGAAATACATCTAGGAGCAACATACAATAGGCTCACAACGCACCAATAACAATGCGCAGATGATAAGCATAAGTTTTATGACCTTAGAGAAAGTACTTCTCTAAGTATAAATATTTCCAGAGAGGTGTCACCAACGCATACTACAATATTAGCAATGACACAATTTCCACATTAGTTTATACGTAAATTTCATCTAAGATATCTTAACATCATGATCATCAAAGACGAAAACCATTGAAAAATCAGCGGTGAATACATATCAATGAACCGCTAAGTAGTGTTACAATCAATATATGATATATTACATATGTGTACACATTTCAACATAGAAACAACTGTATCAAAGTTGTATAACAGTTATGAATCATGTGGGCATCTAGACAAAATATCTGCCATCACATTTTCTGACCCACGGATAGCTCGCACCGAAAAATGAAATGGCTGTAGAGCAATCGCGTATCGCGTTGATCTCGCGCTCTTCAGATTTTTACTCTGAATAGCCGTAAGAGCCTTCTGGTCAGTTTCCACAATGAAATGCGCGCCCAGAAGAAATCTTTGCAGTTTAAGGATTGACCAAACCATAGCCAATAATTCACGGTCTAGGACCGAGTAATTCTTCTCTGCGGCATTTAATTTCCGAGAAATATACATCACCGGATGCAGAGTTCCAGAGTACTCTTGCATTAGTGCAGCTCCAATCCCGGTGGATGAAGCGTCACTACGAAGAATAAATGTCTTATCCTTAGAAGGCAATACTAGGATAGGTGAAGTAGAAAACATAGTTTTAACCTTATCCAAAGAGGATTGACATTCTTGAGTCCAATGGACTACATTAGGAGACCCTTTCTTTAGCAAGGAAGAAAGAGGTGACATAATGGAGGACAGATTCGGGATGAATCGTCCATAAAATTGTATTAGACCTAAGAGACTTCGTACTTGCTTTTTAGTCTTAGGAATAGAAATGTTAAGTATCTTACTTGTATTATGGTCTTCTGTTTTTAGGAACCCATGACCAACACGGTGTCCTAAGAAAGATATTTCGCTAAAACCAATACATGCTTTCGATGGTTTCGCTGTCAGGTTATGCTCGCGTAAGATAGACAATAGTTCATTTATACCATTATAGTGATCGTTCCAAGTATCACTGAAAAGACAGATGTCATCAAGATACGCAATGACATCTGAGCGATGAGATAGGATTCGACGCATCATGCGTACAAATGTAGCAGGGGCGTTCATAAGACCGAAAGGCATGAAATTCCATTGGAATAGACCCCTAGGCGTCGAAAAAGCAGTAAACGGTTTGGCGTGTTCGGATAGTGGAACTTGCCAATATCCCTTAGACAAATCGAGTTTAGTAAAGAAGTGAGAATTCGATAGTCTCGTAAGTAGCTCTTCTAGTAAAGGCATAGGCTCAGCATCGAATTTAGTCACTTGATTCAATTTGCGATAATCCACGCAAAGACGTATGTTATTGTCTTTTTTCCGTACTATAACCATCGGCGAAGAATATGCTGATGTGGATGGTTCTATAATTTTTAACTCTATCATCTCATCTAACTCTTTCTCTACCTGTGCTTGAAAATGTATCGGAATAGGATACGGTCTGACTCTTATAGGACTATGGTCAGTAAGAATAATGTCATGTTGAATGACATCAGTTTGACCAGGAATGTCAGTAAGGACATCCTGAAATTGTTCTAACATAGTAGAAACTTGTTTCTGCTCTCCTGGAGATAATTCTGGAGAAATTGCAACATCTTTCCATGATTCATTAGAGTGAAGAGGAATCATTGGAAAAGGTAAATTTACATCCGAGAAACTCGTTTCCTCATCCTGTATTACTGACAGAGATGAGTACTGTCCATGTTGGACTGGAAAATCGTCCGTTGCCTGGAAAACAGGTTGTAAATAATCAGGACGTTCATGGAATTCCGTGAGCATGTTGATGTGGAAGGTTTTACGCTTCCCGTCAATATCGACGATATAGTCAACATCGGAAACCTTTGATATTATATCGTACGGACCTTTCCAAGAAATGAGAAGTCTATTTTCCCTACAAGGTAGCAAGACAAATGCTTTGTCACCTGGACAAAGTTGACGCAAACATCTCTTTTTATTGGCAAATTCCCTTGCCTTCTGTTTCGCAAATTCAGAAGAAGCAGTTGCCAATTTGCATGCTTCAATAATCTTGTGTCTAAGTGCGATGACATATTCATAAGAGGATTTTGTGTCATCGACAATATTATCAGCAGTTATAAGATCATGAAGTAAGGACATAGGACCTCGCGGTTTCGCGCCAAAGACAAGTTCAAAGGGAGAAAATCCTGTATGTTCGTTGGCGACCTCTCTATATGCAAAGAGAGCCGCGGGTAAAACCCTATCCCAATCCTGAGGATGATCTTCTGTTATCTTACCTAGTAGGTTTTTCAGAGTTCTATTCAAACGTTCCACCATCCCATTGGACATAGGATGATAAATACTACTCAGCGATCTCTCTATCTTCAGAGTCGACATTACTTGAGACATGGTATCCGATATGAGTTGGGTACCATGGTCGGATAATATTTCTGCTGGAAACCCCAGACGAGAAAATATTAACCAAAGAGCATCTGCGATATCAGCAGTAGTTATGCTCTTTAGAGGAACAGCCTCCGGCCAACGTGTGCACATATCAACACACGTCAAAATAAATTGGTGTCCTCTAGCAGACTTTATCTTAAATGGACCAATGATGTCTATCGCCATTTTTTGAAATGGCCGAATGGGAATGTCTGCAGCCTGAATAGGTGCATCATGGCGTGGACCTCTGGATTTAATCTCTTGACATACTTTACAAGATCGACAATAGATTCGTATGTCCTTATTCACAGCAGGCCAAAAGAAAGATTGAAGAACTCTAGCTTTAGTACGGGAAAAACCCATATGTCCAGCACACTGCGAATCATGAGCGTGCTGTAAGATTTTAACTCTCATATTTTTAGGCACAAGGATTTGAGAATGAATGGACTTAGCGGAGTCTTGTACCATACGTACAAGTACGCCATTCTTCATCGTAATCCAAGATTTACGATTTGTATCCTTATTCGGATCACCTTTTGTTGCCAGAGTAAAGAATTTCTTTAGAGTAGGATCATCTTCCTGCTGTTTGATAAAGGAATCGTGGGAAATCTCCAAGGGATCATCTTGGATCTGCGCATCATCATCTTCAGAATGTGAAGATTGTGGCATATTGAGAGCTTGAGCCCTAGTGATTACTGCATTAGCAGATTGCATATTAACATTTTCCCAATTAGAAATTTGCTGTGGAGTGCATTCTTTCACTCCATGAATGCGACCGATGATAAGATCAGCGATCGGATTCGGCAAGAGACATGCTTGCACCTCTCCTGTAAAGAAAGGCGTAGCAATATTGATAATGGCAGTGGAGTACTTCTCCAATGTGCCACCAAATGTTACACATTTGACTATATTGCCTGTAGCTCGAGAAGGATTTACGAGTGATTGCCTCACTCCAATGGTAGTGCACCCCGAGTCGAAAAGAATTGATACCGGAGTACCATCTATTAGGCCCCTATTAAAGACAAGAGCACCCCTTCCATTATGCGCGATTGACGCATGGAGAGCGGGAAGTGGGTGACCGCAGCTTAAAGTAGACACTGTGGTTGGATCGAATAATGTTTTGCATTGCGAACACTCAGATGCTCTAGCAAAATCAAAAGCGGAATTCGCTACACTATTGGAGTCTTTTTTATCATTATTCTGATTATCGGTGTCGTGGAACTCCTGTTGTGCAGAGTTTGCCTGGTAATACGATTTACCATGTCTTTTGTGTTGTGATCTACCTCGGTTATAATTGTCTCTATAATTATTATTGCCTCTGTTATAACCCCTATTTGGGTTTGAATCATAATATTCATGATCATAATCATCATGCTCATTATATTGAGTATCCCTGTAATATTGTTTCTTTTGTCTCCATGAAGCACTTGGGTAGTTCCTATAGCTACTCCCTTTCCGAGAATTTCTAACATTATGGGCACCCCTCGCGTGTCGAGGACTATCAGCCCGATTCCAGTTCTTCGAAGAAGAACTCTGATTTGAGCGGTTATCTTGGTTTTGATACTTATCCCAATTAACCTTTTTATCAAATTTATTTTTAGCTCCTTGGAATTTGTGTGAGTAATTCTGATTATATTCTGTTGCCGAAGCAACTGGCATACTCTCTTTAATGTTAGAGTTACTAAGAATCATGTCAGGGTGTGCCGTGGCATACTGGTCACAATATTCTTCCATTTGCTTTATTGTACTAGGTTTACGCTCATGTAAGAACTCTAGGAATGATTTATTTACAGAAGACATGACCTTGTCTCTTAGCAATAAATCTGTAAGACCATCAAATGTTTTCTCTGTTTTGGATAATTCAATCCATCGTGAAAGTGTAATTCGTGCTTTTGAGATGAAATCTGAGAATTCTACACCTACCTCAGGTCTCATTGTTTTAAACAAAAGACGGTAACCTTCCTCAGACAGCTGATATCTCTTTATCAAAGCTGCCCTAACAGCATCATAATTGTCTTTGTCGGCCTCTTCAACGAAATATAACTTACTCAGAGACTCCCCTTTTAGATTTTCAGACAACTGATTCACATACTGTGATTTGTCAACATTATGAGATCGACAAGCCCGTTCAAATCTAGAAAGCCAAAATGTTATGTCATCACTGGTAGGGTTAAACGCTGGTACTTTGACCTTGTACACAAAGGGTTTACCATTACCACCAGATGCCTGATTAACATTACTCATACATGTCAATTTTAATTTCTCTAATTCAAACTCATGTTCTCTTATTGCTTTTCTCTCTTCAGCTTCTCTATCTAATCTTTTCTGTTCTGCAGCCGCTTCTAATTTTTTCTGTTCTGCAGCAGCAGCAACTTCTAGTTTTTTCTGTTCTGCAGCAGCAGCAACTTCTAATTTTTTCTGCTCTGCATCAGCTTCTAATTTCTTCTGTTCTGCAGCAACTTCTATTCTGCTCTGCTCTGCAGCAGCAGCAACTTCTAATTTTTTCTGCTCTGCATCAGCTTCTAATTTCTTCTGTTCTGCCTCAAATCTCCTTTCCTCCACTTGCATCTGCAATTTCTTAAGTTCAGCAGCAGTATCAGCTTCTTTTTCTAATCTTTTTTCTTCAGCTAAGGCTTTCCTTTCTTCTGCAGCAGCTTTTTTTTTCTTCTATTTGAAGTTTTCTCTCCTCAGCCGCAGCTTTTTTTTTCCTCAGCAGCAGCTTTTCTTTCTTCAACAGCAGCAGCAATTTTTTTCTCTTCTGCAGCTAATGCTTTGTCATATTGAGCAACAGCCCATTGTTCTAAGTCTTTTCCAGTCTTATCAAGAGATTTTCCTTGTATAATGAAATAATCTAATGTAGACATATTGTCTTCTTAAATCAGAAACCTGAAAAAGTAAATAAATTACCCTCTTTCAAGTTAATGGGAGACAAGTCTATACCTTAGACCTAGTCTTAGTCCAAACTTGTATGGTTTATAATAACCAATGATAACTTGAGTACCTGTGGACAACAATAATTGTATCTCAAATACTGTGGGGACAAGCCTTACAAAGGTCTTGTATACCTCACTGTAATCAAAGATCACTTGAGTACCTGTGGAAAAAATATTTCCTTTTACCAATCACTTTGGGAGACAAGCCTTACAAAGGTCTTGTATATTTTGTTTTATTAACAATAACAATCAGAGAGTACTGATCTGTACTATACTATCAGTGTATACCACTATACGTCATATGTCAACTAAAGACATTACAAATGACAAACAAGAAAAGACAATCTGAAAACATTTGCAGAGATCAAATTAAATTAAATAGAAGAAATGAAAAAAATGATCACAGAAACCGTGATGATAACTGCAATAATAAAATGACAAGACAAATAACGCCACAGTGTATAAACATAAGGGTGTAAAAAACTGAAATGAAAGAAAAGATGAGACCTACAATTATACAAACAAATCAAACAAAACTAAGGAACACAAAATTATTAACAAAAACAACGAAGAAAAGAACACCTCATCACAACTAACAGAAATAGCAGCAAATTGTTGCTAACAAATTTCCAATTAAGAAAATGTGTACCTATCGAATACTAGTACCAGACCAATGTAACTCGGCATACCTTGTACTAGTCACACAGAACATAAACTAATTTAATACATAACAAATAACATGTAAGCATAAATAGCATATAGCATACAATATCATTTATGTCATGAATGGAATGTGTTGCAGGTATAGTGTTGTAAAGCAGGCACAGTTTATTTAAATAATAATAACTTGCCACTTTATTCAGTAATAGATTTAATTCTAAACTATTACACTGTCAATTTTTTCTCTTTTGAGCATATGAAGATCCCACGATGAACTATGCACTTTATGTTCCACAACACTGTGATTCTTCTGTACGTTGAGAAATGTCAACAATATTGCTCCAGATATTTTCTACACTTGATACCACTGTCCTGTGTAATACTGTCTGTACAGCGAAAAAAACTGTCAACAAGCGCTGACCTAGATACAGCATCCTATCGGTAATACAGGTCAAGCTGACATCGACTGTATAGCTGTCCTACTGGTGTTGATGTGTTCAAACAAATGTTCTTTCAGCTGTAAACTGTGATTCTCAACACAAAACTGCGTAAGCTGGACCCAGGAATCTGGCTCGCCACTGTAAAGACGTTATTTCTTACTACACCTGTAGTACACCACTGTAAAGTATCAGTCTGTCTGCTCTGTAAGGAAGAGTGGTGTGTTGTTGAGATCAGGCATGCTCCAGTCTACCCAGCTGTAAATGGGTAACTCACCCTAGTCCTGAGTTAGGGAAGGCAAAGGCTCCAGGGGGAAGCAGGCCCTGAACTTGGTCACTTCAGCCGACGCAGGATGGTGTATGTATGAAGTAGAAGTGTAGAGTGTGATTACCGCGAATGGTGTGCTGTTCGTGTGCTGACCAATATAACCACTCACACTTGTCTACAAGGCACCAATGCAGACTGCTGGAATCTTAGTTTACTCAATTTATTCAGACGTACACACTGGGACATACGAGTACATCATGGTTCGTTGACATATCAATTTGTAGGTATACATAGCAGATCTGAAGTCATGACACATTCAGAAATAATGGCAGTACATCAAAGTTCAATGTCATGATACATTATGGCCGCATTCCCCTATCTGACTAAACGCGTCAGTGAAGGAATCGATAAATAACTAAAGTTACTTGACGTCCATAGTTTGTAGTATAGATTATGAAACCACGAAGGGGGGTTTCTAGCAGGATTGAGATCTCTCTGTCACTGTCCGATAATAAGATAAATAATCTGTTCTCTTGGCAGTGATCAAAACATATGATGACCGAAATCCAACATGGCTACCTCCCTGAGTTGTCGTTCACTCATGCATAGGGAGGAGAATATAAGCCAGAGTTAATTTGTAATGGGTATATAAAGGATTTCATAAATGTTTCCATACAGCTCTACGGTGATCAGGTTAATTTCACGTAGCCATAACCGCTGCAGGAAAATCTGTCATCTTCGTCGATACCAAACACGACACTAGCATAACGAAGCACCAAAAGTCAAGCTAGGCCTAACCGACGAGAGATCATCAAAATAGGAGCTGGGTTTACCTGGAGTCCGAATCATCTATATACTGACATAAGGAGAGTCTCGAACACAAACTATCGTAGAGACACCATCTCCTTCAGAAGAAATACCACTTCGTAAGACATTTTTTCCTGACGAAAGGACCAGCTCTAGAAAAACGTACCCCGCCATTTGTAAGCAGTACATCGGAACTCATCACGACTTGTCAAGACAACTCATACTTCCGCTAGACCGGAATACAAGAATCTAGTCCCTCCTACCCATCCAAAATATACAATATAGGACTGATTCTACTTGTACTAATAATATGTAATACATATGAATTCAGGCCATAAACACAATAAGCAAATTAATATATTTTCTGGCCCTAAAAAATAAGTACAAACGCAAGCGCACTATCCTTGCGCCGGATCAATATCCAGAACGATTACTCCTATAATCAAAAGTGTGAATCAAACATGGATTATCTCGCTTTTACCATAAACAGCATTTTCATACACAAATGAATGCATGTCTATATTTTCCCATATCAAATAGCCATATCAATTTTTGTAAAATGTGCGTCAAAATATGCACGCAACAATCAGAAAGCAAATATTTATAAAATAGTGGAAAAATGCATGGCAGTTCAGAATAACACCGCAAGTAATTAAGAATTATAAAGTTATAATAAAAACAAAGAAATATTCAAATTAACGTTAATTCATTACCCTGAGCTCCCTGTGGAGAACAGGTCTGGAGTAAGTTGTTGCCAAGCTCTTCTGTCTGGTGCTGTAGGTTCAGTATCTTTGTGCGTCTTCTTCATCCATTTAAAAACTGTTTAAACTTCCTCTACACTGCGTTTTTATGTTACCATATATTTCTTCTACGTTGGGGTTTTCCTGACAAAACACTGCCTTATAATGCTGTATGTTGATTTTCATATTATATGTCCTATCAAACATCTTTATACACCTCTTCTTTCATATGTTTGTCTGTTCCCCCCCCCCCCCCCCAAATTAGTTCTCAGTATTGGTGACATGTATAGCAATATGCTCTGCGGCAATACTTATAAATAAAGAAGAAAACACACGAATACATGGCATGCAGAATTTTTCAAGTACGGCAACGTACATAACCTTTTGAGATAGGAAATGGAGTGCCGTAGGGATGCCTCTTGTCATCGTTGCTCTCACTACTGGTTACAGATTGGATTATGGAAACAACCACGACAAATAAAATTCGGTGGACACTGACAACACAGCTCCACGATCTATATTTTGCCGATGCCGTTTCCCTTCCATCAAATAAACTACACCAGATGCTAGACGAATTGAGAATATTGGGTGAGATTTCACAAAAATTGTGTCATAGGGAAAAGACAAACCTCGTGAGAGTAAATGAGGCCAGTCAATTACAGATAGTTCTTGGATAAATACACTATAAGATGTAGTTTCATTATATGTCGTGACAGTAACAAAAGACAAAGCTGGAGAGAGGGACAATGTTATCAAGATAATATTATAGAAGACAATAGTGGCGTGCATTATATTGAGAAACATATGGAAATCAAATAAATACAGCCTATCGCTAAAATAATCATTTTAAACTAACATGTCAAAACTGTCCAACTATATATGACATGGAAACATGGATCAAAGACAAAGGAGTGACAGAAGTTTATTTCATGTACCTGTGTGGAACTTTTTTTTGATCTCGTCAAATTCAACGTCGCTCCTCTGTCGGATATGTTAAAGGCCTTTTATAGTGAACACATTCTATTTGAAGTGTTAAATACATTTTCAAGTAGTGTTCTACTGGTATGCGCAGTGCATTATTTGTTCTTACTAATTTTTTTATAAAAATCGGGAATGAGGTAAAAATATCTGCCGGTTCATTCCTCAGTTCTCTATCAATGATCTCTTTTAATCACTCTGGGATGATCCTGTCAGGTTGCTGGTACCGTATTTCTTATTTCTTCTAGACTTTACCGAGTAGTTTGTCATGGTGTTTACTCATGCTTTTTGACTATGGATGAAATGACTTCTGTATCTGCAGCTGTTCCATCTTTTGAAAAATCTCCATCGATCTGTCTTTACATTTTCCCTATTTAGTGATTCGCAGTTAACGCTTAACACTTTTCTAGACGACGAAAGTTTGAGGAGTTTTCAGAGTCGGGTCTATTTTGAACTGCCTTAGCATGGTCCGTCCATCCTTTCATCTTTTGTTGCTAAGCGATTTTCCATTATTTTCATTGTCGAAGCCATTTATTTTGATGCTTGTATTTCCACATTATCTTCTGTGTAATGAAACATAGGTAAAAGGTAAAGGATCCCGTTACACGCCCATTGAGGCATATTGGGAATACGGTGTTAGGCCCATATTTTCTTGACCATCGACACACTAGGGGTGATGTGGTCAGCGTCACGCCGGCCGCCTTAACCTTCCCAGCGTTGCTCTGGTACTCAATTCATGAGGCTGGGTCGACCCAGGAACATAGATCTCTCACATTTTCATGAGAAAATAGCTTCCTCTGCTTTGCTTGCCAACTCGTCAACGTGTGTGTATGTTTTATAATTATTATTACACATTTATATTCCTCCCCGCGGCATTCTTTCTTATGCATTTTTGTTGGTTTCAAATTTCTCTGTTTGCTTTAAACATTACATTTCTTCAGACTTGGTTTACCGGGGCCCGAAAGGTGGGAAAAGAATACTACCTCACCATCTTAATGATCTTACGCTTATTCTCGTAAAATACAACTAAGGAAGGTTAGAGTGAAGCAGACAATCTCATTGTGTAACTACGCAAGCTATTAATTAAAACGTCAGTCAGAAATTTGAACATGTCTCATAGGTAGTCCCAAAGTAGATGTTGCCGTAAGAAAATGAAGAGCTAGTTTTAATTATACCAGATACAGCTTTATGAGCTCCCTTCTTCTCTGCCTTTCCTTTCCATTACTCAAACAAAGACATATTTGCTTGCATTGATTGAATGTCTGCTACGGGTATGTCCTTTCCATCTCCACTTCCTATCTGTCGCCGACTGCTATACTTATTGCTGTCGTATTCTCACCGACACGTTATTAGTTTCTCGTTTGTTATTTATTTATTTTCCTTGTTATTTTTTTTTAAAGATTATTTATTATTTCTGACCATTTGATTATCGATGGAGGCTAATGTTGGTAAAACTAAAATTTAGTCGATAATTTAATCTGATGTTACACGTTTCTCCCAGAGATACAGTAGGCAGATTTTAGTTTTGTTGAACAGTTTAATCTTCTCTTTTCGGGAGATAAGAGTTCCAGACTGAGCGGAGAATATTTAAGACAAATCTGGCTTTGTTAATCTTGGCATTGATTTATTGGTTTCCCCCCTCTGTTTTGTCAATGTTACTCCCTCATTTGATAAACAGTTGCGCTTTTATTAAAATATCGTACTATTTCATTTATGACTATGAAGTTGAATTTATTTTTTCTTTTCTTTTTTTTTTTGGTCAATTATTTATTCTCACTTATTTTCGTTTCTTCCTTTTTAGGGTGGTTTTGGTTTTGATGTCTAATTTCATATTTAGTTTGTATTTTCCTACATATTGTTTTTAAGTCATAGAAGGCTAGGTCTTGTATGAAATTAGATCTTCCGTTTGTTTAGAAAATGTCTTTTTCATATTTTTTTTTAATTTGCTCTTTTGTTATTTGTCACAGCACTACTTGATCTAGATTGTAATGTAGAACGTTCCGTTTGTAGACTATTCTATTGTTAGTGCTAAATGGGAATCTTTAGTAATTTTAAATCAACCATATCGATTGGAGGCCGACCTCTGTGTAATCTACGTTTTGCTGATGATATTGATCTGATAGCTGGAACAGAATCAGAACTTCAAGACCTTACCTCTAGACTGGAGAAAGTAACAAGAACATATGGGATGGAAATTAATATAGAAAAAAGCAAGATATTGGTGAATAGCCATAAGAAACATGTTCCGACCAACATTACGTTAAATGGGCAAACGTTAGAAGAAGTTAACACCTTTAAATATCTCGGGTCCACTATATGTAGTGATGGAAGATCAAATAAAGAAATCAAGACAAGACTTGAGATGGCCTCAGCTGCCATGACAAGGTTGAATGTGATCTGGAAAAGTAACATCAGTTTTCCTGTGAAGATCAAATTATACAAATCACTTGTATTATCTATTCTCTTGTATGGGTGTGAGGGCTGGACACTCACTGCAGATACGGAGCGAAGGATTCAGGCTTTCGAGCATAAATGTTATAGAAGAATTTTGCGCATTTGCTATAAAGAGCACAAAACAAATGTCTATGTTAGAGAGAAGATAAACACCTATGCAGGCCATCAAGAACCACTTTTGTCAATAGTGAAACGTCGAAAGCTTGCCTGGTTTGGGCATGTAACTCGTCATGACTCCCTTTCGAAAACGATCCTCCAGGGAACAGTCGAAGGTAAACGGAGAAGAGGAAGGCAAAGAAAATCCTGGGCTGATAACATCAAAGAATGGGCAGGACACGGTTTCTCCACACTTGTACGCATTGCTGAGAATAGAGAGCAGTGGAGGACCCTGTCTGCTGATGCTTCCACCATGGCACCCCTACGACCCATGACGGGTTATGGGTTGAGATGATGATGAGTAATTTTAATAAATGTTTACGACATTCCAAAACCTCTAAGAATTGTCTATATTAGCCTGCTGTCTTACATAACCGACTGTGTTTTTTTTAATTAATTAAACATGATATTTTTTTTAAGGGGACATTCATTTGAATGCACTTTAATGTCTCTAAGAGTTGTTGGTTCACGTCTGCAGCCAACGATATTTGCGAAAACAAGAATCTAATGTCTACCGAATGATCATTTATAAAACGAGTTAAATATAGAGACATCGTTTAGTTAAAGTACGTTTCACATCATGAGACGCACGTCAGTCAAACCTGAACCCAATTTGGAGACTGATTAGAAAGTGAAGAGGAAGCCTTGTAAAAACATATCAGTTCATGGAGGAACTAAATAGTTAGTGCGATCAGAGTCAAATTCAGTTCAGCTAAACAGTAAACACTTTTTTTTCAAGATGGCCCTCATGTGTAATGTGAATTCGAAAAGAAAATGAACAGAACAATTCAAGAAGAAAAAAACAGGAAGAAATGAGATTTTTAAACTAGAAATCATGGCACACCTTGTCGATGTAAAGAAGTAAACAACAAAGAAATTGTTTGAAAGGAAAATATAACGACCTTGATATTTTGCAAACAGGATTAAAGAAATTCGGAAGTAATAGAATATGGATTACATGGATCCAGAAAACTGTCATAAAAGGGTCGGTTTGACTTTGAAAAAAAAATCACCAAACGGTGTAACAGAATGGGTAATGTAGGACACATTCTTAATTAAATATGAATGAAGTATATTTAAAAAAATGCCTTGCTTTTATACATTATTAATACAGCTATCAATCTTGTGTACAGTGCTTACAGTGCACAATCATGATCGCCAAATTTTTTGGATTATCATGGAGCGTAGGATTGCAACTCATGCTTTAAACTTTGGTTCGACAACCCAGAAGCTTTTGGGATCTACTTTAGTGACACTGAGCTCTCTAAAAATCTACCATATATATTACTTACTTAATCGTGCCCCTTCTACCGTGAGGTGTAGAGGTTTGGAAGAGAGAGCACCAGACTATCCTGTCGGCTGTTTTCCTCCTGGCCTGATTCCATTCTAGTCCTCGGTCCTTCAAAGATTGTCTGATGTTGTCCTCCCAGCGGATTCCAGGTCGTCCTTGGGGTCTGGATCCCTGGCTCTTTGTTTCCCATGCTTGTCGTCGTAGTCGATCTTCTCCCATTCTGCAGACATGGCCAAACCATCTTAGTTGGGACTGTTCTACTTGGGTCTGCAGAGGTGGGATTTTAGGCCTTGACGTATCGTCTGGTTGCGGTTGTTACTTCAACCACCTTCCTCAAATATCTCATGTCTGAGGTTTGGATCTGGCTTTTGTGGGTTGTAGTTATTGCCCATGACTCGCATCCATATGTCAAGACTGGCACATATGTGGAACGGTATACAGCCATCTTCGTTTTCTTACCAACCTCTTTCTTGCTGAGGAATCCTCGATTTATGGCCTGAAAAAATCTCCCAGCTGCTGCTTTTCGAGTGGTCAACTCTTCTTTGATTCCTCCCTTTCGGTCTATAAAAGCTCCGAGGTATTTAAAGTGGTCGACTTGCTCCAGGACCTGTTCTCCCAGCTTAATCTGATGTCTTCTTTCTTCTCGTGATATAACCATGGATTATGTTTCAGAGCTGCTTATGAACATCCCTCTCTTCTCCAGCTCTTCCTTCCAGACTTGCAGGTTGGATTGGAGATGTGCCTCTGATTTAGCAATCAGGGTAACATCATCTGCAAATGCCAGCTCTGAAATACAGACCTGCCTCATCTTCCAGTACCCCAATGAATACTTTCTTGTTCTCTCCTTACATGCCTTGATGACATCGTCCATGAGGAGTATGAAAAGATAAGGTGACAGGATATCACCTTGCCTTACACCAGTGGTGGTCCTGAACTCTTCTGACTTATGGTTTGCTGTCCTCACATAATTTCTGCAAGACTTGTAGAAGCTCTGTAAAGCATGAATCACAGGTGCTGGAATGTTCTTCCTTGCCAAACAGTCCCAAAGTTTGCTCCAGGGGACTCTGTTAAACGCCTTTTCCAGATCTATGAAACAAAGATGGATCTCACTCTTATACTCAAGGGCCTTTTCACTCAGCTGTATGAGTGTGAAGATTAGGTCTTGAGTACTTCGGTTAGCTCGGAATCCGCACTGGACCTCATCCAATTGTGGCTCACCTAGGCGTCGGAGTTTCTGCTCTAGGATTCTATAGTAGATTTTACCAGGGACACTGAGAAGGGATATGCCTTTATGGTTTCCACATTGTCGATTGTCACACTTTTTGAAAATTGGTGTTATGATGGTAATCTCCCAATCCTTTGGTATGGTCTTGTTGCACCACGCTGCCTGTAGGACCTTTAAGAGTAATAGGTCGCCTGATGCTCCCATGTACTTAACCATTTCTGGTGTTATACCATCATGCAATGCTGCTTTGCCCATCTTGATTTTCTCCAGTGCTGCCTTCAGTTCTTCCATCTTTATGTCATCTTCCCCACCATTGATTTTCTCTTCTGTGCTAGTGGTTATCATTTCTAATGCGTGACCTTGCTCACCATCAAGGAGTTCTGAGAAATATTCTTTCCATCTTTCCATTACTTCCTTCGGGGCAGTAAGCAATTTGCCTTGCTTGTCCTTTATAAATTTGAGAGGGCATTGTTTTTCCTTCCTCATGTTCTTTAGGGTCTTATAGAACAATTTCTGGTTTTTTGCGCATCTTTTTCTAGCTTTTCTCCAAATTCTTCCCAGGACTTCTGTTTTGCTGCTAGCCCCTTCTTCTTTGCTTCTGTGTAAGCAGGTAGTGATCACTTCCTATCTGTGGCCCCCTCCAGACTCTAGCATCCCGGACATATTTGAATGAGCTCCTCTTAACAATGGCATAGCCGATCACTGACCTCTCATTCTTTGTTGGTTCACACCTAGTGTATACATGTATGC
The DNA here is from genome assembly GCA_024509875.1 of Oreohelix idahoensis. Classification (NCBI taxonomy): domain Eukaryota; kingdom Metazoa; phylum Mollusca; class Gastropoda; order Stylommatophora; family Oreohelicidae; genus Oreohelix; species Oreohelix idahoensis. The sequence goes on from JAMPIV010008509.1 coordinate 180,003, forward strand.
GCTTATGGGGGAACTTTGTGTTTGTAATGATCATATTCTGTTCACTGAAGAATCTAAGGAGTCGCTTTCCATTGTCATTGAGAGTATCTTCGCCATATCTTCCGATAACTCCACCCGATCTAGCATGGTCATTTCCAACTCTGGCATTGAAATCTCCGAGCATGATAATTTCATCTAGGCAGTCATCCACTGTTCTTTGAAGCAGCTCGAAGAATTCCTCCTTGATCTCTGCTCTCTCATCCTCATTTGGCCCATTCACTTTGACCAGGTTGACTATGGATTCTACTTCTTTTAGTTTTACAACCATAATGCGCTCCGAGACAACGTTCCATCCCTTGATACTATCTTTTTGGTTTTTGGCCACAATGCAAGTCACGCCCCCTTTAGCTCCTTCAGATGTGGGTACACCACTGTAGAGCAGCATGTTGCCATCGAGATCACTGACTCCTTGTCCCTTTTTCTTTGTTTCCGTTATAGCCAGGATTTCTAGTTTTGCTTTCCTCATCTCTTCCACCAGCTCCCTTCTTTCCCATTTATACTTCTTGTGTTCCAAGTTCCATAAGTCGTAGTCCTTTCCAGTTCTTCGTCTTTAGAATCAGTCCGGTTTTCTCTCTTGTAGTTCGCGTAATCATGATTTAAAGCAAACAGGAGATTGGCCTGTTGTGCATTTGCATGGTGGAGGGGCTGCCTCCTACAACCTCCATGTAGGCCGCCCTCCTCCTTTTTCAGCCGGTCTTAGGACCGGCCTAGGCGGAGTTCCATATATATATATATATATATATATATATATATATATATATATATATATATATATATATATATATATATATATATATATATATATATATATATATATATATATATATATATATATATATATATATATCGGGAGCCGCGCTGGTGTAATGGCTTCAGCGTTGTACTGGCGACCAGGTGTTCATGGTTCAAACCCGGGCGTCAGCGTTTGAAGAAATGTTTACGGCCGGAAATTTGACTGAATAGCCTGAACGGCTCCTGTGATAAACCCTCTGTGGATGGGAAGGAGCGAAGCTCCTGACCGGGTTGGAAGGAAAGTCCTCAGGTTCCCCAGCCTCGCAATGACATGTCATTGGGCCGAAGGGCTGAAAGCCCAAGTGCCGCTGGTTAAGAAAAAAAAAAAAAAAAAAAAAAATATATATATATATATATATATATATATATATATATATATATATATATATATATATATATATATATATATATATCATCATCATGTGACATATTCTTTCCAGAACGTTGTCTCCATTACAGCTGCTCTGAACGCATCACGATTCTGGGCAAGTCGACCTGCATCAGCCAAAGACAAGTTCAGACTCTCTGTGATGTCCTGGGTCCACCGTCGTCTAGGTCGACCCCTTCCCCTTTTTCCAGGGACCATGCCTTCCATCACTGTTTTTTCCAGACTATTATGTCTTTTTATATGACCGAAAAGATTCAGCTTCCTTATTGCGATGGTATTTAGGAGCCAATGTTCCTGTACGTTTAGTGAGTGCAGTACTTCTCTGTTGGTCTTTTTTTCTGTCCAGGGTATTCTCAACATCCTTCTGTAGCATTTCATTTCGAATGATGTAATCTTTTTTGCAACTGTTTTATTGAGTGTCCAAGTCTCGCAGCCGTATGTTGCTACTGGGAATATACATGCTCTGATCAGTTGTAACTTTGTTTCTTTGCTTGTGCCTTGCCATAGGTTTTTCATCTGTATTAGCTTATGTGAAGCAATTGCAAGTCTTCTTTTAATTTCTACTGCACAGTCGCCAGAGCTGTTAATGATTGATCCTAAGTATTCGAATTCATTGACACTTTCCAGTTCTTCGTTATCAATTTCAATTTCTGGTTTGGTCTTTACTTTGTCTGTTGTCAATACTTTGGTCTTCTTGGTGTTTAGGTATAGATTCTGGGCCTCGCTGTGTTTTTTGGTGGACAGAAGTAATTGTTCAAGTCCTTTTGGGTTGGTCGATAGGAGGACTGTGTCGTCAGCATATCTGATTTCGGGATCTGGTACCCGCCGATGTTAAATGAGTCAAACTCTGTGTGTTCTTGGTCATCTCTTACGTTTCTCATGATATTCTCGGCATAAATGTTAAACAGGTAAGGGGAAAGGGTACAGCCTTGTCTTACTCCTTTCTGTACTTCAAACCATTCTGATGTTTCCCCCTCTATTCTTACGGCTGCCTGTTGTTCTTGGTACAGCAGTGCGATGAGTTGTATAAGGTGGTTTGGAAATCCCATATTTTTCATAATAGCCCATAACTGCTGATGTTGTACACAATCGAAAGCTTTGGTGTAATCAATGAAACAAGTATGTAGGTCAACGTTGAATTCTCTACACTTTTCTATGATGATCCTCATGTTGAATATATGATCTCTAGTGCCTCTACCTGGTCGAAAACCCGCCTGTACTTCATTTATTTCTGTTTCTAGCTTTTATATATGGAGCCGCGCTGGTGTAATGGCTACGACGCTGTACTGGCGATCAGGTGTTCATGGTTCAAACCCGGCCGTCGGCGTTTGAAGAAATGTTTACGACCGGAAATTTGACTGAATAACCTGAACGGCTCCTGCACATAAATCCCGTGTGGATGGGAAGGAGCGAAGCTCCTGACCGGGTTGGAAGGAAAGTCCACTGACCCCCCAGCCTCGCAATGACATGTCATTGGGCCGAAAGAGCTGGAAAGCTCGAGTGCCGCTGGCTATAGAAAAAAAAAAAAAAAAAAAAATATATATATATATATATATATATATATATATATATATATATATATATATATATATATATATATTATATCTCTTCTTCTTTGATCCTTAGCCGCCGACCGTCAAAGCAGTCAGTGGCCATCACGCCTAGTGGCGTCTTGTAGGGCAACAACAAATTGATTCCACTTTGCTCGGTCGGCGGCCATCCTTCGTACAGTGCCCCAACTCTGGTTCATTCTTTGCATCTCAGCCTCCACAGTCCTCCGCCAAGTTGTTTTTGGTCGGCCTCTTTTTCGTTTTCCTTCAGGGGTCCATAGCATAGCTGTTCTTGTGATGGCATCGGGGTCTCTTCTGATGACATGGCCAACCCAGCTCCAGCGTCTGCCAGCTATGATGGTGTACATGTCCTCTTGCTTTCTCCGAGTAAGCAGATCTTGGTTGGTGATGGTATATATATATATATATATATATATATATATATATATATATATATATATATATATATATATATATATATATATATATATATATATATATATATATATATATATATATATATATAAGTGTGTGTGTGCGTGTGTTGTGTGTGTGTAAATTTAAACAGGGAGGAAGGATGGGATGATGAAACTTAGACAGAAAAGATCGCATTCCTATCTCATGCAGTTCACGAATATATGTTAGTGTCCAGCTGTAGAGTTGTCATTGGGAATGCGGGATAAGTAACTTTGATCCCTGGAATCCCGCGATTTTATATTCCGGTAGGAGAGGTCTAGTCCGAAATTTTCCTAGATTAAAAAGCCTTCCCCCCCTCCCCCTTCTCTCCAAACCCCCCCCTCTTTTTCCCCCGTAGTCGCCTAAAGATCTACCAAATCATCCACTGAGATGTACCGGTATATCAGGATCGACTGGTTGCCGACCCCTAGGGTTTTGCGAGCGACGCTTTAGTTTTTCCTGACCGCGCTATTTATAGCTATCGTGACAGAGGTCACGTGGTCAACTTCCTAATGGGAAAAAAATGTGGCGGTGTTTACTTTTGATAGGTCTTAATCAATGCTTTTAGGCTACTTTATTATTATAAATACCGGCTTTAATTTTGCGTAAAGCTATACTATAAATGTTAGAGTAAATTTTAGAACAAGAACAAACATTTTATCATAATTAGAACAGAAGATATAATAGTCTGAAATTGTGTAAAATTTAAGGTTTTTTTAAATATTTTTTATGGTTTGTTTATAATGCAATTTACACTAAAACGATCACAATCAACATGCATAACAAATTACAGAAATCAAAAGTAGAAAACCTGCAGAAAATGGATATGATAGTTTTGTTTTGGTTTCATGCGTCAAACAATAATTATTGAAACATTAAATTGCAAGTCCACATTTATTACCTTAAAATAACACACCCAATTGTCCCCAAAACATGAGAGCTAACAATTATCTCAATCGTAAATCACGATGGTCATGTAAAAAGAGTATGGTCATGAGTAAAACGAAATGTTCATTTTAATAAACAAAACATACAACTATTAAATGATTTCCACACTCTGTTAATTCTGTCACTCTCACGCAACAACGGCCATAATTTGCTCTAGTTCCAAAATTTCGCTTAATTATCATTCACTCTTCTTTTTTTTTATAGGAGGAATCTGTACATTCACAGATGGAGAAATTTGTAACAAATGAGTTTCCATTATAAATTTTAATTGTGAAGTTATATTTTTAATACCGCTGGCGCGTCTTTCAAAATTCTCTGTTTTCTCTCCTGTGCCCACGTAAGACCTACTGTTTCCTTCATGGCTATTGCTAAGTCTTTGGATATTCTAACTCTACTTTCAATGCCTGCTTTCCTGCAAATTTCCTGACGTGACGTTTCTGAACAGCGTTGTAGTTCATGTGCCTGCTGCAGGTCTAGTGAGTCAGTTGACGTTCCAGCAATATGTTTCCTAACAGTGTGGAGAAATTGAGATCGCTTACGTTTTGTTGGCGTTCTGGTGACTGATGTTTCTCTTCTATGTTTAATTAATTGTTGTAGTACAATAGGCTGTCCTCTGGTTTTGCATTTTATTATATTATTTTTTGCTGTTTCTAGTTTTTTTCTAACAATGGATGTGAATAGGGTTTCTTCCTCTTGTGTTAGTGGTTGTGAAGGTAGCTTAGCAAGTAACTGTTGTACTGTGATGTCGCTTTTGAAGTCAGGCGAGGTGGATATACTTGTCGTATGTATAACTGACTTGGTAGGTGTAGATGTGGCAACAAAAACTGGCATGCTAGGGTGAGTAGTGTTATCCACCTCCAAATGAATAATGGTATCGCCTTTAATGTGAGATGACTCATCAACCTCCAGCTGAACAATATCATCACTAGCGTGAGCAGGCACATCAACCTCCTGCTGTACAGAGCTATCCTGACTACAGCTAACTAACTGACTACAACTAACTGACTGACTACAGCTAACTGACTGATTAGACATGGAGGGGTCAGAAAGAACATCACAGGGGATAGAGCAGCTTTTTGTTTTTATAACACCAAAAGATGTCTTTGCAAAATAATTGCACAGTTGACATTCACTTATAGTTAAATTATGGTCATAGTCTTTCGAGATGTGCTGACTGTTTTCCGATAGTAACTTGGCTGTTTCAAGACACTTCTCATTATGCCTCCTTTTTGAGTTTTGTATTCGTAAGTAACACTTCTTACAAAATATAGTCGAATGCTCTGTGGGTTTATCATCTGATACGTTAATTCCAAACACAAAGAACAGATCATTAACGTAATTAGAACAGTTTAGTGCTTTATGATTTGAACTTTTTGTTTTGGAAGTTAATGCTCTCTTGCCACAGGCTCTGCACAATGCACTGGCACAATTCATATGATACAAAAAAGTATGTTCCATTTCGTTGTTATGTAGTATAGTTTACTTGTGTATGTATAAAGATAATGGAATATTTGGGAGTATCAAGTCTAACACAAGGCTGTAGAATGCTTTATCTGTGAATGAAAGAAGATATACAAACAGTTACTTAGAATTCTTTGGCAGCAGTCGTGTGCACAGGATTGTCTACCAAAGAACACTAATGGAACAGTCCTTATTTCACACACAATTAAAAAAAAGACATTCATATTATAAATACAAGATTAACAAGACTTGAAAGATAGATCAAAGTATGTAGAAGTAATCTATCTATAGCTTTACATGTTTTCTGACGCTCCTATACGTCTAGTTAAGTATCATTATAAATGAATGAAAATGCAAAAACAGATGGTGCTTTACAAAAAGTTCTTTTTTTTTACAACCTTATTTAAGATTTGCGAGTATCAGGAATGCGTTTGCAGTGATTTAAATGTTATAAAATCTGGTGACAATATGCTTGTTCTTGTAATGCCAAACTAACAAAACTGACTACCACACATTCTCAAGATATGAAACCAAAAAAAAAAGTATGTGGAAATAATCTTTAGCTTCCCTTCGAGAAGTCTTTATAATTATAAACTCATACAAATGGGCCGATTTTTATATATTACATTAATAAAAAGATTACTTCTGTTATGAATTTCCTCAAATGATGACGCTGTTTTCAAAAGTCTGTAACTCCGTCAAATATAATTTCAATCAAATAAAAATGCTACCAAAAATAGAACACAGAACAAAGTTATAGTACACAAAAGAATTTTAGCGCCGTGTTTATCCAGAAAGAGTGTGCCCTTTAGCTCCCGGAAGTATAGGTCTTCAACAAACATATGCCACGTCTTCCTATTCTGTGCCATCCGCTTAAGTTCTGTCCATGTTTTCCTCATCATTTTCACCTCTGTATCAAGTTCTCTTCTCCATGTGTTTTTCAGTCTACCTCTTCCTCTCTTTCCCTGTGGATTCCAGAACAATGACTGCCTTGTAATGCTATCAACAGGTTTTCTCAGTGTGTGTCCTATCCATCGCCAGCGTCTTCTTCTTAACTCTTGTTCCACTGGCACTTGTCTGGTTCTTGTCATCAATTCCACATTTGTGACTTTGTCATACCATTTCAATCCTTCTCTTCTACGCAAGCACCCGTTTATAAAAGTCTGTAGCTTTTTGGTTGTTGTTTTTGTTGTTCTCCATGTCTCAGAGCCATACAATAGGACTGACTTTACATTTGAGTTGAAGATTCTTATTTTCGTGTTGGACTTGATTTCTCTTGTTCTCCAAATGTTTCACAATGCAATGAAAGCTCCTCTTGCTTTTTGTATTCTTATTTTGATATGATTGTCTGTCGCTCCAGCGTTGTCTATATTACTGCCAAGAGTGCCCTTTTATACCTTTCCCTATTCCTCTTATACTTTTTTTCTCTTTGCTGTCGTTGATCTCTTCTCTCTCCCTTTTATCCTGGAAGTTTAGTCTACAACTCCGCCTATGCCGGTCCCAAGCCCGGATGAAAAAGGAGGAGGGCGGCCTGCATGGAGGCCGTAAGGAGGCAGCCCCTCCACCATGCAAAGGCACAACAGGCCAAACACCTGTTTGTCTTAAACTTTGATTACAAGCAATATAAGAGAGAAAACCGGACTGATTCTAAAGGCGACGAACTGGAACGGACTACGACTTATGGAACATGGAACACAAGAAGTATAAATGGGAAAGAAGAGGAGCTGATGGAAGAGATGAGGAAAGCAAAACTAGAAATCCTGGCTATTACCGAAACAAAGAAAAAGGGACAAGGAGTCATGGATCTCAATGGCAACACTCTGCTATACAGTGGTGTACCCACATCTGAAAGAGCTAAAAGGGGCGTGGGTTGCATTGTGGCCAAAAACCAGAAAGATAGTATCAAGGGATGGAACTTTGTCTCGGAACGCATTATGGTTGTAAAACTAAAAGAAGGAGAAACCATAGTCAACCTGGTCATAGTGTATGGGCCAAATGAGGATGAGAGAGCAGAGGTCAAGGAGGAATTCTTCGAGCTGCTTCAAAGGACAGTGGATGACTGCCTAGATGAAATTATCATGCTCGGAGATTTCAATGCCAGAGTTGGAAATGACCATGCTAGATGGGGTGGAGTTATCGGAAGATATGGAGAAGATACTCTCAATGACAATGGAAAGCGACTCCTCAGATTCTGCAGTGAGCAGAATCTGATCATTACCAACACAAAGTTCCCCTATAAGCGCATACATGCATACACTAGGTGTGAACCAACAAAGAATGAGAAGTCAGTGATCGACTATGCCATTGTTAGGAGGAGCTCATTCAAATATGTCCGGGATGCTAGAGTCTGGAGGGGGCCAGAGACTGGAAGTGATCACTACCTGCTTACAATCAAAAGAACAACTGAAAGAGTTGCTCAACCTAGGAACTGCCCAGCACCACGCAAGAAACCAAGTAAACGAACGGAAGAAATGAGCATTAAGACCTACAAGCTGAAAGAGCCAGAAATTAAGACCAGATATCAGGGGCTTATTGCTACAGCGGTGAGAAACACAGAAGAACAACCTGATGACTTGGAAACCCTGTGGCTTAAATTCAAGGACATCATAAAGACAGCTGCTGTAGAAGCATGTGGTGAAGTCCGACTTGGAAACAAGAGAAAGAGGACACCTTGGTGGACAGAAGAAGTCAAAGAGAAAATAAGAGAGAAGAAAATGGCATGGAAACAATACTTAGGAGCTAAAAACACAGAAGGACAAATAGAGAAATATAGAGAATATGTGATACTCAGAACAGAAGCAAAGAACAAGGTGCTAGCAGCAAAACAGAAGTCCTGGGAAGAATTTGGAGAAAAGCTAGAAAAGGATGCGCAAGAAAACCAGAAATTGTTCTATAAGACCCTAAAGAACATGAGGAAGGAAAAACAATGCCCTCTCAAATTTATAAAGGACAAGCAAGGCAAATTGCTTACTGCCCCGAAGGAAGTAATGGAAAGATGGAAAGAATATTTCTCAGAACTCCTTGATGGTGAGCAAGTTAGAGCATCAGAAATGATAACCACTAGCACTGAAGAGGATACAAATGGTGATGAAGATGACATAAAGATGGAAGAACTGAAGGCAGCACTGGAGAAAATCAAGATGGGCAAAGCAGCAGGGCATGATGGTAAAACACAAGAAATGGTTAAGTACATGGGAGCATCAGGCGACCTATTACTCCTAAGGGTCCTACAGGCAGCATGGTGCAACAAGGCCATACCAAAGGATTGGGAGATTGCCATCATAACACCGATTTTCAAAAAAGGGTGACAATCGACAATGTGGAAACCATAGAGGCATATCCCTTCTCAGTGTCCCTGGTAAAATCTACACTAGAATCCTAGAGCAGAGACCCCGATGCCTAGCTGAGCCACAATTGGATGAAGCCCAGTGCGGATTCCGAGCAAACCGAAGCACTCAAGACCTAATCTTCACACTCAGGCAGCTGAGTGAAAAGGCCCTTGAGTACAAGAGTGAGATCCATCTTTGTTTCATAGATCTGGAAAAGGCGTTTGACAGGGTCCCCTGGAGCAAACTTTGGGACTGTTTGGCAAGGAAGAACATTCCAGCACCTCTGATTCATGCTATACAGAGCTTCTACAAGTCTTGCAGAAATTATGTGAGGACAGCAAACTATAAGTCAGAAGAGTTCAGGACCACCACTGGTGTAAGACAAGGTGATATCCTGTCACCTTATCTTTTCATACTCCTCATGGACGATGTCATCAATGCATGTAAGGAGAGAACAAGAAAGTATTCAATGGGGTACTGGAAGATCAGACAGGTCTGTATTTCAGAGCTAGCATTTGCTGATGATGTTGTCCTGATTGCTAAATCAGAGACACATCTCCAATCCAACCTGCAAGTCTGGAAGGAAGAGCTGGAGAAGAGAGGGATGGTCATAAGCAGCTCTAAAACAAAATCCATGGTTATATCACGAGAAGAAAGAAAACATCAGATTAAGTTGGGAGAACAAGTCCTGGAGCAGGTCGACCACTTTAAATATCTCGGAGCTATTATAGACCGAAAGGGGGGCATCAAAGAAGAGTTGGCCACTCGAAAAGCAGCGGCTGGGAGACTTTATCAGGCCATAAATCGAGGATTCCTCAGCAAGAAAGAGGTTGGTAAGAAAACGAAGATGGCTGTATACCGCTCCACCTATGTCCCAGTCTTGACATATGGATGCGAGTCATGGGCAATGACTACAACCCACAAAAGCCAGATCCAAACCTCAGAAATGAGGTATCTGAGGAAGGTGGTTGAAGTAACAAGAAGAGACATGGTCCGCAACCAGACGATCCGTCAAGGCCTAAAATCCCATCCGCTGCAGACCCAAATAGAACAGTCCCAACTAAGATGGTTTGGCCATGTCTGCAGAATGGGAGAAGATCGGCTACCACGACAAGCATGGGAAACAAAGAGCCAGGGATCCAGACCTCCAGGACGACCCAGAGTCGGCTGGGAGGACAACATTAGACAATCTTTGAAGGACCGAGGACTAGAATGGAACCAGGCCAGGAAGAAGACAGCTGATAGAATAGTCTGGCGCTCTCTCTTCCAAACCTCTACACCTCACGGTAGAAGAGGAACGACTAAGTAAGTAAGTAAGTTTAGTCTACGACATTTGTGTAATATACATGGTAATACAGTCTACATTTGACTGATAGCAGGTGTTTTCTGTTATAAGGAACTGGAGCAACAAATAGAGGCAACAAATGATCGCGTCTCGAAAGAGGGTTAAACCTTGTTAGACATGTGAAAATTCTTTCATTCATTTCTCTTTTCACATAAAATGGAATATGGAGGGGCGCTGCACTTGCCCACCTGCTCGAATCCAGGGCCCACGCATTTATGTGCCCTTGGAGCAGTAGTTTCTGTATCAGTCTGTGTGTTACAGAGGCCAGAAAGAGGTAGCGAAGAACAGTAGTGCTATACCCTATCATGCAAGTCGTATAAGGCGACAGAGGAGACTACCATGGAAACGACTGTCCCAAACTACAGAAATGTGTAGCCGATAGAAAAGATTACACCATGAACAAGTCATTTAAAGTAAGTAACTCAAGTAATTCAAGTCAGCCGTCAGTGGTGGAAGAAGGTCCTCGCTTGAGCAGGTTCATGACGCGGTACTGAGTCAAATGGAGTCTGAACTGCTGATTGACCTTTGATCATCTAGAAACAAAATGTTCATAAGGGACGCTTGGAATGTTCGAACACTAAACGTAAAAAGGGAAAACTGCACAGGTTGCATCAAAGATAAGACGCAGTAAAACTGACATCATAGATCTACGTGAAACAAGATGGAAAAGGATAGAAACAAACAAACCAGACACAAGAGAAATAATGCTATTTATAAGGCACTAGGATGGCAGCGCATCTCATAGTAAAAATGTGGCATTAACAGTATCAAACTCTTTTTTTCTTTTAAGTATTCGCTACATTTCGGCGTAGCTCGTACTAGGATCATTGAACTGTCGATTAAATCAAGACGACTTTCTATATTCTAGTGAAAACGAGCGCAGAAAGCACTTACAGAATTGAAAGCGATGACTACAAGACTGACACTAAACTGCCAAAAGTAAATTAAATATGAACATCATTAGTGTTATAAACCAACTAACGATAAAAAAGAATATCTGAAAGAAGAATTTGACACCAGACTTAAACAAAAATGAAGAAAGAAAAAAAGAAAAATATTACCATATCTATGGGTGACCTTTAACTGCAAAGATAGGAAGCGACAATAGCGGCTTTGAAGAGATTATGGGAAAGCATAAGCATAGAATACTGAACACAAGTGCAGACACATTCATGAGCTTCCGTGCGTCAAATAAACTTGCTCGAGGAGTAAGCACGATTCCATATAAATGAATAGTAAAGCAACATGGATATCACCAGATCAGAAGGCGGAAATCAGGTTGATAATATATGCATAAACAAGAAGCCTAGACAATCGTTCATGACGTATAAATATGGAGAGCAGCAGGTATGGTGTTGCACTACCATCTTCTTTGAGCTAAATGGAAGGCAAAGCTTAAAAGATATACAAGATATAGCTGCAGGCAAAAATGTAATAAGAAATGTCTCAAAAATCAAGAAACACTAGAACAATTTACGGTTACAAATTCCAATAATTGCCAAGTGCATTAACCACAAGAAGACGAACACAGTACCACTGGTAATAATTAAAACAAATTTAATGAAACATGTGGAAAAGTTCTTGGGAAACGAGAAAGCCAGTACACAGGAGGCAAAATCAGAAATTGCATTTCCAGTGCTCATGAACTAAATATTGAAGCTAACAATAAAGTAAGAAGTATCAGAAGAGACGAGAGGAAATGTACTGACACTTTGATAACGGATATAGAGGGTGCTGCCGTCATAGGGCATATAAAATATAAGTGCGACATTATAAAAATGCTGACAGAAGAATATGAACAATCAAACTGTCCTATCAAGTACAAGAATGCAAAATTGCTAAGCAGCACAAAGGAACCAAATAAGGGAAGGACGGAACATTTCAAGACACTGCTAAATAGACCCACTATTTGTTATCACTACTACCACTGACTACTAGTAAGTGTGTGAACATTTTAATATTTTTTTGTGCAATTGTAACCTACTTCCCCAAGTCCATTAGTTCTCTTATTTTACTCTTACAGTTATCCCACTGTTGGTAACCGTGACTTGGGCTGTTGTTATGTACTATGAATACGACTTTCACTGTTGGATCGGAAACAGTAGGTCACTGTACATCTTAATAATCTACGTACCAATCATGTTTGCCTTATTTGTAAGTACACAGTATCTGGCTGCTGACTTGGACTTTTTATACGTTTTCTAAAATTGTGAATAACGTCTTCACACCATATTTATTGCGTGCTTTGTTTGTTTGTTTGTTCGTTTCGATCAACAGAGATTTCAGTTTTAATTCTTTACTCGTTTTTATTTGGTGTGAGTTCCAGAGCTTTCTTGCAGGCTACTCAACTCAGCAGACTCAACATTGGTAGAGTTGATAAAACATATCAGACCAGCTAATTGGCGGGTGATACAATGCCACGAGCTGAATGTTTCTACCCTGGAGGAGATTAACTGCCTGCATTCGATACCTATATACAACGCACATAGTCAACATTAACTAAACAACGCACGTAGTCATCATGCACTAAACAATGCACGTAATCATGACTGCTCTTCAATGCCTTATGGAGCATAGCCCTTCTTCAACTTACTTACACAAGACCTTGCTATATTTAGCCTTACTTTCAATGTCTTTTCATGTCTACTTTATCCCTTGTTACGTCTGTGCTCAGTTCCTTTATCCATGAGATTTGATGTCTACTTCTCTAATACTGCGACTTTCAGAATATGTACTGCCATGTAGTGCTATCAACCAGATCTGCTTCTTCGTCGCTCTTTTTAATACTGTGAGCTGGATTTCAAAACTTGTATTTTGTTCAGCGGCTATGTGTATTTAAAAAAAAAAAAAAGAACTCTAAAGATTTAAGTTATGGCAGTCGGCAAGATGGAGCCGCTTTAACCTCTCCACTCCCAACAGCCTCGTGGATTAGACCGTTTAGCCAAAGACTACCGAAGACTTCCTTCTCGCAAACTGACGAAAGACAAGGGGAAAACATCATTATAATATCCATTGTACAATCATGAGTCAAAGCAACTTACATAGAAAACAAAACGACATTAAACAGGTCTACAGCAGAAATACCTTGTCCAGTAAAGAGCATCACATGCTACAGGTGATACGGTCATCAAGTGAATGAAAGAAAAATTACATTGATCATAAAAATGTGAATTTTCTGGACACGTATGTAGCACGGGAAATCAGATAAAGTTAGAAGGGCAAAGGAGATAATGAATTTATATTTGACAGGATTATGTGAAATACAGTAAACCGGAACACTTGACATATATATCTGCAAAATAATTTTTTCTACGGAACAAATTAACATGAAATATTACAGTAGGCATAATTATTATATAAATAAGTATTACACACATAAAGGTATGTTTCAGGCACTCGCAAGAAATAGAGAAGTAAAATAAAACTAGACAACAGAAGTGAAAGACGTACCGGAGAATCGAACCCAGGACCTAGCTACGGAAGCGAATCACATTATCGTCCCTGTCAACTAGGCACCACTGTATTGTTGTTGTCTACTTTCTATGTTGTCTACTTTTTCTGTTGTCTAGTTTTTATGTTGTCTACTTTTTCTGTTGTCTAGTTTTTATGTTGTCTACTTTTTATGTTGTCTAGTTTTTATGTTGTCTACTTTTTCTGTTGTCTAGTTTTTATGTTGTCTACTTTTTCTGTTGTCTAGTTTTTATGTTGTCTACTTTTTCTGTTGTCTTGTTTTTATGTTGTCTACTTTTTCTGTTGTCTAGTTTTTATGTTGTCTAGTTTTTCTGTTGTCTACTTTTTCTGTTGTCTAGTTTTTATGTTGTCTACTTTTTATGTTGTCTAGTTTTTATGTTGTCTTCCTCTTTATTTGTTTAAATAATTATTATATGCAGAAAAGTAAGAATTGTAAAGAGATTTTGGTTCATTTCGGATCGTGTCCTGTAAATATAATGATTGACTACTAGATATTAATTTTATACACATATACTCAACAACATCGGATAGCACAAAAGAAGAAATTAACACATTCTTCAAGGAACCTGACATGACTGTGGCACTGAACTGCATTAAATTTGTTTCTCTCCTTAAGTCTAAATAGGTTGTCCACCTTCATGATGCAGTTGTTTATGATAGACGCTCTCGGTTATTGCTTGTCCCTAAGCTTTGTCTTTCAGTCTTATTACCACAGGCGTAAAGCGCTTATCCTAATTGTTGATTACTGGGATGATCTGTAATGTATTACAGCGTCTTACGATTTACGTCAGTGGAGAAATCTGACAGGTATTCTCTGAAGAATATCGTCCAAATATATTTCTTGAAAATTTCATCCAACGGGAATACAAAAAGTATGGTAGTTTAGTCAAATATTAAGGTAGATTACATTTAGTGGTTTCTGCTCTAACTTACAATGTTTCAGATTACAAACAGGGAACTGCTTACTTAATTGTCATAGAAACAGAATTGACCAAAAAAAAAAAAAACAGTCCAAACTATTGAGACTGCCAACACCCATATAAAATACTGGAACATCACTTGTTGCTTTGTCCAGCACTGCAGGAGATGAGACAACTCCTACTAAAGAAACCAACCATTGAAATTGCTCTGTAGAGCAGACCTGAACAAATAATTAGAACCACACAGTTTCACATTATGGCATCACCAAAAGTTAACCCACAGCGATGGTGCTTCAAAGACAAGACAAAATAAGTACAAAGTCGCGGAAGCTTGCAATGAAAACCAAAATATACAATGCCTTTTACGTAAACAAAAGACAGGAACAAACGAGAAAAAAACAAAACAGAATAGAAAAGGAAGCGAGAACTGAATTAAATAATTTTTTTCTTTTTTGGGATGTTCGAAAAAGATACAATACATATACATGGAGGTATCTGAGACTGCACTCTTGAAGTCCGGTGTGAACGAATGACTGAATTTATCTAAATCTCCGGTGGTTCTGGTAGTCAACCTTACAGCTCATGGTGTCTATTTCGCCTGCAGTCGTCAACAAACCTAGACGCTACTGACTTTGAGCTACTATATCCTTCAACAGTTGTCGTTATTTGACATGCAGTATTTGTGTGGCCAAAACAATCACAGGATTACACATTTCAGAGACTAGATTAAGTTTTTCTTGAACACTTAATCTAGAGCACCGATGGGTAACACAGGAATTGTGGGGATGTACTTTAGGAACACTGAACTCTCTAACGATCTACTTTGATCAAACCATGTATGTTTTCAGGTTTCAGAGCATCTGAAATTTGAAATACGTTGTAGTCTGCATGTAACTTTTATCTCTGCTGCACGATCCGCTCCCAGCAATCCCATCGGGATAGCGATGGGACAGAAAAACTAAACATTTTACCGAATGTTAACTTCACCGCTAAGAAAATATAGCTTTATTTTATGAACGAATAGTTCATGAACAAAGTGAGTAAGCTAACTTGCGGGGTATCCCTCGTAATGCATTGAAAGTTCCGTTAAAACTGTGGACACCGCACATTTAAGTGTCGGCTGGAGATGGTTAGTCCAAAATTTAACTAGGTTAAAAATTCACCTCTTCGCAGCAAAGAGATCTACCAAATAGTTACTGGAATCTACCGGTACATCAAGATGACAGGTTGTCGACTTCTAACGTAAAGTATTCAACGATTATATTTTTCTTACACGACCTAACCTACAGTTTTCAAGAATTAAATGTCTCACACAGGACTGAACTAAAACTACTGGAGTTAAAGATGAGATTTATCATACATGTCATCATCTCACCGAGTTATAATAAACACGTATTGGCCTTAAAGCCCGGTTTATTCCTAAAGGTATCTGATGATACAAAGAAAGAACAGGATTAAAGCACACACAGACAGGGCGTAAAATGTGACTAATAAGAGGTTTTGTATGAGGATAGCAACTCATTATGTAAAACAAATTGACAAAGAAACTACCGCTGTGAGAGCGTGAAACTGCTTTGCGGAGACGTCCTGCGGGATCAGCCGCAGTGGCAGATCTATGCCCCGTATGGTGTGCAGAGAAAAATGATGATGATGATGATGATGATGATAGCTTGTCTTAAAATTGTTGAAATAATTTTGCCTCCAGGTTAATTTGTTAATTCTGATGAACTTGGTCAGGATCATAATTGTCAAGCTGCGCACAGGACATGCGACAGAACAAAGACGAATTTGGTAAGATTTACTGGCAAACTCGTTTTAATTTAATAGCTGATTTAAAAATTTAGTTTCCTAATCGGTGATACTAAAGGTGCCATGTGAAATTCGTGCAAATGTTTTCAATCGTTTCTCACTTCATTCAAAAATATTCCTTTACTCCTGGGAAATAAGTGCTGGCTGCACTTGTCTGCAGTTTTGACTTGCCTATAAAATTGCATCTTCTTGTTACACAATAGCATAGCTTCAATTTATTCAGAGGGGAAACGGGTGTTTTCAATTGCATTCTGGGACTAAGTTTGACATCTGACGATATTTGATGCTCATCAGAAATATAAATGTGAATTTGTGTTCCTCTGTGCCTGGGGTGCTGTTTGGATAATGAAAGAAAAATTATGATGAGAAAATAGAAGTAACTGACTTGTAACTCGAATTAAGAGGATGAGTTTGGCAAACTTGTAGAATCCAGGGACAGAGCTTACATTACTTTTTGCATAACTATTAATACAATTTATTAACATTCTTTTTTTAAATGAAACTGCAACATGTCAATTTAGCATATTCCTGGATATTTCCTGGAAAGAATAGGCTTATTAATCTGTAGTGAAGTGAATCCGTATGACAACACGCTCAAATTCCCCGCTCAAAAACAAACTAGCTATCGTATTTTTAAATCTTTAAATAACTACAGTATTTGAAATTTTTCTGAGGGGCAAGTCAAATTTACCGCCAACAATTTATCTAGTGTATTTGAATTTTTATAAGAAACAAGTAAAAAGTTACCGCCCACCCCAAAAATTATCGAGAGCATCGTACAAAATTTAACAACCAATCAAATCGTTTCCATATTTTGTAGTGGTAAGAAAATTTTGGTTGACGCGAAATAAATGCCTATTTTGTGTTTTTGACCGAACGTAAATAATTTATTTCTTAATAACTAAAGATACTTAAAATGAAAGGGATATCTCAAATTATAGCGCTGATATTGCTTAACATATACACATAAAGATTCCCTCATAAAATTTTTTTTATGGTAGTAGAAAATTTAATTTAGTGAGATTTTCACATCAGGGTAAGGCCCAATTTAATTACAAAAAATTACTCACATTTGAATGCAAAGGAATAACTAAAGGAAAACTATATAGAACGATAGAGAAAAATTGGCCGTTTAGTTATCACTTTTGATAATTAAAATCGGTCTACATATAACTGAAATATAAAATGTTCAAATTTAGTCAGATCATACAGACACGCTTAGAATCGCATAAATACTAGAATCAAAAATTAACTTTTTGACTTATCTCTGATTGGCCGGGTGTATTGCTATAAATAGTAACAAACTTTTGTAGTTTTTCGCCATTGAAATCATAAAAATCACACTGAGCTGACGTATACAAAAAGACTGTAGACCAAGCCTTTGCCGGTTGGACTGGTAGCGCGGGCTAAGAACCATTTTACAGCCAGTCAGCTTGAGTGTGTGTGAACTTATTTACCTGAGGGTAAGATTGATAATTTTATTTGCATACTTTGTTAAAGAATTGACCTGTAAAGTAAACAGGCTGTGTGTGCCATATTTGTTCAAAAGTGTAACTGACGATGAGATGTGTTGGGTCATGCTGACCTACGTAGGAATGTGTGTAGTAGCAGACTTGTTCGACTTGAAATATTGGTGTATAGTGTTTGCAAATTTACGACAGTGAGCGTTAAAAGCGATTTCATTTAGTATTTTCTTCTGGAGTGACACCCTGTTCATAGATCATGTAATAAACATCTAGGGAAGGTTAGAATGAAGTAATCAACAGGTCACATGCTGTATTGTACTTGCCATGATTATTGTATGGAAACCAAACATAGACGAGGTACCCAAGCCTTGATGAACCCAGAGAAAGAGTTATGGCATGAAAACTGATGATAGACAACGGTATTCAAGGTCTTGTGCAACTTGTTAGCACAAATGCCTGACCATGATAAGTTTTAATATTGTTAGGGGGGAATTAATTGAGGCAGATCTCTACAGGGAACGGATTGTCCTTCTGTTCCAGGTTATATCACGAATTTACCTCGTGGCTGCAATTTCTTGAGAAGAAGAGCGTGTGGCAGTTTGGAGCTCCCTCTAAAGACTGGAGATAGACCCCATCTTCTCAGCCAGGAGTCACAGAGTTGGTGATCCTGACTACTATTTAAAGAACTGAAGCAGCAACATTCTGAAGATAAGTCCTTTAGAAAGGCAAGGCAACGGTAATAGCTCAGACGATCATGTCTCGCCACAATTCCTGTTCTTAGAGCCGTATGTGAATTAAGTAGGTCACTCATACCCATGCCACAAAGTTTACCTCTCCTTTTTTTCTGTCTGACTGTCTCTAGCCCTGATTGTGTAGTTAGTGTTATATCTTAAGTAAAACTATTTATTTGATTACTAGAAAATTAAATGTTTTAAACTGAAATGTTTGTGAATGCTTGAACAGGACATATGGATTTTACTTAATTTTAATTTTTTTTTACAATCGTAACTTCAGTATGTATACTTTTTTGCCATTATTTCATTTTTACTGTATATATGATGTGGTCAGTAAACGAATAGCAAACAATGAATAAATTGTCAACAATTATAGATATCAGGTATCTTAATTATAACCCATGACGGGTTGATAGGACATTTTCATTGAGCTTTAAACAACGAAAACCTGTGTTTCAATGATATTTTCTTATCTTGTCTCAATGTACTCTAATTTTCTCACGACCACTACTGACCATGCATGTTGGTTAGTTTTTATTCCTTACAGATTCGAGTTCTCACTCCTACAATCTCCAATTTTTACTCCTACAATCTCGAGTATTTACTCCTACAGAATCAAGTTCTGACTCTCACAATCTTGCCTGCTCCTGCAACAACCTTTTTTAACGACCACTGTTAGGAATATGAACGTTTTCTTACCGCGTAGGGATACATTATTTCATACATGCTGACCTGTACATATCCTTCCAGCCGGACCATCAAGTCCACAGTGATTCTTGTGTTTCTGCTGGGAGTAATAAACCTTGTATTTTTCACAAGTATGTTCAGTGACGCACAAGCCACCCGTGTTTACAGATACGTGAATGCAATTTTGCCATACTTCCAGGTGACAATTCCGTATTTAGTGAGCAATCATAATTAATGTCATAGTCAAGGTAATTACCTTATATCATTATCTACTAGAAGACTACTTTTACCATTATCATTATAGTATCACTGTCAAAATAATATCATCACCATAGCCATATCATCATGACGTCATCGTAGCAATATCGTCATAAATGTTATGATTAAATCAACATTATTTCATTATTATCATAAATCTTAGTTTTATAATCGTTTGACATTTTAAGTTTATTGCCATTGTTTCATTATATCATCTGTGTGTCAAAGAGACCCAAAGAGAGAGCAAGTACTAGTAATACTGTAGTCTACGACTCCCGTTATAGAAGACAATTAACGAGGTTTAGCCATCAGACTGGCTACAGTATGTTGTTATAACTTAAGCCACAAAAGATTTCAGTTAAAAAAAAGTAATTAAGAAGTCATGCAAAGCAAGTAAGACACACAGACAGTTTAAAGGATGGCACAAGGCAGGAGAGATTGGCATGGCCTGATTGAACGCCTCAGAATGGTATGACATGACTGAAAGCCTAAGACTGACATGACCTGACTGAAAGCATAAGATTGGTATGACCTGACTGAAAGCCTAAGATTAGTATGACTTCATCCAAAGCCTAAGATTGGTATGACTTCATCAAAAGCCTAAGATTGGTATAACTTCATCAAAAGCCTAAGATTGGTATAAGTTCATCAAAAGCCTAAGATTGGTATAACTTCATCAAAAGCCTAAAATTGGTATAACTTCATCAAAAGCCTAAGAATAGTATGACCATCAAAAGCCAAAGATTAGTATGACTTCATCATAAGCCTAAGATTGGTATGGCCTGACTCAGATCCTATGTTTCATAGGAAGAAAAAGGGTAATGATGCCAGTGATGATAAGATTATATGATTATATAATCAGTATGCATCTCAGAGATTTATTCTACGATACTCTTTCAATTTAGTTAGTTGCCTCATGTCTTACCTCATTGTAATACTCACTGAACTCAGTGTAGATTGTGATTAAGTATATACTTTAATGACTATATATGCATCATATGCATGTGTGTAAATTTGTTTACCACTGTTTCGATTACTGTTAACTTAAAAAAAAAACACGTGTAACAACTTCCAATCCATTTTTTCCAGGGAATCGTTGTGTCATTGCTGTACTGTGGTATGAATAGTGAGGTAAGGAAAATAAGATGTCGGAATGATCTATAAACGATCGACTAAACAGGCGATAAGCTCTGTTATTGTCAGTAGTGGAGGTTTAAGAATGGAACAAACGTTCACTTAAAGCTACCTTACATCGAGACCTGGTGTAGTTGTTTAGATTTTCGTCAGTTCATTCTGGCAGATCTGAATCCGATGATCAGATTGGCTGATAAGGTAAATGTGGTCTTGCTCCTTGCCACTAACTAAGTGAAGCCCGATACCGATTTGAAAAAAAAATGGGTTGTTCTGTGCCTGATGTTTGACCTATGTGTCTAACGGTGGTGCATATACAGTTACAGTATTAGAGCAGACAAGTAGGGATCATCAGTGGGTGGACATAATATAAACAAACTGAGATTCCCTGATGATAAAGTCATAATAACAAAAAGAGTACATGTTTAACAACATTTGATAAAAGATGTATGTTTGAGGTGAAGAACAGAATAGCCCAAAAAAAAAAACAGCATTCCATAAAATGATAATTATTTTATGCAACAATTCTTTGTTAATAGAAGTAAGAAATAGAGTTCTTCAGTGTTGTATAGAACCAGTCCTGACATATAGGAGTGAATCATGGACAGGTAGTAAACAAGTAGGAAAAGCATTCGAGGCCACAGAGATTCAGATTTACCGCAGAATGTTAAAAATACAATGGACAGCTAAACAGAGTAATGAGGATGTCCTGAAAGATGGACAGCTAAACAGAGTAATGAGGATGTCCTGAAAGATGGACAGCTAAACAGAGTAATGAGGATGTCCTGAAAGATGGACAGCTAAACAGAGTAATGAGGGTGTCTTTAAAGATGGACAGCTAAACAGAGTAATGAGGATGTCCTTTTGGGCAGGTTATGAGAAGATCTTTGAGCAGGTTATGAGAAGACTAAAGCTGAAGTATATCGTGACAACAAGGATGACTGAAGGACAAAGACATAGTGAGAAGATACCGGACATCATGGTATGACAAGATGATTACAACAAAACTGATAAACATTATTGGAGAAATGGTGGAAAGAAAATACATAAGTAATGACTCGAATGACGTGCTTTGACAACATAAATGATCGACAGCTAAATTACTAACAACTGTATGAAGACATGAAAAAGGAAGGCAAAGGAAATTCTAGCCATTCTATCTTCTGTGCGGACGGATAAATGGGGATAATGATGGGTTTTTATGATAATCTGCAAAATTTACAAGCAAGAATGTTTCATTATACCAACAAAAACATACATAAGCACATTAACATTTTATTTTCCTCCCACACTCATCACCAGGTTCGAAGGGATGTACGAAATCGTTGGAACCGCTTCAAAGATTCTCGCTCCATACATAACTCTGGCTACAGAGGTCGTAACTCACGAACTTCCCTGAGCCTTTTTGTTTCAAGTGAGGTACCTCTCTACTCCTCTTTCTTGCATGTATGTAGTATTCAGAAATACTATTTCATTACCATGGTAAGGCGTTCAGTCAATCTCGAGTATTGTGAAGTGTGCTGTCTGTTTTAAAAGCTCACTAGTTAAGACGGCTAAATCGGAACAGCTTAAAGAGTGCTTGCTACAGCAAAGTGGTGACATACGTAGCAAGCAGATATGCCATTCTGTACTGCTTAAAGATAAAACAAAGCAGAATGCATTACAAATAAATTAAATGTACTTACAAAGAGAAGAAAAGTGACCTTTTAAACAAAATTTTGAATATATATCAATATTTAAAGTTAACATCAAAGCCCTCATTAAGATAGAAAGATAAATTCCAATCACAGTTGCAGGAAAAAGTTAAAATACCAGTCATAGTTAATGGAGACAGTTAAAATACCAGTCACAGTTACAGGAGACAGTTAAAATACCAGTCACAGTTACAGGAGACAGTTAAAATACTAGTCAAACAGTTACAGGAGACATTTAAAATACTAGTCAAACAGTTACAGGAGACAGTTAAAATACTAGTCAAACAGTTACAGGAGACAGTTAAAATACTAGTCAAACAGTTACAGGAGACAGTTAAAATAATAGTCAAACAGTTACAGGAGACAGTTAAAATACTAGTCAAACAGTTACAGGAGACAGTTAAAATACTAGTCAAACAGTTACAGGAGACAGTAAAATACCAGTAAAACAGTTACAGGAGACAGTTAAAATACCAGCCAAACAGTTACAGGAGACAGTTAAAATACTAGTCAAACAGTTACAGGAGACAGTTAAAATGCTAGTCACAGTTACAGGAGACAGTTAAAATACTAGTCAAAATTACAGGAGACAGTTAAAATACCAGTCACAGTTAAGGAGACCATTAAAATACTAGTCCCAGTTACAGGGGACAGTAAAAATACTAGTCAAACAGTTACAGGAGACAGTTAAAATACTAGTCAAACAGTTACAGGAGACAGTTAAAATACTAGTCAAACAGTTACAGGAGACAGTTAAAATACTAGTCAAACAGTTACAGGAGACAGTTAAAATACTAGTCAAACAGTTACAGGAGACAGTTAAATACCATTCAAACAGTTACAGGAGACAGTTAAAATACTAGTCAAACAGTTACAGGAGACAGTTAAAATACTACGCAAACAGTTACAGGAGACAGTAAAAATACTAGTCAAACAGTTACAGGAGACAGTTAAAATGCTAGTCAAACAGTTACAGGAGACAGTTAAAATATCAATCAAACATTTACAGGAGACAGTTAAAATACTGGTCAAACAGTTACAGGAAACAGTTAACATACTAGTCAAACAGTTACAGGAGACAGTTAAAATACTAATCAAACAATTACAGGAGACAGTTAAAATGCTAGTCAAACAGTTACAGGAGACAGTTAAAATGATAGTCAAACAGTTACAGGAGACATTTAAAATGCTAGTCAAACAGTTACAGGAGACATTTAAAATACTAGCCAAACAGTTACAGGAGACAGTTAAAATACTAGTCAAACAGTTACAGGAGACAGTTAAAATACTAGTCAAACAGTAACAGGAGACAGTTAAAATACTAGTTAAACAGTTACAGGAGACAGTTAAAATACTAGTCAAGCAGTTACAGTAGACAGTAAAATACCAGTCAAACAGTTATAGGAGACAGTTAAAATACCAGTCAAACAGTTACAGGAGACAGTTAAAATACTAGTCAAACAGTTACAGGAGACAGTTAAAATACTAGTCAAACAGTTACAGGAGACAGTTAAAATGCTAGTCACAGTTACAGGAGACAGTTAAAATACTAGTCAAAATTACAGGAGACAGTTAAAATACCAGTCACAGTTAAGGAGACCATTAAAATACTAGTCCCAGTTACAGCAGACAGTAAAAATACTAGTCAAACAGTTACAGGAGACAGTTAAAATACTAGTCAAACAGTTACAGGAGACAGTTAAAATACTAGTCAAACAGTTACAGGAGACAGTTAAAATACTAGTCAAACAGTTACAGGAGACAGTTAAAATACTAGTCAAACAGTTACAGGAAACAGTTAAAATACTAGTCAAACAGTTACAGGAGACAGTAAAATACCAGTCAAACAGTTACAGGAGACAGTTAAATACAAGTCAAACAGATACAGGAGACAGTTAAAATACTAGTCAAACAGTTACAGGAGACAGTTAAAATACTACTCAAACAGTTACAGGAGGCAGTTAAAATACTAGTCAAACAGTTACAGGAGACAGTTAAAATGCTAGTCACAGTTACAGGAGACAGTTAAAATACTAGTCAAAATTACAGGAGACAGTTAACCTACCAGTCACAGTTACAGGAGACCATTAAAATACTAGTCCCAGTTACAGGAGACAGTAAAATTACTAGTCAAACAGTTACAGGAGACAGTTAAAATACTAGTCAAACAGTTACAGGAGACAGTTAAAATACCAGTCAAACAGTTACAGGAGACAGTTAAAATACTGGTCAAACAGTTACAGGAAACAGTTAACATACTAGTCAAACAGTTACAGGAGACAGTTAAAATACTAATCAAACAGTTACAGGAGACAGTTAAAATACTAGTCAAACAATTACAGGAGACAGTTAAAATACTAGTCAAACAGTTACAGGAGACAGTTAAAATAC
Organism: Oreohelix idahoensis; assembly: GCA_024509875.1. NCBI lineage: Eukaryota > Metazoa > Mollusca > Gastropoda > Stylommatophora > Oreohelicidae > Oreohelix > Oreohelix idahoensis. Next base: position 204,872 of record JAMPIV010008509.1, read on the forward strand.
TATTCAAACAGTTACAGGAGACAGTTAAAATGCTAGTCAAACAGTTACAGCAGACAGTTAAAATGCTAGTTAAACAGTTACAGGAGACATATAAAATGCTAGTCAAACAGTTACAGGAGACATTTAAAATACTAGTCAAACAGTTACAGGAGACAGTTAAAATACTAGTCAAACAGTTACAGGAGACAGTTAAAATACTAGTCAAACAGTTACAGGAGACAGTTAAAATACTAGTTAAACAGTTACAGGAGACATTTAAAATGCTAGTCAAACAGTTACAGGAGACATTTAAAATACTAGTCAAACAGTTACAGGAGACAGTTAAAATACTAGTCAAACAGTTACAGGAGACAGTTAAAATACTAGTCAAACAGTTACAGGAGACAGTTAAAATACTAGTCAAACAGTTACAGGAGACAGTTAAAATACTAGTGAAACAGTTACAGGAGACAGTTAACATAATAGTCAAACAGTTACAGGAGACAGTTAAAATACTAGTCAAACAGTTACAGGAGACAGTTAACATAATAGTCAAACAGTTACAGGAGACAGTTAAAATACTATTCAAACAGTTACAGGAGACAGTTAAAATACTAGTCAAACAGTTACAGGAGACAGTTAAAATACTAGTCAAACAGTTACAGGAGACAGTTAAAATACTAGTTAAACAGTTACAGGCTGTCAGCCTTACTCAACATCATTCTGGTTTGTGCTCCTTATGGAGCATGGATCCACCATGACAGCTGGTCCCCTTGTTGGAAGCCTGCACCAATATGTCACATGCTCTTGTAGCGGTGATTTATGTGGCCATTTGTTTTTCATTTTGAAGTTGCCAGTCCCATACAAAACATAATATTAGTCGCCATAGTGTTGTGAAACCCTGACAGTTGACGTTTGACACATCTCTCAGGATGGACTGATGAACAGATTTACACCACATGGATTCAAAAAATAAACCAGGCCAGGACCATCAAAAGCTTATTCCATATAATAAAATGTAAGAGAACGAACTGAGTACATATGTTATAAATAGTGTGTGCTTCCCTGGAATAAAAGAATTTAAATGATACGAAAGGTCACCACCGTGGAACTGATGACACGAACCAGAACAGTGCCAGTGGAACAAGAGATGAGAGGAACACGCTGGCAATGGATATGACACACACTGAGGAAACGTGTTAAAAGCTTTAAAAGGTAATCCTTGCTCTGTAATCACCAGGGTAAGAGAGGCAGAGATAGACGACAAAACACGTGGAGAAGAGAACTTGAGACAATGATGAGGGAGAATAAAAAGAACTTGAGCTGAAGGCGCGCGACAAGAGGACTTGGCTTGTGTTTGTTGAAGGCCTGTGATCCTTAGGGAGCTTAAAAGTGTATTGACAGATTTATTGATATGTCACTAAAAGTGTCACATTCAAAGTCCAGACACTCACAAAAATGATTCCATTGCATCCTCCCTGTTAAATGATAGGTGTTGGTCAGGGTAAGAGGCAGGAAGTTAAGCGTGTAAGGGAGATTATGTTTGTCTACTATTTACAACTTAGAGCATGTTGGTTTATGATGTCTTTTTTAAAGGGTGTGATAACTGCTGAGTCACCTGAGTGATGTTCTAAGTTGTCCTCACGTTTAGCAGGTGTAAGTATGAGAGAATATATTTCACGTGAAAATGTGGCGTACCAGATCACGTGATAAAAGTACGATCTAACGAATGGCTGAAGTAGTGCAGTTTGGAAAAGAGATTGTGACGAGAGAAGATAGTTGTGAAGTGAGGTTTTTATAGAGGAAGTGTGTGTGCAGCTTTCAATGATTGCGGAAGAGTTAGAAGTTGCAGAACTTACTCGTGCATGTGGTTTTCAGTGGTTCGAACCACCAGGAAAAACTAGATAGCTTTGTGGAGCATGGAGTCACTATTGTAGCTCTGTCCCTTTCTGCCATACATCTGCACCAAAGCATTCCGATGCTGTTGCTGCGGGGGTTTCTGTATCAATTTGTTTACATTATTAAGTTGCCAGTTCCATGCGCAACCTTATATTAGTCACCTCATAGGACCTGCCCCAGTAAGCAGTAATGCTATATTCTTTCCTTGTGTCCTTACATAACCCCAGAACGACACGTGATGTTACATTTCTTTCTCTCATTGCAGGACCCCACCAGTGCTACGACGCTGAGCCTCACTTAATGGAGATGCAGGCGCTTACAGACCCAAAGGCTAACGGGCACGCAGGACACTCTGCTTCATCATGAAAGCAAATAAACAAACAGAGATACAGAAAGAAACATCCAAGGAAAAATTAGAACGAGTTTTTATATATATATATATATATATATATATATATATATATATATATATATATATATATATACATATATATATATATATATATATATATATATATATATATATATGAGAGCTATATAGATAGAGAGAGCGAGAAAGAGAGAGAGAGAGATCGAACGAAATTTATTTTTAAATTGTGGAGAATCGGATGCTAGGCTCATCTTTTGTACAGTATATATTGATTCTCACATGTACTTTAAATATTAATTGTGTGTGTGTAGGGGATATATATATATATATATATATATATATATATATATATATATATATATATATATATATATATATATATATATATATATATATATATATGAGAAAGAGAGAGAGAAATTAGTGCTGTGCAGAGGAGTAATGTGCATCTTTGGGAAATAAATTTTGATGTTTCAAGAGTACAAGAAAAATAGGTAATAATTTTCAAGGTGTGAAGCCACAGGTACTGACATGAACCGTTCAATATCAGCTTTATATGTCACAATGACAGAACAAGCGTGAAGATGGGGTTAAAAACGTTTATTAGCAAACAATAGTACAAGAGGTGAACATGAAGAAACACGTAGAAATAAAATGACTACCAACGAAAACAAACATAAATAAAGAATGAATTGACCAAGTGTATGTGCCTTATGAGAGGAGATTTCTGCTAAATGTTCTTATTAGTAATTTTGACAACAGAAAAAAAACTAGACAAAACAGAAATAAGACAACACCCCGTTAGTCAGATAAAGCGGACATTGTCCTTTTGCAATATTGCAAGACGAAATTATAAGTATTCTTGATTTTTCTACAGTTCGATCTTAAAAATCATATTTTATGGTACACTATTGCCGTGAAGCGGCTTGAGGACCTCACGTTTCGTTGTTGAACCAAATGTGTCGCATGGACAAATGTTATTATTGTAGAATTTCTATATTATCTATTTCTGTAATCCATAGCGAGAAATCTGGGTAGGGCTTCTCTGGTAGAGAACATAGCGGGGCTTACATGAAAACAACCTCCAGCATGAGAATGGAGGTAAAGGCAGCTCCTGCAGCCTTTAGGTGGCTGTCTTAAACTGTATTAACTTACTTACTTAGTCGTTCCCCTTCTACCGTGAGGTGTAGAGGTAACTGTATTAACAAGGGCTGTTATTGTATCAGACTTACAATCCATGCTTCGAAAGGTCCAAAGTGGATGGCTCTGGCTAGAATGGAAAACCTCCATAGAAGCGTGGAATCTTTATGAAATGGTCTGGTTCTAGTGTTATGAGTTTCCGGAGAAATTCTCTGTCCTGACTGTCAAGTGCCTTTTCATAGTTCTCGAAGTCCAATGTAAAGTAATGAATTTAGTTCCAAGCTAATGAGGCTATTTGGTCCATAAAGGATTTTGTTTTTGTTTTTTATCAAAAACCTATCTGTCCATCATTTGACTGGACGTCTATGGCAACTGTATATTCTTTAAAGGGTGATCCTGTTAAGTATTTTTCCTGAAAAATTTACTCTAATATTTGCTTTATTCCTTTGTAATGTATACCCTCTTGCACATTTAGTTTTCTTAACAACTTGATCAGATATCTTTCCTTCCAGTCTGCTGGTATCTCTTATCTCGTATAAAATGTATTGCCTAATTTGTATAAAATGAAAAACTGCCTCTGCTGGAATGCCATCTGTAAAGTGCTCCCTTTATGTCTGCCTTATTTGATGTTTCATCATAAAGTTGTAACTCCTTTCCTGCCGGGTCGATGTCTGTCTGTCCAGGGTTGAAGGAAAAAGAGATACAGAACGACAAAGAGAGAAGATTCTGAATAATTTGACATCGTGACATGGAAATAAGTCAACAACATAATTGATCAATAGTACTGTAGACAGGAAGTTGTCGAGAGACTTGATCACCTACGCCACCAGGCATGATACTTGAAAAAGAAGATTGATGTTTAGAGGAATCTTGTGCAACTGGTCTAAAATAGTTCCTCATTTTATCCCCTTTTTCTCTTTACCCGCTCTTCAAAATTGCTATAGAAATTTCCATTTTTGTCCTTAATAAGGCAATTTAGTTGCTTCCTGTTAGGTTCTTTGTACTGTTGAATGGGCCCTTATACTTCTTTTGGTTGCAGTTTTGTCAAAATTAGCCAAATTTGTGACCATATTTAGACGCTAAATTCAAAGCATTATAGCTATGGATCTCAACAGTTATAAAAAATGTGACCTCGCCCCAAAAATGTTTTAATATATCGTGATGTGCGTTCTAGTCAAATTTGGTGTGTACGACTCAAAAAAAAAAAAAATCAAGACCTTCATAAACTGATATGACATTTTAAGATTATTAAAAATGGCTGCTGTTCATGACAGCAAATAGCAAACTATCATCCATCTCTTTGTTACTGTTATCGCTGGAGGATAAGCCTGTGACATTTTAATTAAAATCTTGCAAATTTCATGAAAATAACTCTTCATTTTAGCTCTTCCTTATAGAGCTTCCGATTAACAGATTGGTTAGAGCACTGGCCTCTAGCAGCAAAGGTAGTGGGTTCGAAACACGGTGGCGTAACGCTCCAGTCTACCCAACTGTAAATGGGTATATGACTCTGCTTTTGAGTTGGGAAGGCAACGACAGCAAGGAAGGTAACTGGTCACCCCACCTCTCAAAGCTGGACTTAATATAATGGAATCTTTGAAACTTCACTCCTCTACGACAGTATACGCTGTGCGACTAACGTTACCTTTTTTGTTGTCCTTAAGGATATGAAGTTGTTGATAGACTTTTCCTGTCCTTAAGGATATGAAGTTGTTGATAGACTTTTCCTGTTCTCATGGTCAAATAAAGCAAAATTTAAAAATGAAGTATTTTGTACATTAATCGCCTGGACTATCATCCAACTCATACACATAACTGTTATTATTGGAGGATAACGGTGTGCACTTTAATTAAAATCCTGCCAAACACTGCTGGCACACGTGCATGCGAATGACAACTCTAAGCGGAAAGGTCACACGGCGAGAAAGACAGGAAATAAGCGAGAGTGTAACAAAGCTAGAAACATAAAACAGGCGATCAGAGTGTTACAAAGTTAGAAACATAAAATAGGCGATCAGAGTGTAACAAAGTTAGAAACATTAAATAGGCGATCAGAGTATAACAATGTTAGAAACGTAAAATAGGCGATCAGAGTATAACAATGTTAGAAAAATAAAATAGGCGATCAGAGTATAACAATGTTAGAAACATAAAATAGGCGATCAGATTGTAACAAAGTTAGAAACATTAAATAGGCGATCAGAGTATAACAATGTTAGAAACATAAAATAGGCGATCAGAGTATAACAATGTTAGAAACATAAAATAGACGATCAGAGTGTAACAAAGTTAGAAACATTAAATAGACGATCAGAGTATAACAATGTTAGAAACATAAAATAGACGATCAGAGTGTAACAAAGTTAGAAACATTAAATAGGCGATCAGAGTGTAACAAAGTTAGAAACATAAAATAGGCAATCAGAGTGTAAAAAAGTTAGAAATATAAAATAGACGAACAGTGTACAACCAAAGTTATAGACATGCCATCGGTGATCAGAGTGTACAACTAAACTTATAGACTTAACATTGCGATCAGTGTACAACCAAACTTATAGACTTGACATCGAACGAACGAACGAACAAACTTTATTTTCGAAGGGTTGAGAATTGAGCGCGCAGGCCCGTCTAACAATCTGCCCTGCCACTCTCATTTATCTAGCATATTATATCCTGTCATTCCCACATGTTACTTAAAGCATTAATATGAAGGCATACAACATTATAAAGGTAATATAACAGCCTACGTTTACAGTATGCAGTCATAATCAAAATTAAGTATTGTTCATTAAACAAACATTACAATAAAATAAAATTAAATTAAAAAAAAAATACGAACAGTAAATTATGATTTCAAGCATAATCAGATTAGGTGGCATGGTATCAGAACTCATGAAGTATTTGACAGTCTGCTATTGAAGGAGGTGAGACTTGGGTGTTATTTCTTTGCCCTCCGTAACCCAAGAGCAGAATCAGTAGGAGAGGTAGATAGACATAACTTTATTTAGAAGAGTAAAGAATTGGGACCCAGGTCTGTCCAACCATCCAGCCCTTTATCTTTCATTCTGTATCCCGACACTCACCCATGTGTTCATCAGCAATTAATCTGCATTTTTGAATGTGTCATTAAACATCAATACACAAATTACATAAACACATTCTCGCTTATATCCGTACATTCTTCAGGGAAAATGAAATAATAATAATAATTTCTTACGCACTTCTGTAGCAGGACACATCTTCGAGCCGTAAAAATGTATATCTGCTCATTCTCATACACATCATCACATTTAAGGAAACAAAATACATTACATATTTCAAAAGTACAGTGCACTGCAGGTACATTCTCACATACATTACATTATATAGCAATACTACGTGGATATAAAACAAATTATTCACATAGACAATAACGAGCGGAAGAGGAAAAGAAAGGTTGACATATAGATAAGATGTGGACTGACAATGGCTGCTTCTATGGGGTTAGTTAATCGGTGTTGATCAAGTGTTTAATAAGTGCTTTGTTGAATGAGTATTGTGTATGTTGGTTTTTTATGTGGTGTGGAAGGATGTTCCACAAGTAGGCTCCAAAGTAGGCTAGACTCTTTTTGAACAGGTCGATCCTAGGTTTGGGCAGACGTAACTGATGTAATTGTAGTCCCTCTCTTCTACTGGTTTGAAACAATGATCGTAGGTACGGCGGGGCATTGTTTGATAGAATTGCGTGAGTCAGCTTGGCTTTGTTGTAGAGGAGACGTTTTTTTAGGGACAGTATTTTGGGTTCTTTTCGTGTCCTTGCGTGTAGTTTCGTACGATTATCGGTAATCAGACGTACTGCTCTCTTATGCAGGGAGTGCAGTCTCTTTGAGGTGGAAGCAGGGCAACCATCCCATAGTGTAGAGCAGTAATCTAGATGTGTCTGTATATGTGAGGTGTAGAACAATATTCTAGTGCCTGCGTCTAAGAAGTGTTTTATTTTGGCCAGCTGGTAGGTCTTTTGAGCTAAGTGTTTCGTTAAATTCCGTACGTGGGAGTTCCAAGTCAAGTGCTGGTCAATCGTCAAGCCTAGAACTTTGTGTTACATGATCAATGTATATTGGCTCCGCATGTAGCTGTAGCGATTTTTTGGTGCAGTTTAGGAGTTTCTGTCTGGTGGTAATCAACATAGATTTTGTTTTTCCTGTGTTTACTGGCATACGGTTCATATTACTCCATTTTGTTAGATTGTCTACATCGCTTTGAAGAGTCATTTCAAGTGCCGCACTGTCAGTGTCACTAGTGTAGATAGTACAATCATCTGCAAAGAGGTCACATGTTGAATATTTTAGATGTACTGGCAGGTCGTTGATGAACATTGCGAAGAGTAGGGGTCCAAGAATAGAACCCTGCGGTACTCATGTATCTATCTTCGAGAAATCTGATGTCGATTTGTTGTGGAACACTAACTGTTGTCGATCTGCCAGGAATGATTTGATGATGTTTAGTGGATTAGGGCCTATTCTGAGGGTTTCTAACTTTTGAACCAAGATAGTGTGGTCAATCATGTCAAATGCTTTCCTGAAGTCGACAAAAACAGCACCACATAATTTTCCATCATTTACGTTCGACAGCCAGTTGTCTGCCATTTTGGTGAGAGCTGTGTGACAGGAATGTTTGGGTCTGAAACCTGACTGGCTCTCAATGAGCAGTTTGTTTGCTGTTAAGTGTTGAAGTGTGGTGTTATAAATGTGTTTCTCTAGTGGTTTTGATATAGATGATAGAATGGATATTGGTCTGTAACAGTTGGGATCGCTATGTGAGCCAGATTTATAGAGAGGATACACTTTGGCAGTTTTAAATGCTGTAGGGAAGTAGTTGTGTGCAATACATTGGTTGTATACATAGGTTAAAGAGTCGCAAATGATGCGTGCAGCGTAACGTAGAATCTTATTGCTGATACCATCAAGTCCAGATGAGTTGTTGTTTTTTAATGCCAAGACATCGGCGATCAGAGCGTACAAGCAAACTTGTAGACACGACATAGGTATCGGCGATCAGAGTGTACAACCAAACGTATAGACATGACACAGGGGATCAGTATACAACCAAACTTATAGACATGAAATCGGTGATCGGAGTGTATAACTACACTTATAGATATGACATCGGCGATCAATGTACAACCAAATTTATAGACACGACATAGGTGATCAGAGTATACAACTAAACTTATAGACATGACATAGGCGATCAGAGTGTCCAACCAAACGTATAGACATGACATAGACCATCAGAGTGCATTACCAAAGTTTGATACTTGAAATAGCGATTAGAGCGTCCCATAAAGATTTTAGACAGGAATGTGTGATCAGATGGAACCATCAATTTTAGAAACGCAAAGTAAGCGATCATAATGTACTAGGAAAGATATACAACAGACCGTAGAAACATTAAATAGACAATCAGAGTTTAGTACCAAACTTAGAGACATGAATTTGGCGATCATAGTATACTATCAAACATAGACACGAAATAGAAGATCAGAGTATACTGCCAACATGAAGTAGGCGACTGGAGTGCACGAACAATGTATGAGACATCGAATAGGTGATCAGAGTGCACTACCAACGTAAGAGAAATAAAGTAGACGATCAGAGTGCACGCCCAATGTTAGAGACATAAAGTAGACGATGAAAGTGTGCGACCAATGTTAGAAACATCAAATAGGCGATAAGAGTGCACTACCAATGTCAGACACATAAAGTAGACGACCATAGTGCACGACTAATGTTAGAAACATCAAATAGGCGATCAGAGTTCACTATCAATGTTAGAGACATAAAGTAAACAATCAGAGTGCACTACCAAAGTCAGAGACATAAAGTAGATGATGAAAGTGCGCGACCAATGTTAGAGACATAAAGTAGATGATCAGAGTGCATTACCAATGTTAGAGACATAAAGTAGATGATCAGAGTGCACTACCAATGTTAAAGACATAAAGTAGATGATCAGAGTGCACGACCAATGTTAGAGACGTAAAGTAGATAATCAGAGTGCACTACCAATGTTAAAGACATAAAGTAGATGATCAGAGTGCACTACCAATGTTAAAGACATAAAGTAGATGATCAGAGTGCACTATCAATGTTAGAGAAGTAAACTAGATGATCAGAGTGCACGACCAATGTTAAAGACATAAAGTAGATGATCAGAGTGCACTAACAATGTTAGAGACGTAAAGTAGATGATCAGAGTGCACTACCAATGCTAGAGACATAAAGTAGATGATCAGAGTGCATGACCAATGTTAGAGACGTAAAGTAGATAATCAGAGTGCACTACCAATGTTAGAGACGTAAAGTAGATGACTAGAGTGCATTACCAATGTTAGAGACATAAAGTAGATGATCTGAGTGCACTACCAATGTTATAGACGTAAAGTAGATGATCAGAGTGCACGACCAATGTTAGAGACATAAAGTAGATGATCAGAGTGCACTACCAATGTTAAAGACATAAAGTAGATGACCAGAGTGCACTACCAATGTTAGAGACATAAAGTAGATGATAGATGATCAGAGTGCACTACCAATGTTAAAGACATAAAATAGATGATCAAACTGCACGACCAATGTTAGAGACTTTAGAAAAGGCGATCAGAGTGCACGATAAATGTTAGAGACTTTAGAAAAAGCGATCAGAGTGCACTACCAATGTTAGACATGAAGTAGATGATCAGAGTGCACTACCAATGTTAAAGACATAAAGTAGATGATCAGAGTGCACTGCCAATGTTAGACATAAAGTAGATGATCAGAGTGCACTACTAATGTTAAAGACATAAAGTAAATGATCAGAGTGCACTACCAATGTTAAAGACATAAAGTAGATGATCAGAGTGCACTACCAATGTTAAAGACATAAAGTAGATGATCAGAGTGCACTACCAATGTTAAAGACATAAAGTAGATGATCAGAGTGCACCACCAATGTTAGAGACATAAAGTAGATGATCAGAGTGCACTACCAATGTGAAAGACATAAAGAGGATGATCAGAGTGCACCACCAATGCTAGAGACATAAAGTAGATGATCAGAGTGTACCACCAATGTTAAAGACTTTAGAAAAGGCGATCAGAGTGTACGACCAATGTTAGAGAATTTAGAAAAAGCGATCAGAGTGCACTACTAATGTTAAAGACATAAAGTAGATGATCAGAGTGCACTACCAATGTTAGAGACATAAAGTAGATGATCAGAGTACACTACCAATGTTAAAGACTTTAGAAAAGGCGATCAGAGTGCACGACCAATGCTAGAGACTTTTGAAAAAAGCGATCAGAGTGCACTACCAATGTTAGACATAAAGTAGATGATCAGAGTGCACTACCAATGTTAAAGACATAAAGTAGATGATCTGAGTACACTACCAATGTTAGAGACATAAAGTAGATGATCAGAGTGCACTACCAATGTTAAAGACATAAAGTAGATGATCAGAGTGCACTACCAATGTTAGAGACATAAAGTAGATGATCAGAGTGCACCACCAATGTTAAAGACTTTAGAAAATACGATCAGAGTGCATGACTAATGTTAGATACATCAAACAGACGACCAGAGTTCACTGTCAAAGTAGAGATATCTAATAGGCGATCAGAGTGCACTACCAAAGCTAGAGATATGAAATAGACGATCAGAACGCACGTCCAATGTAAGAGACATGAAATAGGCGACGACCAGAATTCACTACCAAATTTAGAGACATGAAATAGTCCATCAGAGTACACTACCAAAGTTAGAAACATCAAATAGGCGACCAGAATTCACCGCCAAATTTAGAGACATGAAATAGTCCATCAGAGTGCACTACCAAAGTTCATCATCATTATGTGACGTATTCTCTCCAGAACGTAGTCTCCATTACCAAAGTTAGAAACATCAAATAGGCGACTAGAATTCACTGCCACATTTAGAGTCATGAAATAGGCCATCAGAGTGCACGACCAAATTTAAAGACATGAAATAGTCTATCGGAGTGCACTACCAAAGCTAGAAACATAAATAGTCGACCAGAGCGCAACGTCAAGGTTAATGACAGAAAACGTCGGATATCCAATGCGGGCCGGGTAGGGTAGTGGGGATTGCTGTTTTGAATCGAGAGTATTAGATTTTGATTACTAGCTAGCCTGCTAGAGGTGATGATTTCTCTCTACAGACTTACAGGAATTTACCAGGTTCGGGGACAATCCTCTATGATGTTTTATTTTTAGAGCATATGGTTATTATTTGTGTTGCACCTGCAACGATTAGCTTTGGCATGATCCTTTAATAATTTGTATGATGGCTAACTGCAAACATATGATTCGTCAACAGCATTTGTGTTCAATGAAACAAATGTTTATTCAATTTCCAACAAGAACTGGGTTAAGTCAAATGGTAACCACACCAAATTTGCATAATAGCATGTTGACATTTAATAAACAAGCATAAAAAGTCAATGCATTATTTTAATGATGCAATATTCCTTATTGCATCTCGTAATCTTTTCAAGTTGCTAAAACATGGCGTGGCTCCTCTATCCTTCTAGTGTTCCTTCGTTTATTTGTTAATGTGGTCTAGATTTCACGTTTTTTTTTCTTATCTCTTCATTTCAATGAAGAGCCAAACTTTCTCTTATTCATTAGTATTCCTTAGTTTGACTTTCTCTCAGCTTAAGGACCTTCATTCTTGGTAAAAGGTTCAGATATATGCCTGGGTTTACAATTCTTTACCCAGTTTTCGAGCGTAGCTCCGTTTCAGTTATGACTGTGGGCTCTAACAGTTATTGCATGCAATTCTTAGCACTACTTACGTTTCTCGTGAATTCACAAAATATAACATTCTACATTTCGAAGTTACACAGTTGCTTTAATTGTGCGAAGTCAATCTCCTCTATAGAATATCACTGAGCAAAGAGAATTACGTCTTGTCTCGACCGCTCTAAATTCATTACTCATCAAAAAATGGCTTCATCTCTCGTTCATTCCGGGGGAAGAAAAAGGACTGAGCTTAACCATTGGTGGGAAATCACGTGACCAATGCTTGGCGTAAGCGAAGCTACCCTAATTAATGCTTGGCGTTTCGAAGCGAAGCTTGGCCTAAAATAATGCGTGGCGTTTCGAAGCTAACCTGGTTTAATTAAACATCTGCGTTGAGATTTTCTTTTATCTTCTGTTTCTATAAAAATTTATTTTATGTTAATATAGTCTATATCTGAAAACTCACGGTATACGCGGTTACATACAGATCCCGGGGCCCTGCAAATGTATCCCGTAGGGAGACATTTGAGTACTATCAATAACAAAAATTCATCCCCAAAAATTTCTAAGTTCAAAAAAATTTTTCAGAAAAATTTAAAGTTCAAAAATTTTTCTAAGTCCAAAAATATTTCCAAAAAATTTAATCTAATTCCTATACTGGGGTCCTATGTCTATATGAGGTCGTCTGCTATGTAAAAAAAAACTAGTAGTGGACATCAACTTCAAAAAAGTGTAACTTATTCATCACATCATAATATTTTTCACCAAATTTACAAATTGGCAACACTGCCCAACAAAATCTGCAAAACACTCATAAGGTCATCACTAAAACAAAAATGTGACGAGTGGCAACACTGGGGAATGAACAATAAACTATCTTATTTGCAGAACTTGGCTGGATTATCATAATCTATTACATTTCATTCAAAAATATAGTTGATTACATTCTCTTGGATATGGTGGGGGGTGTTATCTCTTTTCTGTTCCTGTTATTTACTCCATATATAATTCTGCAAGACTTAACAAATCTTTTTTTTTTTCCTGGCGTATTTATTTATTCTATTTCCCAAGTACTCTGCAATATTCCAAGAAATGTCCAAAATCTCTAATTCCTATGGTAATGGCAATCCACTTTCATAGAATAGCCAATGTTTTCATGGGTACTCATCATCTTCTTCTTTTTTTTTTTTTTTTTTTTTTCTAGTGAATGAGCCACTTGCTCATTATTACATGTAGAAAACATCTCTAAACATAATATGCATATTTATCAGACGATAATACAACTAGCATCATTTTTATAAGTAATCATTTTTCACAATAAAAGCATTAGAACCTCATGGCTTATCCTTATTTATTTATCTGAATGTTTCCTTGTTATTGACATTTTCCAAATGGTAAGTGTATAAATTCGTTCTAAGTCCGTCACTGTAGAAAATGTTCTATATTACATTTTTTTTTTTTTTTTTCAAAATATGTGATGTTTGTCTCTAATATCCGTACGTCTGGTGGTGATCCTGTCCATTAGTCAGTTATTTCAAATCATTCCTTCTTTTCTGTCAATACAGTATTTTTTTTCTGTGAACTCTGTCCTAGAAATATTATTTTATATATATATATATATATATATATATTTTTTTTTTTTTTTCAAAGATCTTCTTTGACTTGCCATACATCAATTTTCAAACATCAAATTATTCAGCAACCAACAGACGAATGTGTTACTATCATATTATGAAATATAAGGGAAAAGAAAAATATAGTTTCCAAATCATCATGAATTTTCTACATTGGGTTCCGTATTACTTTATTTTCTCTTTTAAGACAACTGCTTATACTCTTGACAATATGTATCCATGTTGTCACTCTCGAGGCATCCTTGTATACAATTTATATTTGTCTCCTTTTTTTTTTTTTTTTTTTTTTTTTTTTATAACACCAATGTATCATTTATGGTGTTCCAATATCATTGTATCTATTCTAGTCCTCCTGTTATCTTGATAATTCATCCTTAGTAACTCCCTATGTACCTTATCTAGCAATACATTTATGCAAAACACATCAAACAATTATTTATGGAACTATCAACTGAGATGTAAGAACTGTTTGACAATATGAGATGAAAAAAAAAATTTTGGGGTCATCACTCAAAAAAATTGTGACATAGAAAGGAAGAAAATAATCAATTGATCGTGAGGAATCTACAATATTCTCGTAAGACAAAGTTCCTGGCACTCTGACTACTATTTATCCATATTATTTCTGGTTATCCTTGCATACAGTGTACCATTTCCATTTTCTTTATAAGTCCAATTCCTCGCTCATGGTGCTCCAATATTTAAAATGTGGATCCTTCCTATTCCTCTTATTCTGTACTGGAAATATATCCTTATTAATTGTCCATGTACTATATTTGCGAATATTTATCATCAATATATCAACTAATCATTTATAGAACTATTAACATAAATGTCTAGACTTTACTAAAACATGAATAAAAACATGTCTTTTTACATATGTGCAAAATTTCGACACCAACTCTGCCTTCGCTGGTCGAGGGTTAGTCAGAGTTATGTGGTGCCTGTAACATCCGCTGACTACAGCCAGATGGGTGACTTATGGTACTTATAATTCAAAAATCTCATCCGTCAGTTATCTTAAGTGTGGGGCGGGGGTCTATTTCATGGTGTCCTTGACCAAGTTTGCTGCATTTCTAATCTAGATATTCTTTTTTTTTTTTTTTTTTTTTTTTTTTATAGTATCTCCATGATATATCTGTGACATGTCTGTCCTTGGGATAACATTTTTTTTTTTTTTTTTTTTCAATATCCTCGGGGTGAGCAAATCTCAGTGTGTCCACTTTCATCAATCATTTATTTATTTTCTCTCCTGTAATTCTGGGTATGTTATGAGTATTTTAAATTGTCAATTTATTCCAACTATCTTACAACATTCTGTAATTCGTGATAAGGAATAGTCATTTGTTATACAACAATGTTCATATTACAAAGGCAATAAGCAAAAATCAAGGAGATATCTTCTCCAAAATGCGGATGCATCTCTATTTCCTTTACCTCTGGGCGTAGCAATTATTCAGTCATTATTTTTTTTCTCCATTATTTAATCTCCATTTTGTGTCCTTAGTACCTGTGGTTCCATGGGATTATCATAATTCATTTGTGTCTCTTGTCTACTGATAATCCTTCAATAATGACTTCAAATATGGTCCTCGTATGTGCAACAATCATCTGCTCTGATTTTTTTCCATGGTATTCATCAAATATTCTATTATATCCTTGTCTTATCTCGTAACCACGAAAGACTAAGATTATTCCTCCTCCAATGTTAATGTGGGGGATTTTGTGCATAAACCTTACAACAAAATCTCAGCTGTGACAACATAAAGTTTCACCTTAATATAAAATGGCATCTTCATCATACATAACCAGTTGCTTCTTCATCTCATGTGTCATTAGTGGTTATCATGCGGTAATGGGGTATTTCATTTGCTAGGTCAGCATGTGCAAATGCTATTTCTTTAACATGGGCAAAGGCATCATCAACAAATAGGTGCAATTTGTTCAATCTGGGGTTAGCATATACTAATGCTCTCAAGGGATTCTTCATTTGCAGAAATTCAGCATGCGCAAATGTCATTGGGGTATTTGTGATAGGCAGTAAAATTTTTGACAGTACTAATATACATCTGGGTCTAAAATAATAATGTACATTTGAAATAATCCTGTGGAGAAAAATAGCATAACCTACAATACTAGTTTTGGGTATGAATTATGTGCTGTTGAGAGATATTATAGTAGGAACAGTATGATTGATCAAGGTGGCAGATATCAAGGAGTTTAGCATAATATAGATCAAAGAAATATTAGTATGAGGTAAGAAAAAAAAAAACTACTGGTGTAAAGTGTCTGCATGAAAATGCTGGTGAATGGAGCGTGGAATATGATCAGTTACAAAAGTGGAGATGAATGTTACAACAGAATAGTGTGACACATGTGTTATAGGTAAAGTTGTGTAACATTCTAAATATTAAGAGAATGTATGTAACTAAATAAGGGTGTCTGTAAACTCGTAACACCGTGTGTTATCAATTGTTTTAACATTTTTTTTTTTCACAATTATGCTATCTAAAGAAAATCCTCCGTGTGCTGGTCTTGATTTCTTTCTGGGCATCCGTATTCTAAGGCTGGAAAAAATAACTTTCTCAGTGAGGCTTTGACATCTTAGTCTGTAAGCAAGTCATTTGAACTGTCAAAAACTGAAAATAGAGTACATGGGGAGAGTTAGTACATTGTTAAAAAGGTTTATTCACATATGCGTAGACCGTGTTCGGATTTGCGAACACATAAAACACCTGGGCGTGTTTTTCAGAACAGCTTCGCTAGTTCCTTCACCATCTCTAACCTTGCAATGTCCCGACTGCTTAGGCGAGCATCATACTGAGTAGCAGTGGTGACGGGTGTGATAGGCGACGACACTGCATTTGCTGATTGTTGGGACACTGAGGACATTGACGAATGCGGTGATGGTTTTACTGTGGTTAGGGTGTGTATGGCTGGAACATCTGTTGGTTTTGAGGCAGGTATATGTTTCGCCTTGATTTTTCTTCTGACCTGGTTGTGCTGAACGTTAGCACTGGTTACAATGGGCACAGTAATTTGCACACTGTTGTTTTTGACTAGTTGAGATGAGGCTAACACTTCTCGGCTTGGTTTTGGAACATGATTGCGTTTCTTCAGAATCTTTCGTCTGATATAGTTGTGCTGTATACGCGGAATTTTGTTGCTAGGGATTGAGTCATCAGATTCTGTTTTATAGGCGCGTTTGACGCTGGAGCTGACTGGTACAAATAATGTACTATCCGCATCACTGGTTTCAATGGAACTAGCTGTATCAATGTCTGTTTCTTGTTGGTATAATTCTACCATTTTTCTGTCATTATGTTCGTTGGGGTCTGACAAAGCTATGCTGTCTTGTTCTGTTTCGTCTCCATAAAGATCGCTGGTATATGGTTCAACAATCTGCTTGGGTATAGTTTCTTCAGGATCTGATTGTTTTGAACGAGCAATCTTGTTCTTGTGGTATAGCAGTGTTTGGTTTTCACTAGTGTTAAAACTAGAACTGCCTGAACTGGGGGTGTGATAGGTATCAGCTGACGATTTATCACTGTGGGAGTAAGTTTGAGTGTGGATATAAGGTGTTTTCGTGTTGTCATCGTGTGACGTCTGTGGCATGATTTCTTCATTTCTAATGCGCAGGTCTCTGTCTTGTAGTCTATTACGTAATTCAAGTGGTGGGATATCTTCTTCGCTTTCGGACGAGTCTCGTTGTTGTCTTGCTCGATGTATTTCATCTGTGGGTGGTCTGGGTATGTGGTCGTCTTGGTAAAATTCAGAGTCTGTCGTCTCTGACTCTGATATGTCAGACGAATCTGTGCTGGATGGATTATAATTTAGGGTGGCTTTTCTGACTGGTCTTGTATTTGTCGTCAGAGGCGGAATGGGCCGGTGATTATCAATTTTTATTTGTTTTACGTGAGCTTTTGTTTGGTGTTGTTTCTCTTCATTCCAAATAATGAAGTTTACAGGCGTAGTTTGTTTCATGATTTTGTAGCCATCTAACCATCGGTCATCGAATTTTGAACTGCGTACATGTTTCTTGTAGTATACTCTGTCTCCTATTTTGTACGTTGGTAGCTTGGCTGATTTATCATGTTGTTTCTGTTTCTTGTGAAATGCCTTCTGCGTATTTCGTTGTGCAATCTGGTGAGCTTTATACTTTTCTTGAAGGATTATTTCGATGGGGTCTTCTCCCATGTATTTTCTTTGTGGGCGAAGTAGGTTGTCTAACGGAAAGTTTGGTTCTCTTCCGTATAGCATGAGAAAGGGTGACATTCCTGTGGTATCGTTCACGTTTACTCGGATGGCTTCAAGAGCTTGGTTAATGTATAGGTCCCAGTATTGGTGGTTCCCCTTGATATATTTGCTAATAATATCATGTAGGGTGGCGTGCATGCGTTCATTTCTGCCATTTGCATTTGGGCAATAATAAGTGGTTGTAGTATGCTCAATATTCAGCTGGTGTAAGGTGGCTTTAAATGGGTTACCTATAAACTGTTTACCGTTGTCTGAAATGATTCGTTTTGGACAGCCATGCCTGGGAATGAATTCTTGTAAAAAAATTTGCGTGATGGACTGCGATGTGGCATCACTGAGTGGGTAACTTTCTGGCCAAACAGAGTATTGGTCAACTATGTGCAGGAGGTATTTGTTGCCTGATTGGGTGAGTGGGTAAGGACCTGATAAGTCAATGCTCACTGTTTGCATGGGGTAATGGGAAGGTTGCATTTCTTGAAGGGGAATTAAATGTGGCTTCATGTTTCTCAATTTACATGTTCTACAGGTGGCTACATATTCTGTAATGTCCTTGTAGAAAGTTTGCCAATAATACCTTTTCTTTATGACATCAATTGTTTTGTCTCTTCCCATGTGCCCGTTGTTATCATGAAACTGTAGCAATACTTCTGGGACTAGATGTGCTGGAATGACTTTTCTTAGTGTCCCTTCTTGTTTCTGATCAATATAGTATAGAATTCCATCCGGTGGGTGTACTGTAAAATCTTTACTTTTTGTTGGGTTTTCTTTCACGTATGTGAGCAGCTTGACAATTTCTGCATCTTTCGCTTGTTCTACTCTCATGTCAAACATCTCTTGGCTTTCTTCTTCTACTTGAGTGGCGGAATCTGAGGTACTTCTTCGACTTGATGAAGTAATTTCATTAATTTCTTTAGCATTATCGTCAATCTCTGAGGATGTGCCATCATTTTTGACTCTATTTGTTTTCACTTCAGTTTCATCATCATATTTAATCCTGGATAAGAGGTCTGCACAGGTGTTCATTTCGCCTGGGATATGTTCGATAGTGGTGTCGTAGGACTGTAAATTCATTGCCCATGTCTGTAACTTCTTTGGCTGTTCTTGTGTTTTGGTGAGCCAGTTAACCAAAGGTTGATGATCAGTTCTTATAATGAGTTTAGTTCCTCTGACGTAAAAGTCAAACTTTTGTACTGCATAGTGAATAGCATATGCTTCTTTCTCAGTGGTGGTCCACCGTTTTTGTGACTTTGACAATGCGTGGGATAGGAATGCAATGGGTTTCTCATTTGGAATGTTTGGTAGGATGGGTGTTTCATCTTCTAGTACAGGTTGGACCAAACAAGCACCAATTGCGTTATCTGAGGCATCGGCGTATAGTATCATGGGCTGAGAAATATCTGGATGTCCAAGCAGTGGGATGGTGGTTAGGGCATTTTTTAGATACTCAAAGGATCTCTGGCAGTCTTCTGTCCATTTGAAGCGTGCATACTTGCGGGTAAGGGCTATCAAAGGCTCTGCTGCTCTGGAGAAATTGATGATGTGGCGTCTATAGTACCCTATTGTACCAATAAATGAGCGTGTTTGTCTCACCGTCTTGGGGCTAGGCATTTCTCTTATGGCTTTGACTTTATCTTCATCAGGTCTGACGCCATGTCTATTGATGACAAAGCCTAAATATTTTGTTTCTGTCTTTAGAAACTCACACTTCGACAGTTTTAACTTTATTTGGTGATGCCTGAGTCTATCAAACACTGTTTCAACCTTGCGGAGGTGGTCTTCCATCGTGCCTGCGGTATGTATCAGGATATCGTCTATGTATGCCAGGGCAAATGGATGTAGACCCTTTAACACTTCATCCATGAGTGACATATATGTTGCTGGAGATCCTTTTAGACCAAATGGCATAACATTCCAAAAAAAAGCTTCCCATATGTGAACAGAATGTGGATTTCTGTTTTGCCTCAGGTGTCATGGGGATGCACCAAAAGCCTGACCTTGCATCAAGTGTGGTAAAGTATGTAGACTTTCCTAACGTCGCAAGTAGATCGTCTATCCTGGGGAGGGGGTAGGAAATGACTTTTGTGATTTTGTTAAGGGCACGGTAGTCGCAGCAAAAGCGACTGGAGCCGTCTTTCTTTGTTACGATCACTATGGGTGAGGACCATTGGGAACGGGATCTTTCGATGATTCCTGCCTGTAGCATTTCATTTATAGACCTTTCCACGAGTTCTCTATTTTTCAAGGGCGTATGATAGGGTTTCATATGTATTGGCTCCTCTGTGGTTGTTTGAATGTCCATTGTGACAGTGTTAGTTCTGCCTAATTCCATGTCATTGAGTGCGAATACATCTTGGTGCTTTTCTACAAACGTTTTCAAACGTTGCTTATTATCTTCTGTGGCATTCAGGGTTGCAAGTAACTGAGCTATTCTCTCTCTGTATTTATGATCTGCTATGATATCTCTGGTCTGTCTTGATGCCTCCGTTTCATTCCCATAATTTTGGGACATTTTTCTTGCATCTTGTGAAAATCTCTGCTCCTGGTATGTGGCTTTCTTTTGCGTAGTTCTTTGCCGTTCATTGGGCTGTGCTTGGTACTGTCTCCTCTGCCATGTACTGTGTGCATTTCCATTTGTCACTGCATTTACTGTATATTCATTTCTTATTATATTTCTGGGGTAGTCGTTGTTGTGCCATTTTTTCTGATTATTTCTGTCGTAACTGCGCTTATCCGCGTACGTTACTGT
This sequence comes from Oreohelix idahoensis, assembly GCA_024509875.1. Taxonomy (NCBI): domain Eukaryota; kingdom Metazoa; phylum Mollusca; class Gastropoda; order Stylommatophora; family Oreohelicidae; genus Oreohelix; species Oreohelix idahoensis. The sequence goes on from JAMPIV010008509.1 coordinate 225,680, forward strand.
ATTTCTTCTGTTTGTGCTATAGGGCTGTCTTCTTTCCCTGGGCGAAAATTTTTCATTCTTTCTGTTTCCAACTTTGCTGCTATAGTATCCTCCTGTGGTATAGTCATATAAGAATTCTTCCTTTTCTTCGGAAATTTCAATTGGTTTTGGGACTTTATCATATCCACCTGTTTTTGAGTTATATTGATACTCCATGGGGCATGTATCACTGTCTTGTCGCTTTGGATATCCTCCTGGCAAGACAATTTCTGTTTCTCTGTTACTCTGTGATATACAGCACTTCATCTTTTCTCTTGGTGTGCTGGGGCGCAAGAATGAGTAATTATAGTCATTTTCATACTGTGGCCTTTCTCTTCTTATGTATGGACTGGTTCGTTTCTGCCATCTGGGTAGGATATGCTGTGGTGTAACATGACTGTGACTGATGTTACTGCCTTTTTCTGCATAAGCCTTATAACTGTTTACTTTCCGTGTACTATGGTTATTTGTACTGCGATTTCGTGCATTATGTCCAGTGGGAGTGGTTGAGACAATTTGTGGATGGTCTCTATTGGTTTTGGTTTGTCTTATTGTTGACGTATCCACTTGCGCTACAACTGTGCCTCTTTTTATAGTGGTAGTTTTTCCTGACATATTCAATATCATGATGGGGAAATCTCTGGACTTCGAGACTTCAGCGATTCCCTCTGTAATTTGCAACAATGGGTCATCAATAATGCTTTCTTCTGCTAGGGGCTGTACTTGAATTGATTGCCCTGGTGTTATGTACTCAGAATTTTTTACTCTGCCTTTTGCTATGACCAGGGAGTTTGGAGCCACCGTTATGGGAGCTGTAATCCTTACTAAAGACGCTATGTGGATATCGTCCTGGAGATCTATGTACGTATTGTTGACTTTGATTTTGTGGAGGTCATAGTATATTCGAACTTTGTGTTTGTTAAAAAAATCTCTCCCTAGGATAAGATTTCTAGACATTCCTTTAGTAATGACAAATGGGTGTTCAAAATTTGTTTCGCCTAAGGAAAATTTTAGCCATGCTGTCCCAACTGAATTTAGTCTTTGTCCCGTGACTGAAGCTAGGTGTGTTTTGGACGGTTGAAATCGTACTAAGTGTTGGATCCTCTTGAACAGCTGGAACCTAATAAGGCTGATGGATGCTCCTGTATCTACCAGTGCCCTATATTGTTGGCCCTGTATAGACATGATGCAGGAACTGGGGTCCGGATGTATTTTAGTTCCATCATGCAACATTTCTTCATATTGTATTTTACTGGATGGGCCCACTTGACAATTTCTGTTCTGTGTTGTTTCTTTTGTTTTGGACTAGTTTCTGTGATTGTTGCCCTCACTAACGGTCCTGTTTAGTGAGTGGCGCGGCCGTTTCCCTGACGCATGAGGGGTTGAGGTGCGCCTCTGGTATACTGATTTCTGGTGTAATCACGTGGGGGTGGTGCGGGTTGTTGTGGTTGGCAACCTCCTCTTCTGGGTGGTGCATGATTGTAATTTGCTCTACAGGACTTGTAACCATGTCCGAGCCTACCGCATGTAAAGCATCCGTTTGTATTGACATTATTGACGTCGTTTTGCCTCTGTGTGGGGGGTCTATAATTGCGGGGTCTATCATCACTTATTCGTGGGCGAGTCCATTGCCTCCTGGTATGGTCAACTTCCATAGGCTCATGCTCATCATAGTCCCTATATTCTGGTCGGGGTTCCCTACCTGCTCTTTGTTGGAACCTTCGGTGAAGATTTTCCTCCTGTATTGCTGCTTGGATTGTTTCAGCAATAGTCTTGGTGTCTTTTCTAATAAGATGCCTTCTGATATTTTCCGCTCTAAGGCCATCGGCAAATATCCCCACTAACTGTATTTCTACATCAGGTGTGGTAGGGATTTCTCCGCAAAATGCCTCTTCTGCCATATTGAGGAATCGATCTCCAAAAAGTTGTACCGATTCATCTCTTTCCTGTTTCATGCTTCTAAGGACTGACCAAGCATGCATTTTGTCTATGATTTCCCCATATCTCTGGGTGAGCTCTTTTTTTAGGGACTCGTAGGTTTCTGTGGGGTACTGCTGGGACCTTCTTCTTAAAAAATCAGTCACGTACGAATCAGAACCTAACAGAGCGATTTTCTTTTTCTCTTCATCCGTTGTTGCATCTGCTAGTGCCGCAAATTTTTCCATGTCGGACAACCATCTTCTGAATTTTTTCTTGTTTCCATCTGTAGCGGGAGGTTATTTAAAATTATTTATTATGTAAAAGTATGCCAGTAAAGAGTTCTGGTCTTACAAGTAATACCCCAGTCTTAGAAATAAGCACTGGTGTATTGTTATCATAAAAATAGTCAGACTGTGAAAACCCTGGCCCAGTTGGTAAGAAGTAGTACCAGGATTTAAGGTGTCTCCTCCCTGTGACTATCTTATGATTACTTTTATTCTAGGGGATAAGTAAAATGAACATTCACTGAAACCACAAATGGAAGAAATGAATAAATCCTCAGGTACAGTTAAAATAGTTTAATAATTACACTAATATTCTATTTCTACTAGTTGGAAAAGAGTATACACATATATATAAAAATATTCACACAATTACTATTATTGTCTGTTTAGACTTCAAGATCTTAAATAATAAAGTTACTGAAATCACTGTTATTAGTCCTTTGAATTTTAGGATAACTGTCATCAGTTGACTGAGTTTATGTATGGTTACTTATTGTTTTCAACTATTGGCTGTTTCACATGTATAGGTGGTCAGTGTCAAACAGGACACTTATCTTTCCAACTTGATACTGCTGAAACTGTCCTTTGCTGATCAGACTTGGTAGGCCCAACAGTAGGGATGCCAATGACCAGTTGAAGTTCACTCTTTGGGGTCCTGCACTTTTGTGGGATTGCCTCGGATGAACTGCACCGGCTTCTGATACTGGACAGTCTGGTTTGAGTTATTTCATGGAACCTGCAACATATCAGCCTTGGCTAGTATCTGGCTAGACTTGTAGCTGACTAGCACAGATGTCAGACCAGTCAGTCATCAGATGTCACCGTTATACAATCATAGTAAGTAAGGACATCATTTCAGTGATATAGCATTAATATTAACATTTCAATTAAGTATAACTGACTAGCACATAAGTCAGACAAGTCAGTCATCAGGTGTCAGAGTTATACAGTCATAGCAAGTAACATCATTTCAATGATACAGAATTAATATTAACATATCAGTAATAAACATCATCTGGTTTAATCCGCTCCTATACATCCCTTCATATTCTATAACTTGATCCTTCCAAATCATATCAAGTACAAATTCAAATCTGATGCTATCTTAGCAACTACCCAAAATTAATACATAAAATAAATAGAGTGAGTGATCACGTGATCAGGTTGCTTTCTACTGAAACTGGCTGTAGAACACTCCAGTTTACCAGCTGTAAATGGGTACGAAGTTATGCGCTCGAACTAGGGAAGGCAAAGGCAGCGAGGAAGGGGACTAGTCACCTAACCTCGTAAAAGCGGTATCTTCCATGCTGAAGCTTCTAACAATTTATTTCCCTAAGAAAATCTCTGGTCATGGGACTGCCTTTATCTTCGTAAGCGATAATGCATTTAATATCGACGAGATACAGCATTAAATATAATAAATATTTTCTATTTGGCTGTGGGGCTAGTTTTGATACGTTTTTGTACAAGCAACCATCTTCCACTAAGCACATGAATAAATCATATTAAAATAATAATACGTTATATCAATGAATATTATGAACCTGTAATACAAAATAAAAGAAATTATTATACAGGATAGCTATCGTAAATTCGCTTACCCTCAGAGTCCAGACACTTAGACTGAAATTTTCTGGCGATCCGCTCACACTTCAGATGGATTTAGAGTCGTGGCGTTATCTGCCCTCAGTCTTGTCTCAACCTCTTGCGTTGGGTCTTCTCAGAGTTTTACCGAAACGCTTTATATACGATAGCGCGAACGTATCGGAGAGCAGATACGTCACAGCCTAAGACTAGACCTGAAAAAATCCTTCCCGAACCGTGATTTCAGCCGATCTGTGCGTCGACTGAAATTTTGCCTTTCTCATTCTCAGCATATATAATATCCATATTGTTCCATCTTATCTAGTTTTATACAGCTGATAAAACTCTATCTTCCTATCCATGTAAATTCCCAAACTGTTATTTGTTGATTTTAATATTTAGAACAGAAGTGGGTTTACATGCTTTTAGCGTAACTGTGGGCAGCCGAAATACGCATATATCTCCGTAAATGAGAACTTCCTACCGTTCCATCTTATATGCAGTTATACACCATCCTTCCCTGTACTGAAATGTAAAATCCTTTTCATACGGATTCCCTTCTGTTTTTATTATCGTTGGCGATTTCCTCTGTCCGATACACATTTCGCTGATACGCCGCCATTTTTGAAAGCGGTCGTTCGATCGTAGACGGGTTTATAAATCTAACTGATCCCGTTTGCAATGACTTGAAACCAATTTTGCGACACCATCGAACGGCTGAACAATGGATCTAACCTGTGTGAATTTCGCGTAGTTGTCATTTTTCTGTAGGGTTTCAGTAATTTGCCGTAGCGCTATTATTGTTGGTCCTTCCATATTTTGTCTGTCCTGGGGCTGCAGTGGTTGTGCTTGAGCGAATCTGTTTTCCTGTTGCTGCTGCTGTTCTACCCCAAGTTGCTGGAAATTTTCCATTAATTGATCCATCTTCGCTTCTGCTCTTTTGTAGAGGACTGGTCACTAGGCAACAAGTTGTATGTGTTTTCCTGCTCAATACCTTTTTTTTTTAATGAGGACTGATCACGGGCACCAAGTTGTATGTGTGGCCGGGTAGGGTAGTGGGGATTGCTGTTTTGAATCGAGAGTATTAGATTTTGATTACTAGCTAGCCTGCTAGAGGTGATGATTTCTCTCTACAGACTTACAGGAATTTACCAGGTTCGGGGACAATCCTCTATGATGTTTTATTTTTAGAGCATATGGTTATTATTTGTGTTGCACCTGCAACGATTAGCTTTGGCATGATCCTTTAATAATTTGTATGATGGCTAACTGCAAACATATGATTCGTCAACAGCATTTGTGTTCAATGAAAAAAATGTTTATTCAATTTCCAACAAGAACTGGGTTAAGTCAAATGGTAACCACACCAAATTTGCATAATAGCATGTTGACATTTAATAAACAAGCATAAAAAGTCAATGCATTATTTTAATGATGCAATATTCCTTATTGCATCTCGTAATCTTTTCAAGTTGCTAAAACATGGCGTGGCTCCTCTATCCTTCTAGTGTTCCTTCGTTTATTTGTTAATGTGGTCTGGATTTCACGTTTTTCTTATCTCTTCATTTCAATGAAGAGCCAAACTTTCTCTTATTCATTAGTATTCCTTAGTTTGACTTTCTCTCAGCTTAAGGACCTTCATTCTTGGTAAAAGGTTCAGATATATGCCTGGGTTTACAATTCTTTACCCAGTTTTCGAGCGTAGCTCCGTTTCAGTTATGACTGTGGGCTCTAACAGTTATTGCATGCAATTCTTAGCACTACTTACGTTTCTCGTGAATTCACAAAATATAACATTCTACATTTCGAAGTTACACAGTTGCTTTAATTGTGCGAAGTCAATCTCCTCTATAGAATATCACTGAGCAAAGAGAATTACGTCTTGTCTCGACCGCTCTAAATTCATTACTCATCAAAAAATGGCTTCATCTCTCGTTCATTCCGGGGGAAGAAAAAGGACTGAGCTTAACCATTGGTGGGAAATCACGTGACCAATGCTTGGCGTAAGCGAAGCTACCCTAATTAATGCTTGGCGTTTCGAAGCGAAGCTTGGCCTAAAATAATGCGTGGCGTTTCGAAGCTAACCTGGTTTAATTAAACATCTGCGTTGAGATTTTCTTTTATCTTCTGTTTCTATAAAAATTTATTTTATGTTAATATAGTCTATATCTGAAAACTCACGGTATACACGGTTACAATATTTTGGTGAAGATTTTCTTTTAAAGAAAATAATTGAAATTAAAACAAAACCAAAAAATGACAAACAAGAGAGAGAGAGAGAGAGAGAGAGAGAGAGAGAGAGAGAGAGAGAGAGAGAGAGAGAGAGAAGAGTCACGGAGAAGGATATAAGGAGAATATGAGGTAGGTATGTAGAGAACACGAAATGAGACATTTAAGAAGAGAGAAATTGTGAGAAAGATTAAGAGAATGTGAAGGCATTAAAGACCTTAGAAAATTGAAAGACAGGCTTAAAGAGCTACTGAAAGACAGATAAAGGAGTGATAAGAAGAAAATTATAAGAGATAAGAACATTGTAAGAACAAACTGAAAGTGAAATTTTTATGGGGAAAAAAATGCACAGTGATATTGACAGTAATAAAAGCAGTTTGTAACTTCATAAACGGGTCTTTGATGAGACCAAGAAAGATTAGAATCATGGGCTCTGTCTCATGTCCTAAGAAGACGCTTTTAACGAAGTAGCTTCTATTATAACGCGGGCAGACTGATTACATTGAATCGTTACAGAAACCACTACAGCAATATAACAGGACTTGCTGTGGTGATAAAATAACGAGTATAAAAGAGCAATGAAAAAGAATATATTAATTGTTCATCATAATTATAACAAGAAATGAGAAGAAGATGATGGAGAGGAGTAGGAAACAGACTGAAGAAACTTGTTGATAGCATTAGAAGGCAGTCCTTGTTCTGAAATCCCCAGGGTAAGACAGGTACAGGAAGACTAAATTACACGTGGAGAAGAGAACTGGGTTCAGACATGAATGGGATGAAGAATATACGAGAAGACCATCAGCTGATGGCACGGGATAAGAAGATATTATATACTGTACGTTAATCCAGTTAAATGATAATGGTGATAACAACAACTGTCAGCCTTGTGGTTACACTTGAGTCCTAACTGCCACCTGTATAATCCCCTAACTGCCACCTGTATAGTCCCCTAACTGCCACCTGTATAGTCCCCTAACTGCCACCTGTATAGTCCCCTAACTGCCACCTGTATAGTCCCCTAACTGCCACCTGTATAGTCCCCTAACTGCCACCTGTATAGTCCCCTAACTGTCACCTGTATAGTCCCCTAACTGTCACCTGTATAGTCCCCTAACTGCCACCTGTATAGTCCCCTAACTATCACCTGTATAGTCCCCTAACTGCCACCTATATAGTCACTTAACTGCCACCTGTATAGTCCCCTAACTGTCACCTGTATAGTCCCCTAACTGCCACCTGTATAGTCCCCTAACTGCCACCTGTATAGTCCCTAACTGCCACCTGTATAGTCCCTAACTGCCACCTGTATAGTCCCCTAACTGCCACCTGTATAGTCCCTAACTGCCACCTGTATAGTCCCCTAACTGTCACCTGTATAGTCCCCAGGGATCTGTGATGACTGAAGAGGGCCAATGCTCCCTCGTGCATGTCGTAATGGAAAACTAATATGACGTTTCGCTTGGGACAGGTAGCCTCATTATGAAAAACAAATTGGTGCATAAACGACTGCGACAACAGCACATAAACGTGCGTGTTTCCGGTAAGTGAAGAGGCTAGTTGCAGTGTCCCTGACGGCGGCATTGTGGCCGTATGGTATTCAATTTTTTTGGTCCTGGTAACACGTTATATTTACTGTTTATTTAAACGGCTCTATTTACCTACTTACGTTTTCCTTAGCTGCAGACTGCCAAAGCAGTCAGTGGCCATCACGCCTGGTGGCGTCTTGTAGGGCAACAATAAATTGCTTCCACTTTGTTCGGTCGGCGGCCATCCTTCGTACAGTGCCCTAACTCTGGTTCATTCTTTGCATCTCAGCCTCCACAGTCCTCCGCCAGGGTTTTTTGGTCGGCATCTCTTTCGCTTTCCTTCAGGTGTCCATAGCAAAGCGATTCTTGTAATGGCATCAGGGTCCCTTCTGATGAGGTGGCCAACCCAAACTCCAGCGTCTGCCAGTTATGATGGTGTGCATGTCCTTTTTGTTACTCCGAATAAGTAGTTCTTGGTTGGTGATGGTATTAGGCCAAAAGATTCCGTGAATTTTCCTTATGCAGATTGTGTGGAAAGAGGACAGTTTCGACATGTCCTTCTCTGTTGCTCTCCAGCATTCCGCACCATAGAGAAGCACAGAAAGTACACAGCTCTCATACAGTCTTAATTTGGTGTTTGTGCCGTACTGGGAAGACTTCCAGATGTTGAGACTAGCAAAGGCTGTTCTCGCTTTATTCATTCTGTTGTTGATGTCCTTGCTTGTTCCGCCGTCTAGTGTTACTGTGCATCCTAAGTATGTAAATGTGCCTGTCTGTTCTAGCTTCTGGTTCTTTATTGTTATTGGCTCTGGATTGCCCACATTGAGGGTCATGACCTCTGTCTTCTTCAAAAAATTTCTGTTCAGACCCACCTGCTGGCTATACTTATTCAATCTGTTTTTTCTTGGATGTGTTGATGTGATTGTGCGAGAAATGTAATGTCATCTGCATATTCCATGTCTTCCAGTGTAGAAAATGTTGTCCATCTAATTCCTCTTGGACTGTCCTCTATTGTCTGGCGCATCACCCAGTCTATGACTGTCAAAAATATAGTTGTTGATAAGAGGCATCCCTGTCGTACTCCTGTCTTCACCTCAAACGTTAGGTTGCTCAACCCAACACTGCATGTAAAGTTAGAATTGAGGCTTTATATAATGGAAACAATGCACCTAGGAATTCCATAAGCCCTCAGTATTGTCCAAAGGCTGTCCCTGTGAATGCTGTCAAAAGCCTTTTTAATATCAACAAAGTTAACGTATAGCTGTTTTCTGCCATTCTGAGCACTGCTCTAAGATGTTCCTGAGGGTGAATATATGATCTGCACATCTTCTGTTCGTTCCGAATCCCGCTTGTTCATTCCTCAGTTTATGGTCTATTGCTTTTGAAATCCTCTGGATAATTATCCTGCCTAGTATTTTACTTGGAACTGAGAGGAGAGTAATTCCTCTCCAGTTGTTGCAGTCTGCAAGGTCACCCTTCTTGGGCAATTTGACAATTATTCCTTTACTCCATTCGGTTGGTGTTGTCTCGGTTTTCCAGACTTGTGCAAATAGTGGTTCTAATAGGTTTGCTGCTAGTTCAGGGTCTGCCTTGAATAACTCAGCAATTAAAATGTCGTGACCAGGCGCTTCACAATTCTTTAACCCTTTGATAGCTATGATAATTTCTTCTTTTCGTGGAATGTTTGTATTTACGTCTAGGTCACTTTCAGCACATTCAGCCGTGTCTCTGGTGGTTTCTTATTAAGTGTTTCTCTGAAGTGCTCTGCCCATCTTGTTTCCTGCCCCTGTGCTGTGGTGATGAGATTTCCTTGCTTGTCTCTTACTAACGTAATATTGTTTGCACCTCGTTTTCCGCTGATAGTTTTAGTTATTTTATAAACTGTGCTTTGTTCATTTCTCAGTGCTGCCTCTTCTGCCTGCCTTGCTAGGTCATCCACAAATTTCCTCTTGTTGGAACGGGTTTGACGTTTTACTTCTTTGCCCAGCTGACTGGACTGTTCGCTATATATTTCCTTTAACCTGGGAGACTTTGCTTCTGGTTTCTTTCTTTTCATTTCTTTTATCATTGCTATGTCGTTTAACGTTATGGTGTTATCCAATCTTGTCTCTTCCTTTCCTGGAATCCCAAGCATGATTCGCTGCTTTTCTTATTTATAGTTGAAATGGTGTTGGATTTCTGGTCGACATCATCAATCGCTGTCGTTTTCTGGCTATTGGCAATTTGATATAGTCTCTTTACACCAACTGCAAAAGCTTTTCTGGTGAGGGGGTCATTGAGTTTGATGGTGTTATACCTTTTCTGTTTAGTTGCAATTGGTCCAGCAGCTCAGAGTTTCACCTTCAGTCCTGCTTCTACTAGGTAGTGATCGCTTGCCATATCTCCACTTCTTCTTTATTTCACGTCTTGCAGCAAATGCCTCCATCTACCTTTGAAAATATTATGGTCTATCTGGTTTCTGTCCCGGCAGTTTGGTATATTCCCACGTTAACGTGTGCACTTCTTTGTGTGGAAAAAATGTTCCCCCAATTACCTGGTTGTTAATATTGCAGAACCTTATTAATTTGTCCCCATTCTCATTTACTGTTCCACAGCGACATTTCCACATTACTCTTTCATTATAAGTATTGTATGTACCAACTTTCGCATTGAGGTCTTTCATTACTATAATAAGATCGTACCTAGGTGCAGTTTCGATTTCCTTTTGTAGCTGTTGATAGAAGTTGTCCATGACCTCTTCATCGCTGTCATTTGTTGGTGTATAGCATTGTATTATTGTGATGTTGGTGAATCTCCCTCTCAGTCTTGTTCTTATTAGTCTGTTGTTGATGGGTTTCCGTTCCAGTAATGACCTTTCTATTCCTTTCTTCAGGATAATGGCTTCGCCTTCACTGGGCTGAATACAGCAGAATATTGTAGCTGTTTTTATTCTCCATGTCCCTGTCCATCTGCTCTCACTTATTCCCAGGATATGTAATCTGTCATTCCTCATCTCTGCTGTGATCTGCCTCAGCTTTCCTGCCACATTCATGGTTCTGACTTTCCAGAATCCAATTCTAGTTTCGTGTTTTTCGGTCGGGCCATCCGTTTTCATGCCAATAGCTTCCTTTACCAACGTCTTAATGATGTCCTAAATTTGTTTCTGTATAAGTAACACCCTGTCTTGCATAGAAGATGAAACTGTCATTTGTGAGAGAATTGCTGAATCGATTCCTTAAGTGCTAAATGAAATCCATATTTTGATTATGAGAATTTACAAGTGGGACTTTATCGAAGAACTGAAAGTTGAATACGTTTTTACTACTATTCTAAGTACGTACTTAATTTCAAACCTCTAAAGCAGTAGTTCCCATACTTTTTTATCTGTGCCGCCCTCTCTGAATGAAAATTTGCTCGCGCAACATCAAATTTTTTATTGATAAGAAACACCTTAAAAAAAAATCAACTCCTATCAGTGTTTTATTCATAACATAGAATACAACTACTTTAAAATATGATCATTGTCACGAGAGGTTTAGATGTTATTGAAATTCTTTAGTATCCTGCACACAAAATTGAATCAGGTGATACCAGGATAGTGCCAGATAAGAGTCTGGTCTTATAAGAAATACCCCCTCTCTGAAAAGAGTAAGGGTGTATAGACATCAAAGGTAGGATCAAACTGTATAAGTTCCTAGAGAAGATGGTAATGTATTACTCTAAGTCCCTACGTGTTCCCTCTCCAGATCCTCCTCTGTTAATTGTATTATTATTATTAATAACTCTGCTAGGGGTAATAACTTAATTATCTACCAACAGAAACTGTAACTTAACTTAAAGAATTTAAGTAAGTCTGCTGGTAAATATTTACAATTTATTTTTACACATTTTCGTTTCTTGTGAAAATCTTTCACTGAATTCAAAAGTTGATTACAAAATTAAATAAATAAAACACTTGCAAATCGTTAAATCTATTTACAGTCTTTTATCTTTGTATGAACGTTCTCCTTTCTAGGCTGAAATCACTGTAGGCGTAGACTGTCTGTACTTTATGATTTATTTTATCTTCTTCACAGTTATTGGAACTAAATAACCACTGACTAGGACGTTTGCCTAGCAAAAATGCACTGTTTATTCATCATAGTCTATCTAGTTTGTGGTGATGCTGTGATAAAATATACAGTAGCCTTGGGTGGCTACTTAACTTGAGATCTTGATTTGGTAGTCTGTTCCACCTTGGATCTGGCAAGAAGACTGTCTCGTCCAGGCTTTTGGATCTGGGTGACCGGCCCTGTATCATTAAGGGGCACTCGCACCTCTCAATCCGATAGTGGAGTCTGGCTCCTAAAGGTGGCAGGTAATTGCAGGATGTAACCTGAAAATATATTTAATTTCACCACTGTATTGCCTATCTCTATCTCCCTATCACAGAAGTAGGAAATGAGAGATAGTTTTCAGACAACAGAGTGCAGGTAGACGCACAGGTCACATCAAGTCAGCATTAATACAATTCAGTTCACTGTGAATACTATTTTCCTTCAAATCCTTAGTTAGAGCTATTTGTCTATGATTCGCCTCCATAAAGTTATTAGGTTTTGTGGAAAAATACCAAATGATATCTTAATCAATGCAGTAAAACAATTCCTTTCATCCTCCCTCATGTTCCTGGTATGTGATCCATTCCATAAAGAAATAATTCTTTAAATACTTTTCTAAAACTATAGACACAACATTGCTACCATTCTCAATCGATTTGAATATTTTCACAAGCTTGGCTTTTGCCTCCAGAAAATTACACAGTAGTTCAAACACGTTCTACACACTTTCTAACACACACTGTAATTAATCCATATATATATATATATATATATATATATATATATATATATATATATATATATATATATATATATATATATATATATATATTCTTTCTTACCCTCAGGCACACACAGTCGAGCTGTTAATGGTAGTAATGGTCTGCTATCAGTTACATAAGGCAAAGGCACTACGCATTAACACTTGTGTTACCGCTCACCGTGATTTTTTTTAAAATGATTGTCCCCATTTCGTTAGCATACACGTTATTTATAGTGTGAGGTCGGGCGTCCGAGGGGTTTCCCTGCTCGCTAATATTTGCATCCGAAATTTTTTTGTAAAATCTGCCAAGTGGTGCAAATCAGGAAAACTATGATTTTATTTATCTACGTTATTCCTGGAGCGATTTTCTTCATCTAAAGCTTTAAATACGCTCTGTATTATTCTACACCTTCCTAGCTACTAATCTGTTACTTTCCTAAATGCGTTTATTTCTATGCGTACTTTAAACAACCAAATTATGGACTAACCTGAGGCCTCGATGCATTCAACCAAAGATTTCTCCCGTCCTATACTACTGATCGTGAAAGTCTCTGCACAGACGCGCAGAGCAACATTCCCGTTGTAGAATTAGAGACCTCTTCCAGGTGGTACTTCTTTCCTATTTATGTAATTAAATGGCATCCTTCACTCGGTTGCACGGATTAGTCCTAGCCATTTTGTCTGTACACTGCTTTTGTAAACACGGCAGAACGTTACCTTCCGATTGGTCAGTGTATCAAGCAGTTATCATAAAGTATGGCGCGCGGTTTCGTCAGAGTATACAGAAGGACGTGTTGTGAAAACAGACCAACTCACGACAATCATGAGACATCCAGAAAGTATAAAGCAGACAGCTTTTTTACGTGCCAGGAAGTCTATATTTATAATTTACATTATTCTTAACTATTTTTGATTATTATTATTAAAATCTATTTCATATAAAATAGATTATTTTACTGAAGAAAATCTAGAAACTTCTGGACAATTCTACTAGTCTTTCAATACATGATGATATGAAACTCTGTACTGAGAGATACAATAGGAGGTAAACTGATCATCTAAAGTGAACCCCCCCCCCCTCACCCCCCCTCCCCCCCCACCCCTGTCGGAAAAGTGTTCCGGCCTGTTACGTTGTAAATCTTTATTCGAACCACGGGTATGTGAAATAATGAAAAGTCAAATTGAAAACAATTATAAGCGATGTAAGTAATCTCCACGAGCCGTCAGTTTACACAGTACAGCATTTATTTACAGATCCACAATAGTTCCACAGACAACGTGGTTCCATTATGCTTTCCGTATTTGGTTAATTCATGCTTAAATAATTAATGACGAACAACTAAATTCAGCTTGATCATCCCTGCAAGATTTTTCATTTACATCTGTCATTTTCTTCTACATCCAATTATACTGTTCAAAAAAAGAAACGCATAGCTATCCGAGGGCGCGTTTTTATGAGTTTGTAAGTAAAATTTGGTTCTAGGGTATATAAAAACCAATCTCAAATGTTCTTTACAGTGTCAAATGCATGTGTTGACCTGAATTGCTTTCGTTTTTGTAATCGTTACAACGCAGTGGTCAATAGTGTTAATGACGCAATTTTTGACCACAGCTCATGTTGCGCGCACGTGAAAGCAACAAAATTTGGGGTGAACACTATTCACTGACTACACAACTGAAACCCTATAAAAGGATAACGCTACACAAACAAAATTCAGTTCATTTTCAAGCAGACATTTATGGCGTCTCTATCGATAAATTTAAGGAACATTGTTTGGCCGACTGCATGCAGGCGAATGTCAAAGTCAGGTTGCCAGGCATCTAAACGTGCATCAGAGTTCCATCAGTCGACTTTGGCACCAGTTCCAAGCCACTGGCTCAGTTGAAGACCGGCATCGCAGTGGACGACCCAGAGTGACAACAGCAGCGGAGGATCGCTTTATTCGGTTTCGTCACCTCAGAGACAGGTTTACAACAGCTTCCTCAACTGCCCAGTCATTGCCTGCAGGACGTCATGTGTCTGATCAAACTGTCCGGAATAGACTGCATGACGCTGGACTGGGCACAACGACCTCACCGAGGACCTGTCCTTACGCGCCGCCATCGCCAAAATCGACTTCTTTGGGCCAACCAGCATCGTCTCTGGGCAGCTGACAATCAATGGAGACGTGTCTGGTTTAGTGACGAATCTTTCTTTTTGTTGCAGCGTCATGATAGACGGCGTAGGGTCTACCGTAGGCGAAATGAACGTTTTGCCCAAAATTGCGTTGATGAAGCTCCGCTGCACGGTGGTCGAGGTGCAGTGGTGTGGGGAATGATCAGTAACAACGGAAGGAGTCAATTGGTGCACAGTGAAGGAGGCTTGAATGCGCAACGATACGTCAATGAAATTCTTCGACCCCATGTCCTTCCACTTTTGGCTGCCCAAAGGTCTGTGTTTCAACAGGACAACGCCAGACCCCATTGTGCACGGTTGACCACGCAGTTCCTGACTGCCAACAACATTCTCACCCTTCCCTAACCATCCCTGTCTCCAGACATGAGTCCGATTGAGCACCTGTGGGATGAGCTGCATAGACGTGTTTGTCGCCGATACGTTGCTCCAGCCAATCGTCGTGATCTGTTCCAGGCACTCCAGGAAGAGTGGGCAGCCATCCCACAGGCCCACATCAGACGTCTGATCGCATCCATGCCCAGGAGATGCCAGTCCTGATCGATGCAAGAGGAGGTCACACACCATACTAACGGGAAAGCCCGTACGCCAAAAAACTCTCGTGACCCAGATGCAAAACAACTGCCAATTGATTTGTTGAACTCTAAGGTATTCTTGTGTGCAATTTGAACAATTAACTCATTAAATTAAACAAGTTATTGAATGTCAAAATTATGGCTATGTGTGTGCCTTCAGTAGCTATGCGTTTCTTTTTTTGAATAGTATAGTATATTACTAATTCATGGCGCTCCACTAATCAATTTTATCTGACTTTACTTAACACTTCATCTCCACGTATAAATCACATTCATTCACAGCGCCGTTATACTAGGAACACATAACATAGACGGGCTAATGCAGGACCACGTCTATACACTTCCAAGTTACACAAAGGCGTCATATCCGCTCATGCATAGTGACAAATCATTGTGAGCATTACATGTGCTCAAAATACAAAATCCCCAAGTGGTGAGCAAACTATGTTCGCGACATTACCACCGCCTTTCGAACTGAAAACTAAAAGTTTTCATACGATGGGTAAACTACGGCATTCATACCATACAAATATCTAATGATATATTTATATTATAATAACCTAATTAAATATTACTTACTTACTTACTTACTTAGTCGTTCCCCTTCTACCGTGAGGTGTAGAGGTTTGGAAGAGAGAGCGCCAGACTATTCTATCGGATAATTAAATATTAATTGACTAAATTAACTCAATTCAAAATTAGATGAATGTACTTTACCATGATAAGATAAATATACACTCGTAAATCCTAAAGTCGTTTATAGAATATGCTCAATAGTCACAACCTAGCTATGTTAACTATATAAATCCTTTGATACTATTAATCACTAAATAGGATGTAAGTCAATATAGCACGGTATCAATATTAACTAAATAGTCTCTCGTATGTAGTCCCATTATGAGCACAAGATACAAGTACGGTGTAGTGTTCCTGCACGAACGGTGAAATGTAGTCAAAAAGAACATCTTGATAGAACATCAGCCAAGACATTCTCCTCTCCTGAGATAGGCAGCACGGTATAGTTCTACGCCTGAAGATGTAACGCATAACATAAACGGCTCAATGCAGGACCACGTCTATACACTTCCAAGGTACACAAAGAAAAGACTGTTGTCCCTTGGCCCCATCCAAGGCGTCATATCCGTTCATGCAAAGCGACAAATCATTGTGAGCACTAAATGTGCTTAAAGTACAAAATCCCCAAGTGGTGCGCAAACTATGTTCGCGACAGGCCCTTCATCTGAGGGAGGCGGGCCCACTTGGGTCATGACTCCCAAGTGTCCGTATCCTGTTGTCTTCCCGCCTGCGCGGCAAACTGAAACTTCTCCACCTTGGGTGCTGTCATTGTGACGGTATTGCCTCTCTTGCTTTGCAGTAGTGGTCCAACAGTGGCCAAAACTCAAGAGTATCTAAAGTGGGTTGTCAAAGATGTCTACTTTCGCGCAAGATTACTCGTGGCAGAGTTGAAGATAGAAGGGTAATGACGCTTCTATCCCACGGGAGTTTTCACAAGATATTCACAATAAAGCGAAAACAATGCTGCATTGGCTAAGCACGTTACTTCTATTATCTGCCGACAACTTTTTTGAAGGATTAAGCAATGATTAGTTTCAGCTCATTAAGCCCCCATCTCTGATTTACTCAGGGGACTTATTATTATTCTGGTATAGCTCTGTTTAGAGTGTGTTTATCAACTCGACTGAGACAATCATGTAGTACATTTAAAATGATTGAATCGAAGTTACTTTTGTATATTTACAAATAACAGATTTAATAATCCTTTAGTTTTAACAAAGGTTAAAATAATTGAATTGTCTTTAAAAGAAATTGTTCATCATTGAAGGGCAGAAGGTTTTATGATAAAAGTTCACTTTGACATCTTATAGATTTCACTTAGCTGCCAATAGTAGTTTCTGCTCCCGCTGATGGGTTATGTGCAGATAGGTCACTGGAGTTCTCACGTCTCTGGTCAAGATTACAGGTGCAGCACGTTTCAAGTACAATTAAGAAGTAACTGCCAAGCTGGTCCCGTGTTCTACGTCAGTCCACTTATACCCTCACTTTGTTCCAGAGATTAGTACTCTCCTGGTACCACCAACAACTGTGGTAACATAATAGAAACGAAACGCTCTCCTGAGTATTGCGTTTTCCCGACACATACTTATGTGTCCCCTTTCTTATTCCAACATCCCATTTATCTGAGAATTTACCTTCAATGAGAATTAAACTTAATCCCTCGAGAGATAACTTTCTTTACATTTAAATTGAATAGCTTTTAAATTTACTTTACATTTAAATCGAAACGTTAATAGTACAGATAGAATATGTTTACTTTTACATTTTCACTGACTGAAAAGTGTTCACCATATAAATTGAATATGTTTTCATTTACATTTTCACTGATTGAAAAGTTTGAAACTTTCATTAATTAATTTTAAAGTGAATATGTTTACATATACATTTACACTGGTTTGAAACTGTAATTATAATACTTAGAAAGTACATTATTTCTTTCCCCTTTCCGTCCCTGCACCATATGGAACTTGGGACTACCGATGCTTTTAGTTCTCTGCAAGGAACTAGCAATAAAGCAGTCACCAGCCCTTGCATGGGTTCATAAAATCATCATTCTATACGCTGAGGTTGCCAGCCTCAAATGACTTGGACATCCACTAGCGATTTTCACATATTAATATTCACATGGTAATATATACATATTAGTTCACATGTTAGTAATGAAAAATATAGAATTTAAAATGACAAATTACGCCAATCCTGGCTCACAGACGTTTTACTCAGATGAATGAAGTTAAGGCACTTGATTAACATCTTACACGTGTTCTTGCGGTCGTTACTATTTATAAGATAATTCCCTCTATGACTCAGTGTGTTTCAGTTTTCTCAGCTTTCCTTATTAAAATCCGTCAAGATTGTTCCACAAAGTCCGGCCTGATAAATGGAAATTCTGAATTCTAACTTCTGGCAAGTCTGGTTGTGTCCTGGCAAGCGTGAATCTCACAGTGAACTAGACTTGATGTCACGTAGCGTTTAAAGGATAAGAGAATTATTTAGAGGAAATAATAGATCTGAATGTGGAAGATTTGGCTCCAGGAATTCCTGCTGGGTTTTCCACCACTGAAGGGAGACAGAGGGTAAATTCTCCTAACTAGACAGGTCTGGAAAAGATTGTAAGGAGATATTTGGTCTCTCGCTACCATAGTCCCCTTCTCAGATATCGATTATTATTATTATCCTCAATTACTGGGTTTATATTAGATTTTACGAGCCCCCCCTCCCTTATAAAGGAAGATAAACATCAGACAATATGTAACATCTAACAGAAGGAACAAAGCATGGGGTACAGTATATACATCCAATTGGTTTATTACAATAAACTGAATAGATGGTGGATGATAGTATTGTCGATGGAATTAGTGTCTGCTGTATGTATTATGTGTCTCACAATTCAAGTGTTTTTCATCATGGATGACAAACATATGTGGCATTGATTTGGTGAGTTCCCTTTTTCAAGGAACTTATCGTTTCAGCCCCTGGCTGATAGTGAAGCGTGGTTAGTTCTCCGGTCTCCTGACGTTGCCCCAGGTAGGTCTTGAATGGTTCGGATTTGCCTTCTCTGTGCTCGACTCCGTATTCTGCTCTGAGATTGGACTGTCGTGCAAGGCTCCACCATAGACTACTCAAAGATGGACGCTAACCCGCAATTTAGACACGTGGCTTCAGTGCTTATAATGCGAGAATTGGGGGGGGGGGGGGGGGGGGGGGGGGGGGGGGGGGGGGGGGGGGGGGGGGGGGGGGGGGGGGGGGGGGGGGGGGGGGGGGGGGGGGGGGGGGGGGGGGGGGGGGGGGGGGGGGGGGGGGGGGGGGGGGGGGGGGGGGGGGGGGGGGGGGGGGGGGGGGGGAGGGGGGGGGGGGGGGGGGGGGGCGCCGATATCTGGGTTAGACCTAGCTGTCTCAAGGTTTCCTGGGCAAGTGAAGAATGCCCGTGTTGGCGCACTTTTAGCGGGACATTTCCGCTTGGACACGTGATCCGTAGCGTGCATCATGTGACCTTAGCATCAATATAGACGCTCCAATCAGTAACGTTAAAAGTCACGTGGGGTCTTCCTAAAGTGGCCTATACTGGTTCTATCTACCGAGGTCAGTGGTCAACAATGACGTCGTATCTAAAAATAGCGAGGAGAAAATACCGAACGCTAGGAGATTTTCCGCAAGTGACAATTCCCGGGACTTTGCGATCATGCATTGAGGATGAGAAAAAATGATGTCACGTAAATAATAAAAAAAATGAAGAGAAGATTGGGCAAGTTGTCACACTTGAAAAGCGCTTGGTTATATTCACTGTACTACCCCGCATCTGTTTGCAACGAAGCTAAGAAAACGCCAATCGTTTCAAACAGAAATGTTGGGGGGGGCCGGGGGGGGGGGGGGGGGGAGGAATTCAAAATATTCCGACATGGAAATTTTGCGCATGATGTAGAGGTCACATTTCCCATATACGGTATGAAACCATCCGATTGCCTGGCAGGCAGACTCATACACACAACTGTATTATAATTATGTAAAGCAGTGTTTCTCAAGCAGTGTTCCGCGACACACTAGTGTGCCGTCGCGCCTATCAATGTGTGCCGCAAAAATGTTGTAACTTTACTACATGAAGTATATTTTTAGTGATCATGTAATATAAAACTGATCTTACAGCTTGTGACAAAACAGGGCGGTCCTTATCGATCTTTGTTTCTCTCCGGCAGTATCAGTACATTTGTGGTACTGATTTTTATTATGTGCTGTAAATTATCGCACTTTTCTTTCTTTCTTTCTTTCTTTGGTCGTTATTTTTCAGCTAAGTAGCAGATATTTGATTTTATCAAATCATTCAACACTCCTCTCTGTCATGTCACCTGTTTGTTACCCGGTCATCCTGGCTTGCGGTGAGCAACTGAGATAAGATAGTCGCCGGCGTGTTTAGATTGAACCGCTGATAAGACGACTCGTTTGGTAACCCAGATGGGCAGACACGGAGTTTTTGCGTACTCATACGACAGATAACGAGATTACTGACAGTGTGACACATGTGGGCAGACAAGTGTGACATAATCGCTTCCGGGCCGACTTGTTATGACAACATTACTTTCTAATAAAGTAATACGCATTACAGCTTAAACATCTTGTCATGTGAGTTCCCCGATCTGTCTGTAAGTTTGTACATAAGGGCATCGGAAATCATATTACCATATATGGGAGAGTTGACCTCTACCTTACGTTCAAAATTGTCAGATGTCGGAATATTTTTGAAATCACCAAACCCTATCCGCATGATTTGAAATGATTGGTTCTTTCCGATTAGATTCATAACAACAATGTTTGGGAAGATAGGAATATAGTCTGACCATTTTCGCATTTTATTTCACTGTGAATTTCACGCTCGCCAAGACAACATTAGACCTCGCCAGAGTGAAGACTAGATTCATAATTCCTTTTTTTAACCGGACCTTTTATTGGAAAACCAAATAAGACTTACAAAGTCCAGGAAATATCTATATTTTAATAAGGAACACCAGGACTAGGAAACTGCAGAAACACACGGTGTCAGAGAGGGAATCTATTGTCAAATTAAAGACACCCCAGACGCGTGTAAGAGACCGACTCGTCTCTTTTATTCAACTGAGCAAAAAGTCTGTAGCCAGGATTGGCGTAAGTTGGGATTTAGATTTCATATTTTATTACTAACAAGTAAACTAACATACATGTATATATTACCATGTGAAGTTTAATGTGCGAAACTCGCTATTGGATATCAAAGCCATTTGAGGCTGGCAACCTCAGCGTATAGAATGATGATTCATGAACCACCACTGCATGGGCAGGTGATTCCTTTATTGCTAGTTTCGTAAAGAGAACTAAATGCATAAAGTAGTTCCAGGTTCCCTATGGAGCCGGGATGGAAAGATGAAAGAAATGATGCACATTATAAGTATAATACTTGAATTTTCAAAGCAGTGTAAATGTCCCTTTAAACATAGTCACTTTAAAATTAATGTAAGTTTTCAAGCTTACACCAGTGTAAATGTCTATGTGAAAATATTCATTTTAAAGTAACTGAAGTTTCAAACTTTTCAATCAGTGTAAAACATAAATTAAAACATATTCAATTTATGTTGTGAACACTTTTCAATCAGTGGAGATGTATATGTAAACAGACTCTATCTGTATTATTAACCTTTTCATTTAAATACAATGTAACTATGAAAGCTATTCTATATAAATGTAAAGAAAGTTTTATCCCGAGGGTTTAATTTAATTCTCATTGAGGGTAAAATCTGAGTAATTGGGATGGTGATATGGGAAGATAGGAACCCATAACTATGTGGTGGAAAACGCCATACTCAGAAAAGCGTTTCGTTCTATTCTTTACCATAGTTATTGGTGGTACAAGCAGAAAGTACTATCTTTGCAACAAGAAGGAAAATGCGGCCTAAGCTTTAAGACGAAAGACGCACGTGGTATACTCTCCTTGACATTTCTGGAAAACGAGCTACCCCCGACAACCTTGATCAGAGACGAGCGTGAGCATAGTGAAAAGAACCAACCCATAAGAAGGAGCAGAACTATCATTGGCAGCTAAGTTCAAATCTATGCTGCCACTTGAACTTCTTGTAATATCTCACATTCCCTAAAGACTGTGAGGATAACGTTTCTTGATCCATAATTATTCAAATTATTTCCAAATGTTTAAACCTAAAGTGATTATTAAATTTTGTTATTTGCAATGTTACAAATTTAACTTCGATTTAATCATTTTAAAGTTACTGCATGTTTGTCACAGTCAAATCACTACACACAGTCTAAACAGAGCTATACTAAAATAATAGAATTCCACTGAGTAAATCAGGGATGGGGGTTTAAACGAGCTGAACTTAATAAGTGCTTAAATCCTTCACAAAAGCGTCGACAGAATTACAGAGTTAACAGCAGTATTGTTCTCGCTTATTCTGAACATCTTGTGAAGACTCCCTTTGTAATAGAAGTGTCATTACCCTTCTATCTACATCACTGAGAAACCAATACTTCTGGAAAACAAATTACATCAACTATACTGAGCGACTTTAATTACGCATCACTATATGAATCACTCACCAAGATGTCTGAGAATAAAATAATAGTAACATGTTTGATATCACTGGAAACAGTATCCATTGACCGAACGATTCCCGCAATCCGCATAGCAGTGCATGCTGTGTTTAAAAAAAAACTACAGTCACAAATGTAAGGTAGGGATCAAATTAAAAAGTCACAAATGTCGTTGTTGTCATTGTAACGCGCTCAGTAGCGCGTTTGGCCATCGTTGGCATCAAGGCAAGTCTGGCAGCATCTACGCATGGAGTTAACCAGTGTGCGTAGAAAATCCTGGGGGAGTCGATCCCATACTTCGGTTATATCGCGTCGCAAATGATCCAGGGTCTGCGGTCGTCTGTGCCGGTAGAGTTGGCGTCCAATCTCGTCCCAGACGTGTTCAATGGGTGCCATATCTGTGGACAATGAAGGCCATGGTATGACAGCGAAAAGACGACATTTTGCCACTGACGTCTCGTCCATCGTCGGTGCCTCTCTGCCCACTGGTATCGTTGCTGTCGGTATCGTAAGGTGAGGATTGGGCCGACTCGAGGACGTCTGGCGTTGAGTCCTGCCGCCTGCAGTCGACGTCGCACGGTGTGCTCTGATAGGGTTCCACGTCTCTCAACAAAATCTCTTGCTGTTACAGCTGCCGCCAAAAACCGATTCCGCAAATGAAGCTGCCGTATATACGCGTCCTGTTGAGGTGTCGTAACTCTGGGTTGACCTTGAAGGGGTCGATCTGCAATGGATCCAGTGGCCATTAAACGTTGTTGCAGTCGGACGATGGTGGACTGGTTGCAATTCAAGTGTCTGGATGCTTCTCTGGTGGACATACCGCCTGTTATCATTCCTATCGCTCTTTCTCTCTCTGCATCGCTCAGTCAAGGCATGGTTTGACGACGTGTTTGTTGTTGTGGACTAAAATATTGACTGTTTTCCAGTCCGCAGTGCTCTAGGCTGAGCTCTGGGTGAAAAGAAATTAATGTTTTCCGTGCAGAATTTTTACCAGGCACCTAAATCATGTTTTACGTGTTTCACGTGCTACTCTTGTCTCCAGCTTTGCTGGCGCAAAATGACTATGCTGGCCTCTGGGCGGTGACCTTGTGAACCTGTGTACTAATTTCGGTAACAATTGCATGACCATAAGATACTTTACCAGGCACTCGTACAGTTATGCGTAATTAAAGTCGCTCAGTATATATTCCCTGTACTGGGAACGAACCCGGTACCTTTACAATTAGAGGCGAGCACCATACCTCTTAGCCTCTCCGACCCCGTCTGCCTTTCTTACAAGTGCATACTATTGATCTATTTTCTTTATTTATTGACTAATTATAGGGCTAGAGTTTCCCCCTTTACAAACACTACGAGACAAAACTGAATACGTTGTCGTGTGAAATTCTAATCCACATATATAAATTAAAAAGTAAATGTAAAGCCTAACAAATAACTTCAATAAAAGGAAAGAAGAATGGTAAAGAACAGTGCTGTCACAATGACTGTACTCGAAATCCCCCTTGTTTTCTACTTCGTCTGCAAATTGTAACGTTTCACGTTGATAGTAAACGCCTACTGCAGCATACACGCTTTCTACGATAAAACGTGTACTGCATTTCTAAGAAAAACCTTGAGATACGCAAGCTGACCTATATTTAATATTCCATTCATGTCATTTTATACACTAAGTTACCATAAACGAAAGACAGATGGAATTAGGATAGAGAGAAGGGAGGGCTGAAAGCAGGAACGCATACAACACTAAACACGCGTCTCGCTATACAATTAAAGTCATCACGCGTGTAAGGCCACAAGCACTAATTTTTTTTTCAAATCGACAGTGATAAAAAACACTACCCATACGAGAGTTAGGTTTTAAAAACCTGAAAAACGCTTATTAGGAAACATGACATTATACTGGTTTACGTTTGAAAACCTGACAGTACCCAGACACCACATCGTAAAACAGTGAACAGGAGGTAGAAGAAAATGCACATTTTGAACGCAGCCCCTTAGCCCCATAAAATTTATATAGTTGGGTTCCTTAGGACTTGCTGACAAAGAATATGTTAAACTTTACGCAAATAGTCTAGGAATTAACAAATTATAGCCAAAAGAAATAGTGAGGGTGTCAGACAACCCCAAAATCAGAATCGCTCAGTGGCAGATTTTGACACCACCATTGTACGGGAAATAGGTCCCCATGTTAAATCCTATTTGATTGGAGCGCAGTAAATGTAAGGCTAAACACGATTAGTCGGGCTACAAATACTATCTTTTGTTGTTGGGGGAGACGGAAGGAAGGGTACTTTTTTTCAAACGCTTGTGTATACATGGCTCGATTGGTTAGACCCGCCAACATAGTCAATTAGGAGCGTCAGGTCAACACCACATTTTCAAATAAACTTTCTAAAGCAACAGTGCGTTGAGATTCAGCTTATATTTTTCTAAATAAAAGCCTGAGACAGTGGCAGGTCGGATTTTGTGCCTATTCATTGCCAGTCAACGTAATTCTGTATTATTTCCATGAATTGTGGTAAGCTTGAAATATTTGATATCTTTTTAATGAAAATTGAATGTAAATTGATAATTTATGTCTGTATATGTGTGTGGTTCAGTAGCGAACATGAGGCAAAGCCTATATAGTGCTCCAACCTGAACAGAAGGTGTCGGAGGAAAGTAAAACTACATGGAATTGCCAAACAGTACACTGACACCTATCTTATTGACTAGAAAGAAATAATGCTGGAATTGCAGAGGCGTAGTAACCATTAGGGAGGAGTATACTGATGTCAATTGTTTCAGATGAAGATAGCAATTGGCCTACCGCTCTGAACTCAGTGTTTGTTATGTATTGTGTTCAGTCTGGAATTAGATTATAAATTAGTTATGAAGTAGGAGGTACAACCTTCTTGTTTCAGGGACTGTGGTCCTAAAGTTATTGAGCAGCACCTGGTCTGAGCTTTGCTGAATCTGGAGGCTGACAGCATACTCCTGGGTCCAGATAGCGACTAGTGAGGTGTGTCCAGAACACAGGGGAGCAATCCAGCAGAGGAGTCTTTTCCTGCCGCCATCACGAAAGTTAAGCCTCTGTGGCCAGTGGAGCTCAACATTATGTGTCCCCTCAAAAATTGACATTTTAGTAAAAAAAGAGGGACAATACCTTGTTTAAATTGACAGGAACTGTGAACTTTTTCCCCATACTATTTCCCAGATAAACAAACACTTGAAGTCATGATGACAAATAATAACATAGCTTGAAAAAACCAAACCAGTATTACCTCGTAGTACTACTACACAACTGACACACATAGGATAATATTAATAAAATATGTCACCACAATGTTCATGTTTATAAATTATGTATATATAAATTGTGATTACAATTAATTGTGATTCCTGGTTCACTTTATAGTTGAATCAGGATATATATTAGTGAAAGTAATTAATACATATATATTTGAAACTTTACCAGTGACTCATTTAAGATAGTCTTATAGAGTGTTAAATGTGTGTGAGTGTCACAGTGTTGTCAAGTGTGGTGGAATAAATTAAATTGTTTATCTGTCTGTTGTTGTTGTGACTTACACTTCATCATATACATACCCTAGACATTTAACGTAGTCATCACAATATTCCAGAATAATTCTGACTGAGGTATAATGTGGTAGCAAGTAAGGTTATCTGTAAACACTACACCTATTAGATACAGATACCTTCACAGCTGATCTCAGTCAGTACACTAAGTCCCCTATAAATATTTATAACATCCCACTTTACCACATATATTGGGGGCTCGCTCCCGGGATTTTGAATCTTTCCCTATTATAAATATTGGGGGTAATTCACTATTGGGAATAATAAGAATTAAAAGGTATCCTTGGGTGGAAATAAATAACGTTGAGCTCTCAGTGCCTGTGGTGTCTTTGGATAAGTACAGATTGTATTGTTTGGTTAGACGTTTTATACAATTACCTGTTAGAAAATGGCGGACCTGGCCAAATTTCAATCTGCTGCTGTACAGACTGCGAAAGAGTTAGGAATGGACGGGCAAATTATGATTGCTTATGTCACTGCTGAATGTGACAAATGTATTGAACGGGAAGAAAGAAGATCAGAAAAAGAGGCCGAAAGAAAGTTAGAGGCTGAAAAGGAAATTAAGAAGTTACAATTTGAGGCTGAGACTAAGAGGTTGCAGATTGAGGCTGACAAAGAGGCTAAAGCATTGGAAGCCGAGGAAAGAAGATTGACTGCAGAAAGAGAAGAGAAGAAATTAGCTGCAGAAAGAAAAGACAATCGATTAGCTGCAGAGAGGGAAGCAGAAAAGGAGGAGAAGAGATTACAAAGGGAACATGAGTTACGACTAAGGGAGTTTGAGTTTCAAGGCCATGCTCCTGAAAATGGTGCCAGTCCCTTTACCTCTGATGCCACTGCTAGTCAGAGAGCCTCAACCTCAGCTATGAATTTTCATTTAGATCATTTTGTTGAGAAAGACGATGATATTGAGAGCTATCTAAATAGATATGAACTATTAGCTACCACATATGGGTTAGAGAGAGAAAGGTGGAGCTTAAAGTTATCTCAAGGGCTTCGTGGGGCAGCTTATGAAGTTTTTGCCAAAATGAGCAGAGGTGATCAGGAAAATTATGACATGCTAAAGCAGGCTCTTTTGTTAAGATATGAAAATAACGCAGAATTTTATAGGAAAACATTTAGGAATGCTAAACTACTGTCAGGTGAAACCTATCACCAGTTCTCTGCACGGTTAGAGACATACTTGGAGAAATGGACTTCTCTGGGGAAAACCCAAGATCTTAGGGAAATGGTCCTTATAGAACAATTAAGAGAGTCCATGGCTCCAGACCTGAGAAAGTTTCTCATGGAACAAGGTGCAGAGAGGCTGGGTGAGTTGCTAAATGTTGCTGAAAGGTATCAAGCAGCTCAAGCAGAGGTATCAGGTAATAAAAAGAAACAGGTGGATAATTTTAAGGCACCACAGAACTTTAATAAATTTGATCCTAGAGATCAAAACAAAGGTAAGCACCAATTTGATAGGCCACGGTATGACAATAAAAATAAAACCCCACAATTCGATGAAAGGAAATATGATGAAAGAAAATCTTACAACCAAGGAAAGAGATGGTGTAAACATTGTAAGATGAACAATCATGACACTGACCGTTGTAGAAGGACCCATATAGTTATGGCCACCCTTCAGGTCAGGTCGACCTCAAGACAGGAGGAGGATATTCTGATAGATACCACTCCAGATGAGATGAGGAAGGCACAGGCTGGGGATAAGACCCTCAAGCCTTGTTTCAGGAAATTGTCAACTAGTCATACAACTCCAGGCAAGGGAGATTTTTACATGAAAAACAAGTTGATTTACAGGAAGGCCGGAACTAGATCCCATGGTCACGGACAGTTGGTTCTTTCAAAGAGATATAGGGCAGACTTAATAAGGAGCCTACATGTGAAACAGGATGGGGACCATGAGAAGATTGGTACCATCATCCAAAAGGTGGCTCACAATTATTATTGGCCCAAGGCAAGTGTAGTGGGTTTGATGGTATTGTATGATGGTGATATTACTAAATGTAATGTATGAGGCCAGCTGTGAAGGCTCCTGAGATAAAATGTAGTTGTGAATTGTCAGAAGGCCTTTCTTGCTACCACTACGACCTCACACTCAATTTTTTTTTAATGAATGTAGCTATGTAAAATGTCTAGGGTAATGATATGTAATGTGGTGTGATAGTTATGGATACACCCACAGATATTTAAGCAGACTAATAATATTTAACAAATATTATAATACACTGAACTAACTCAAGAGTGTAAAATTTTTGATAGAATTATATTACATTTATTTGTTCTGGATCAAGTTTTATGTTGACCAGAACTTTTTTTAACAAAAAAAAAGGATTTAAAAATTATGAAAGAAATGCATGGCATGTTACATAATAAATGCAAGAGTGTACATATATAAGTACTAGACTAGTTAGTTTTATTAAAATGTTCTAGTAGTCATCTACTTGGGAGGATAGTTAATGCTTGTGCTGTTGGGGTGACCTCATCACACCTGTCTATATTGACTACACAGTGTCCAGTAAATTGCAGGAATTTTATGGGGTATTAGCAACTAAAAGGCGTTGGTGAACTTCCAGCAGACCAGAGGCTCACTCAACTTGCATATGTAGCTCTGGTGCTGAAATCTGGTGGTCCCACCTCTCCGTGCTGGCGGGCAATAATAGTGGTCTCTGTCACAACGTACTGCACAGATACACTCGAGTAAAATCACCACCTGAATGGACACCGCCTTGTTGACCACTGAAACTCACAGCTCTGCAATCAAAGTATTGGCTATGTGTCAAAATTCTATTCTCTACCCACGTCTGGACACAACACGGACACAACAACCACATCATACAGACAGGTCAGATCTCTCTGACCAAACAGCACATTTACCATGGTGGTTTTACATCAGATAGGTCCTCCCAGACTATAGATTCTGAAAAATATTTATTAGTTTCCTTCCCTAAAAGTGGATAGGTAATATGTTTCATTATTCTCAACACTTGATCTGTCTTTCCTAACCCTTGCTGGAGTTTATGTATATTGTTGGTCCCTAGACCCTGACTTGGGCGGGGGGTCTAGAGCAAATCCCTACTTGTTTGTAAGGCTAGATTATGATATGGCAGTATCAAATCACTCGAACATTAAAACAATATTCAAAATATACAAAGAAATAATTTCAATCTTACCAGATTATGAATAAAGAACACAGAAATGCTAGCAAAACTCAGCTGAGCTGCTGGCTATAGTATGGCGTCCCTGAACTTATTTCACTTTCTTTCATTTGGAAATCACCACACTTTAAAATACTGTGTCTATCATCGAACAACTATTGAGGAATGGCCCCACTTGCGCGTCTGAGCGCCGATAAAATGATTGTCTGTGGCCAATCACTGCCTAGGTTTATTTCAAATTCAAATTTCCTACCCTAAAGTCATTTCAGTCATGCTTCAGTCAAGTATGGATGTTTATCTGTTAGTCTGTCCGTCTCTACTTGTTTTTTTCAAAAACGTACTTGATTTTTGAACCAACCTTTCTCTCCCCTCCAAATTTTTTGTCGTTAAAAGTTATATTTAGACACAGCTCCCACCAATGTCCCTTCGCTTCCCTACTAAGTAGATTTGAACACCTGCGTCTCAAGGTCGTGTTTTTTTGTGCAAATAGCGACACTTTTTATTCCATACAGTCTGTCGCTGATGTGAACAACACTGTCTTTTGTCATTATCTTCAATATTATCTATCCGTCTGTAAAATTAAGAACATATTAGTTCACTGCTCAGAATGGGCCATCCGGCCAGCTAATTTTTTATATTCCTAACATTAATATTACGAAAAAGTTACTTTTTAATTTTTGTAATATTCCAAACATCTGCGTTCTGCCGCTGAATTCAAATCAAAGGCTTGGTATCGCAAAAGCGACCAATAAATGACTGTGGCGTAACATATCCAAGGTCCCTTCTGTCGAGTTCCTTACTTTATGTCAACTTGGGAAACGTGACTTTTCTCCGTTTCCCCCCCAATTGCGTCTCCTTAGCCTTTCTAGTCTCACGCAATCTTTCCAGTCATATTTTTTTCTTTTTATCCGCCGTTCCCCTCCTGTCTAGCAAGTCAATTTTTATGGAGGGTGATGACCCGCGGTCTGGGCGATCATGTACTATCAGCAGCCTACGCATTATGTTTTTATCCTTACATGTTATCTTTGGAGGTATTTTACCGTTGTATCTCTGTCAATTTCACTACACATCTCCCCACTTGAAAACATGCCTATGGCAAGTTCCAAAACCAGCGATACACATAGGTAAAATTACTCCTCACGTCTGCCACTACTCTAATTTTGATCACAGGGGTGCCGACTGAGGAAATCTGCACCGACATTCAATTTGCCTGGGATATATTGGATACTGAACTGATAAGGTTGAAGCAATAAAGACCACCTCAGCAATCTTGCGTTTTCATGCTTAGCCTGAGATAAGAATACGAGAGGCTGATGGTCCGTCTCCACCATAAAAGTCCTACCATACAGATAGATTTGAAACTTCTTTATTGCCCAGATTAACGCTAAACATTCTTTTTCGCTTGTGGAGTATCCTTGTTCCGCCTTATTCAATTTACGGCTTGCATAAGCGACTGGTTTCAGTTCCCCATCAGGTGAAGATGATCTTTGCAACAAAGCCCCTCCTAGTCCTACATTACTTGCATCGGTTCTTAAGACAAAGTCCTGTGTCAAATCAGGCAGTTTGAGAATAGGCTTGCTAGTGAGTTTTTCCTTTAACTCTTGGAACGCTAGTTCACATTGTGCAGTCCAAATAATTTTATCTGGAAGTCCCTTGCGAGTCAGATCAGTCAGAGGAGCACAAATAGCGTTAAAATTCTTGATGTATTTCTGATAAAATCCGCATAACGACACAAATGATCGCACGTCCTTTTTTGTTTGCGGCCTAGGTGCTCTCTGCAGTTTTTCCAAGTTCTTAGGATCAGGGGTCATATTACCCTGATATACAGTGTGTCCCAAGAATTCCAACTCTTTGCATCCAATACAACATTTTGTTGGCCTAGCAGTTAAGTTCGCCTCCCGAAGTCTATCAAACAACATCTCCAGAGCTTCAATGTGTTCTGCAAATGTCTCTGTGGCGACGAGAATATCATCCATGAAATTCGTGATACATGGGTTATTCAGGGGATCCAACAATTTGCGCATCATCCTTGAAAACACACTCGGAGCATTTTTCAGTCCGAATGGTAGCATATTGAATTCATAATGTCCATCCGAAGTGCTAAAAGCCAAATAAGGTCTCACTTCAGGCTTCACTGGGATCTGGTAATAGCCTTTACTAAGATCCACCTTTGAAAAGTATTTTGCCTTGTTCAGTCTGGCAAATAACTGTTTTGTGTCTGGTAATGGATCCACTTGTCCTTCTGTGACAGCATTCAGTTTCCTGTAATCTATGCACAGTCTGTGTTCCCCAGACGGTTTTCTCAACAAAACGACACTAGAACTAAAAGATGATTCACTGTGCGAAATAATCCCCTCCTTCAACAAATACTCTATTTCTTCCTTCAATGCCTTCTCCTTCGCGAACGGAATAGAATAGGCTCTCATACAGATTGGGTTTGAGTCTACCAGTTTCATGTCATACTGTAGCAAATTTGTATGGCCTGGTTTATCTGTTAATACATCTGTATGTTCCTCCAGAACCTGTTGAA
Source organism: Oreohelix idahoensis (assembly GCA_024509875.1). Classification (NCBI taxonomy): domain Eukaryota; kingdom Metazoa; phylum Mollusca; class Gastropoda; order Stylommatophora; family Oreohelicidae; genus Oreohelix; species Oreohelix idahoensis. The sequence goes on from JAMPIV010008509.1 coordinate 257,241, forward strand.
CTCTCTCCCTCTGGTTTTTAGTCAGGTGCTTACTGACTTTTACCTGTGCTGCGGTTTCACAAGGATGTAATGGGTATTCATGTGAGGTGAGTGGTTCTTTTTGCATCTGGGTTGCAATAGCCAAGGTCAATAAGGGGGTGCTTTCCTGGAGTGGTCTGTCCAGATACTTCTTTAACAGGTTTACATGATAAACTTTCTCCTTCCCCTTTTTGTCAATTTTATAGTTTGTTCTAGACACCTTCTCTAGAACCGTATATGGACCTTGCCAACCAATTTGTAATTTATTCTGGCTTCCGGGTAGTAGAAGCAGCACCTTCTCTCCGACTGCCAGTTCCCTGTCCTTTGCCTTCCTATTAAAATATGCTGCATGTTTCTTCCTGGCTTGCTTCAAATTATCATTTGCCAGTTTCCATCCAGCATTCAAACGAGTGGTCAGTTCGTTCACGTATTGATACGATGAGGTAACAGTCTCTTCCGCCTTCTCATCTGTCCAGGTCCTTAATAGAGCTTCTAATGGACCTTTTATTGGCCTCCCAAATAGCAGAGTTGCGGGAGCCATCCCGGTTGAACTATGTGGTACCTCCCGGTACGCAAACAATGCGGCGGGCAGGAATTGATCCCACAGATCCGGTTTTTCGTGTGCCAGCTTTCTCAGGATAGAAATGAGAGTCCCGTTGAACCTCTCTACCTGGCCGTTCCCTTGTGGATGGTACGGACTACAATGAAAGTGTCTGGCTTGAAATAGCTTAAAAACTTCTTCCGTTAGTTTCCCCTTGAACTGAGAACCATTATCCGTCAAGATTTGATGCGGGAATCCTAATCGGGTAAATATTGTAAGTAGTGCCTCTGCTACATGTTTTGAATCAATTGATGGCAGGGCTACCGCCTCTCCCCACATAGAACAAGTGTCCACCAGAGTAAGGATGTAACTGTTCCTCCTCTTGGTCCGAGTGAGAGGTCCTACAATATCCACTGCAACCCTCTCAAAAGGTGTTCCCACTATGGGCATTTCCCCTAGAGTTGCAGGAGCAGTCCAGTGCTTTGGAGCTACCCTTTGACATTCTGGGCAGGATTTGACATATCTTTTTTATATCCTCCGTTATCCCTGGCCAGAAGTAATGACAAGCTATACGCTGTCCTGTGGCGCTGATCCCCATGTGACCACTGAAGGGAATCGCATGCCCGAGTTCCATCACTTTATCTCTATATGAAGTGGGAAGAACCAGCTGGTTGTGACCATTTGTTCCAGTTCCGGCCTTCCTGTATAAGAGTTTGTTCTTCATGAAATATTCCCCCTTGCTCGGAGGTGTGTGGCATTTGGGCACTTTTTTAAAACAGGGCTTGAGTGTCCTATCCTCAGCCTGCGCCTTCCTCATCTCCTCTGGATGAGCATTTATAGGTTCACCTTCTTCCTCCTTCTTCTGTGACCTGGTCTGCACTGTCGCCATGATCACAGGTTTCTCGGGATTCCCCAAGAAGACGTATCTACACCCCAATATCAGAGGGTAGATTGGTTCATCTATCACTGCTGCTCTGATTTCTCCCTCCACATAGCGAGTTTTCACCGTTATCCTTGCGATGGGAAGTGTCATGAGTGGTATGTCCTTAGTCGCCCCTTGTATTTCCACTGTTTCTGTGGTATACTGACTTGGGTCCACTAGGCTAGACTTCACAACTGAATCATAATCCAAACCTGTATCATAAAGGCACCTTATGGTGACCCCATTACAAATAACATCCTCACAAACTGGGGGGTGATAAGGTTCCTGTTGTCCATTAGGATTAACCTTTAATCTTCGCGTCCCCGACTTCATTGCAGCAATGTTTGAAGGTTTCCTTCTACAAAATTCGGTGTTATGGTTATCCTTCTTGCACCATTTACACCATCTTTTTCCTTGGTTCAACGGTTTTCTTTCATTGAACTTTTGGTCATTGAACTGTGAGTTTCTGTCGCGATAGTCATTTCTTGGCCGCTCAAAGTTTGTCCTACCTTTATTTCCCTGCTCTCTATTATCAAATTTATTAAATTTCTGTGGAGCTTTAAAATTGTCTATGTGCTTCTTTTTAGCACCACTTACCTCTGCCTGAGCTGCCTGATACCTCTCAGCAACATTTAAAATTTCCCCCAACTTCTCTGCACCTTGTTCCATGAGAAATTTTCTCATGTCTGGAGCCATGGACTCTCTCAATTGCTCAATCATGATCATTTCTTTAAGATCTTGGGTCTTCCCCAGAGCCGTCCATTTCTCCAAATAGGTTTCTAGTCTAGCAGAGAATTGGTGGTATGTCTCCCCAGACGACAGTTTGGCATTTCTAAATTTCTTACGATAAAATTCACCATTCTTCTCGTACCTTAATAACAAAGCCTGCTTTAACATGTCATAATTGTCTTGGTCTTCCCTGTTCATTTTGGCAAATACTTCATAAGATGTACCTCTCAATCCCTGTGATAGCTTTAAACTCCACCTCTCTCTCTCTAACCCATATGTAGTAGCTAATAACTCAAAACGTCCTAGGTACCCCTCTATGTCATCGTCTTTTTCAACAAAATGGTCTAAATAAAACCCCATAGCTGAGTTTGAGGCTCCCAGACTGGGCGTAGCATCTGAGGCAAAAGGGCTGGCACCATTTTCAGGAGCCGGTCCTTGTAATTCCAGCTCCCTTAGTCGTAATTCGTGCTCCCTTTGCAACCTTCTATCTTCTGCCTCCCTTTCGGCAGTCAACCTTTTTTCTTCTGCCTCCCTTTGCTGTCGTTTTTCTTCTGCCTCCCTTTGCTGTCGTTTTTCTTCTGCCTCAATCTGCAGCCTCTTAATTTCTCTATCAGCCTCAATTTGTAACCTCTTCTCTTCAGCTACCTTTCTATCTTCCCTTTCAATATATTTATCACATTCAGCCGTTACATATTGAATTAAAATCTGACCATCCATTCCCATCTCCTTTGCGGTCAGCACAGCAGCTGATCGGAATTTTGCTAGCTCCGCCATACTTTTCAGACAATATAATAATATACAAGCTAAATCTCTAACCAGTAAATACACTAAGTACTTCTTATGACTATAGTCTAACTAATTCTAACTAACCAGTTAACTAATTAATTATCACTGGCTGTGAAGATTCACCAACTTTTATCTGCAGGGACACTTTTAATTTTTAAGGGAATTTCACAATTTTTTTTCCCTAATTTTATTTCTCCAACCAGGAGATCCTAATATTACTGTTGGGCTAATTATCCCTGGACAAGACCCCAATGTATGTAGTGGGTTTGATGGTATTGTATGATGGTGATATTACTAAATGTAATGTATGAGGCCAGCTGTGAAGGCTCCTGAGATAAAATGTAGTTGTGAATTGTCAGAAGGCCTTTCTTGCTACCACTACGACCTCACACTCAATTTTTTTTCTTAATGAATGTAGCTATGTAAAATGTCTAGGGTAATGATATGTAATGTGGTGTGATAGTTATGGATACACCCACAGATATTTAAGCAGACTAATAATATTTAACAAATATTATAATACACTGAACTAACTCAAGAGTGTAAAATTTTTGATAGAATTATATTACATTTATTTGTTCTGGATCAAGTTTTATGTTGACCAGAACTTTTTTTAACAAAAAAAAAGGATTTAAAAATTATGAAAGAAATGCATGGAATGTTACATAATAAATGCAAGAGTGTACATATATAAGTACTAGACTAGTTAGTTTTATTAAAATGTTCTAGTAGTCATCTACTTGGGAGGATAGTTAATGCTTGTGCTGTTGGGGTGGCCTCATCACACCTGTCTATATTGACTACACAGTGTCCAGTAAATTGCAGGAATTTTATGGGGTATTAGCAACTAAAAGGCGTTGGTGAACTTCCAGCAGACCAGAGGCTCACTCAACTTGCATATGTAGCTCTGGTGCTGAAATCTGGTGGTCCCACCTCTCCGTGCTGGCGGGCAATAATAGTGGTCTCTGTCACAACGTACTGCACAGATACACTCGAGTAAAATCACCACCTGAATGGACACCGCCTTGTTGACAACTGAAACTCACAGCTCTGCAATCAAAGTATTGGCTATGTGTCAAAATTCTATTCTCTACCCACGTCTGGACACAACACGGACACAACAACCACATCATACAGACAGGTCAGATCTCTCTGACCAAACAGCACATTTACCATGGTGGTTTTACATCAGATAGGTCCTCCCAGACTATAGATTCTGAAAAATATTTATTAGTTTCCTTCCCTAAAAGTGGATAGGTAATATGTTTCATTATTCTCAACACTTGATCTGTCTTTCCTAACCCTTGCTGGAGTTTATGTATATTGTTGGTCCCTAGACCCTGACTTGGGCGGGGGGTCTAGAGCAAATCCCTACTGTTTGTAAGGCTAGATTATGATATGGCAGTATCAAATCACTCGAACATTAAAACAATATTCAAAATATACAAAGAAATAATTTCAATCTTACCAGATTATGAATAAAGAACACAGAAATGCTAGCAAAACTCAGCTGAGCTGCTGGCTATAGTATGGCGTCCCTGAACTTATTTCACTTTCTTTCATTTGGAAATCACCACACTTTAAAATACTGTGTCTATCATCGAACAACTATTGAGGAATGGCCCCACTTGCGCGTCTGAGCGCCGATAAAATGATTGTCTGTGGCCAATCACTGCCTAGGTTTATTTCAAATTCAAATTTCCTACCCTAAAGTCATTTCAGTCATGCTTCAGTCAAGTATGGATGTTTATCTGTTAGTCTGTCCGTCTCTACTTGTTTTTTTTCAAAAACGTACTTGATTTTTGAACCAACCTTTCTCTCCCCTCCAAAATTTTGTCGTTGAAAGTTATATTTAGACACAGCTCCCACCAATGTCCCTTCGCTTCCCTACTAAGTAGATTTGAACACCTGCGTCTCAAGGTCGTGTTTTTTTGTGCAAATAGCGACACTTTTTATTCCATACAGTCTGTCGCTGATGTGAACAACACTGTCTTTTGTCATTATCTTCAATATTATCTATCCGTCTGTAAAATTAAGAACATATTAGTTCACTGCTCAGAATGGGCCATCCGGCCAGCTAATTTTTATATTCCTAACATTAATATTACGAAAAAGTTACTTTTTAATTTTTGTAATATTCCAAACATCTGCGTTCTGCCGCTGAATTCAAATCAAAGGCTTGGTATCGCAAAAGCGACCAATAAATGACTGTGGCGTAACATATCCAAGGTCCCTTCTGTCGAGTTCCTTACTTTATGTCAACTTGGGAAACGTGACTTTTCTCCGTTCCCCCCCCCCCCCCCCACCCCCCCCCCCCCCCCCCCCCCCCCCCCCCCCCCCCGCCCCCCCCCCCCCCCCCCCCCCCCCCCCCCCCCCCCCCCCCCCAATTGCGTCTCCTTAGCCTTTCTAGTCTCACGCAATCTTTCCAGTCATATTTTTTTCTTTTTATCCGCCGTTCCCCTCCTGTCTAGCAAGTCAATTTTTATGGAGGGTGATGACCCGCGGTCTGGGCGATCATGTACTATCAGCAGCCTACGCATTATGTTTTTATCCTTACATGTTATCTTTGGAGGTATTTTACCGTTGTATCTCTGTCAATTTCACTACAGCAAGGTGGGACATTGAGAATTTTGTAGAAAGGTGTAGCATAGCACATGAGGGAACACCCACAAGTGGGAACATTGATCAGGACCTGGACACGCCACGGGGCAAAATTAGGCCTGATAATAAAAAGAAAAATAAATTTGATAAAGTGGACCAAATGGAATGGGAAGCCCCTTTTCACAGACAAGCTTCAATTAACTGTTTTACAATGGCCACTATGCAGAGAGTGCAAAAAGATGTCTTACCCCAGGATAAGCCGAAAATCCCTCAATCGGACTTAAACAAACTGGAGGAAGAGGATGTAGAGAGGAAATCTCTCATCAAGAATTTTAAGTGGGGAGAAAGCCCCAAGAAAAAAATTGGTAGCCGTCGTTTTGTGAATGATAATTCTGGGAAGAAAAATCATCACTATAGAGCTTCGAGTGGAAGAGACCATACCGGTGCATGGACAAATAGGTCCACAAAATTAAAGATCCATATGTAGCTCTGTTAAGAACGTGGACTGATGAAAAGGCAGAGGAAAATATTACATCCTCATACCAATATGTGAATGAGCTGACCACTCGTTTAAAAACTGGCTGGAAACTTGCCAATGAAAATTTGAAACAAGCCAGGAAGAAACATGCCTATTATAACAGGAAAGCTAAAGACAGAGATTTGGCTGTGGGAGAGAAGGTACTGCTTCTTCTACCCGGTAGCCAGAATAAGTTACAAACTGGATGGCAAGGTCCATATACAGTTCTAGAGAAGGTGTCTAGAACCAAATATAAGATAGATAAGAAGGGGAAAGAAAAAATCTACCATGTGAATCTCCTGAAGAAATATTTGGAAAGAGAACATCAGGAAGAGACACACTTGTTGACCTTGTCCATTGCCATGGAGATGAAAAAGGAACAACTTTCATCATTTGAATATCCATTACACCCCTGTGAGACAGCGGCACAGGTGAAAATCAGTACACATTTAACGAAAACTCAGAAAGAGAGAGTGCAACAGGTTCTAGATAATCATACAGAGGTGTTAACAGACCGACCAGGGCATACAAACCTATTGGAATATGATATGAAGCTGATAGACCCCACACCTGTATGTATGAAACCCTATTCGATTCCTTTTGCTAAGGAGAAAGCTTTGAATGAAGAGATAGACTATTTGTTGAAGGAAGGAATTATTTCACACAATGAATCTTCTTATAGTTCCGGTGTTGTACTCTTAAGGAAGCCCTCTGGAGAACATAGACTCTGTATAGATTACAGGAGACTGAATGCTATTACAGAAGGACAGGTGGATCCATTGCCGGACACAAATCAGTTGTTTGCCAGGCTAAATAAAGCTAAATATTTCTCAAAAGTGGATCTGAGTAAAGGATACTATCAGATTCCAGTAAAGCCTGAGGTTAGACCATACCTAGCTTTTAGTACCTCAGAAGGACACTATGAGTTTAATAGATTGCCATTTGGATTAAAGAATGCGCCTAGTGTCTTCTCTAGAATGATGAGAAAATTATTGGACCCTCTGAATAATCCATGTATCACATATTTCATGGATGATATCCTTATAGCAACAGAAACATTTGAGGAACACATTGACTCTCTGAACATGCTGTTTAATCGACTTAGGGAAGCGAATTTAACAGCCCGACCAACCAAATGTTGCGTTGGATGTAAAGAATTATAATTCTTGGGACACACAGTTTATCAGGGAAACATGACCCCTGACCCAAAGAATTTAGAGAAACTAAAGAAAGCCCCGAGACCACAAACCAAGAAAGACGTGAGATCCTTTGTCTCATTATGTGGTTTCTACCAAAAGTATATCAAAAACTTTAATTCCATATGTGCACCGTTAACTGATTTGACACGTAAAGGACATCCAGATCGAATTACATGGACACCACAATGTGAAATGGCTTACCAAGAATTGAAGGAAAAGCTCACAAGTAAACCTATTTTGAAATTACCTGACTTAAGTCAAGAATTCATGGTAAGGACGGATGCCAGTAATATTGGGTTAGGTGCGACTCTGCTACAGAAATCAGATGCATTGGATGGGGAATTAAGCCCAGTGGCTTATGCTAGCAGAAAGTTGAATAAAGCTGAAACCAACTACTCAACTAGCGAAAAAGAATGTCTTGCAGTAATATGGGCGATAAAGAAATTCAATATTTATCTGTATGGGAAGGCATTTAAGTTGCAAACGGATCACAAACCTGTTGCGTGCATATTTTGACGCACATATTACAAAAATCGATATGGCTATTTAATATGGAAAAGATATAGACATTCATTCATTTGTGTATGAAAATGCTGTCTATGGGGAAGGCTAGATAATCCATAATTGTTTTACCCTGTTGATTATAGGAGTAATCGTTCTTGATATTAATTCGGCGCATGGATATGACACCCTTGTCCGTACCTATTTCTTAGGGCCAGAAAATAGATTAATTTGCTTATTATGTTTATGGCCTGAATTCATATGTATTACATATTATTAGTACAAGTAGAATCAGTCCTATATTGTATATTTTGGATGGGTAGGCAGGACTATATTCTTGTTACACCGCTCTAGCGGAAGTAGGAGTTGTCTTGTCTAGTCGTGATGAGTTCCGATGTACCGTGACAATGGCGGGTACGCATTTTTCCAGGGCTGGTATATTCTTCAGTAAAAATGAGTTACGAAGTAGTTTTTCTTCTATAGGAGATTGTGTCTCTACTAGAGTTGTGTTAGAGACTTTCCTAATGTACGGTACCATGTATGATTCGGACTCCAGGTAATTCCAGTCCCTGTTTTGATGATCTCAGGTCGGTTAGGCCTAGCGGGGTTTTTGTGCTTCGCAACGCTAGGGTCAAGTTTGTATCGACGGAGATGACAGGCTCCATACTGTAATTATGTCTACGTGAGGTAACTGGATTACGGTAGATCTGTGTGGAGGAACTTTATGAAATTATGCATATGTATTGGAAATTAACTTTGGCTTATATATATATATCCTCCTGTGAGCGAGTGAGCGACAACTCAGGTAGGCGGCCATGTTACATTCCTGTCATCGCATTTTTTGGATCACTGTCTAAAGAACGGAACATGTATCTTATTATTCGGACAGTGGCAAGGAGATCTCAATTTTGATAGAAACCCCTTATCGTGGTTTCACAATATGATAAACTGTGAATATAAAGCAACTTTAGTTACTTACCGATCCGCCTTCACTGACGCGCTTAGTCAGATAGGGGATGCGGCCATTGATGTACTACCTATTATTTATGAATGTGCCATGACATAGGATCTACTATGTATGCCTGCAAATTGATATGTCAACATACCCATGATTTACTCGTTATGTCCCAGTGTGAGCGTCCAAATAAACTGTGTAAACAAAGATTCCAGCAGTCTGCATTGGTGCCTTGTAGACACAAGTGAATGAGTGTTTAGTTTGGTCAGAACACGAACAGTACACCATTCGCGTTAAACACACTCTACACTTCTACCCATATATACACCATCCTGCGTCGGTTGAAGTGACCAAGTTTAGGGCCTGCTTCCCTATAGCCTTAGAGGGAAACTACTGTTTACAGCTGCCTTTGCCTTCCCTAACTTAGGACTAGGGTGAGTTACCCATTTACAGCTGGGTAGACTGGAGCATGCCTGATCTCAACAACTCTGTACACTACAATGGACATATACAGTAGTGGCACCACCAACAACATGTTACAGTGATTGATAGTGGAGCTTTACAGAAGAAAGAGAACACACCACTCTTTACAGAAGGTTTACAGCATACAACTGATACTTCTTTACAGACTGACATTTTACAGTGTGTGTGAAAGCAACTTTACAGTGGGAAAGAAATTTTACAAAACCCTTGTCGTTTCTAGCGCAGGCTAGACATGGAAATTCTAGATTACTCCGTTGGTCATTACTGATGCAGCCATTTGAGTTTAGCATAGAGTATATAAGTGGAAAAGCAAATCTGGGAGCGGATTTTTTAAGCCGCCATCCGTGTGATGAGAATCACCATAAGCCCCAGAAATAATACTAAATTTCTCTATGTGTATATAGAATTATAGACTGACATATAACGTCTGTTTTAAGTGGGGAGAATTTGTCGTGTGAAATTCTAATCCACATATATAAATTAAAAAGTAAATGTAAAGCCTAACAAATAACTTCAATAAAAGGAAAGAAGAATGGTAAAGAACAGTGCTGTCACAATGACTGTACTCGAAATCCCCCGTGTTTTCTACTTCGTCTGCAAATTGTAATGTTTCACGTTGATAGTAAAAGCCTACTGCAGCATACACACTTTCTACGATAAAACGTGTACTGCATTTCTAAGAAAAACCTTGAGATACGCAAGCTGACCTATATTTAATATTCCATTCATGTCATTTTATACACTAAGTTACCATAAACGAAAGACAGATGGAATTAGGATAGAGAGAAGGGAGGGCTGAAAGCAGGAACGCATACAACACTAAACACGCGTCTCGCTATACAATTAAAGTCATCACGCGTGTAAGGCCACAAGCACTAATTTTTTTTCAAATAGACAGTGATAAAAAACACTACCCATACGAGAGTTAGGTTTTAAAAACCTGAAAAACGCTTATTAGGAAACATGACATTATACTGGTTTACGTTTGAAAGCCTGACAGTACCCAGACACCACATCGTAGAACAGTGAACAGGAGGTAGAAGAAAATGCATATTTTGAACGCAGCCCCTTAGCCCCATAAAATTTATATAGTTGGGTTCCTTAGGACTTGCTGACAAAGAATATGTTAAACTTTACGCAAATAGTCTAGGAATTAACAAATTATAGCCAAAAGAAATAGTGAGGGTGTCAGACAACCCCAAAATCAGACTCGCTCAGTGGCAGATTTTGACACCACCATTGTACGGGTAATAGGTCCCCATGTTAAATCCTATTTGATTCTTCTTCTTCCTTCCTTAGCCATCAACCGGCAAAGCAGTATGTGGCCAGTACGCCTAGTGGCGTCTTAAGGCAACAACAAATTGATCAATCTATCGCTGTTTCCACCACGCCTAGTGGCGTCTTTGTGGAACAAAAACAGACCAAACAATCTATCATTGTTTCCGTAATCAGATTGGTTGGCAAGCAGGTGATCAGCCCACTGTGCGACGTTTTTACGGGATGGGGTAAACAGCCCCATGCCCATACCCTCCTTAGTCGCTTTTTACGACATGCGTGGTAGGGTGCAGTGTTACTATTCTTTGCTCCCCTTTCGGGCCCCGGTAACACACGGGTGCCTATTTGATTGGAGCGCAGTAAATGTAAGGCTAAACACGATTAGTCGGGCTACAAATACTATCTTTTGTTGTTGGGGGAGACGGAAGGAAGGGTACTTTTTTTCAAACGCTTGTGTAAACATGGCTCGATTGGTTAGACTCGCCAATATAGTCAATTAGGAGCGTCAGGTCAACACCACATTTTCAAATAAACTTTCTAAAGCAAAAGTGCGTTGAGATTCAGCTTATATTTTTCTAAATAAAAGCCTGAGACAGTGGCAGGTCGGATTTTGTGCCTATTCATTGCCAGTCAACGTAATTCTGTATTATTTCCATGAATTGTGGTAAGCTTGAAATATTTGATATCTTTTTAATGAAAATTGAATGTAAATTGATAATTTATGTCTGTATATGTGTGTGGTTCAGTAGCGAACATGAGGCAAAGCCTATATAGTGCTCCAACCTGAACAGAAGGTGTCGGAGGAAAGTAAAACTACATGGAATTGCCAAACAGTACACTGACACCTACCTTATTGACTAGAAAGAAATAATGCTGGATTTGCAGAGGCGTAGTAACCATTAGGGAGGAGTATACTGATGTCAATTGTTTCAGATGAAGATAGCAATTGGCCTACCGCTCTGAACTCAGTGTTTGTTATGTATTGTGTTCAGTCTGGAATTAGATTATAAATTAGTTATGAAGTAGGAGGTACAACCTTCTGTTTCAGGGACTGTGGTTCTAAAGTTATTGAGCAGCACCTGGTCTGAGCTTTGCTGAATCTGGAGGCTGACAGCATACTCCTGGGTCCAGATAGCGACTAGTGAGGTGTCTCCAGAACACAGGGGAGCAATCGAGCAGAGGAGTCTTTTCCTGCCGCCATCACGAAAGTTAAGCCTCTGTGGCCAGTGGAGCTCAACATTATGTGTCACCTCAAAAATTGACATTTTAGTAAAAAAGAGGGACAATACCTTGTTTAAATTGACAGGAACTGTGAACTTTTTCCCCATACTATTTCCCAGATAAACAAACACTTGAAGTCATGATGACAAATAATAACATAGCTTGAAAAAACAAAACCAGTATTACCTCGTAGTACTACTACACAACTGACACACATAGGATAATATTAATAAAATATGTCACCACAAGGTTCATGTTTATAAATTATGTATATATAAATTGTGATTACAATTAATTGTGATTCCTGGTTCACTTTATAGTTGAATCAGGATATATATTAGTGAAAGTAATTAATACATATATATTTGAAACTTTACCAGTGACTCATTTAAGATAGTCTTATAGAGTGTTAAATGTGTGTGAGTGTCACAGTGTTGTCAAGTGTGGTGGAATAAATTAAATTGTTTATCTGTCTGTTGTTGTTGTGACTTACACTTCATCATATACATACCCTAGACATTTAACGTAGTCATCACAATATTCCAGAATAATTCTGACTGAGGTATAATGTGGTAGCAAGTAAGGTTATCTGTAGAACACTACACCTATTAGATACAGATACCTTCACAGCTGATCTCAGTCAGTACACTAAGTCCCCTATAAATATTTATAACATCCCACTTTACCACATACGTATATTAAAGTTTTACGAATGAGCACGACAACTGACTACAGGGTGATTGAAAAATTACATCTAGTTCTAAATTATTATATTTGTACTTTTGTTTATTAGATATACCTGGAACAAATGTCAAAAACAAGGAAAGGTAATAGTCATTTGTTATTTCCAGAAATAAAATAATAATCCAACGGGCTGATCACCCGTTTGCCAGTCACTTCGATTACGGAAACAACAGCAAATGGATTGATTTGCCGTTGCCCTAAAGACGCCAATAGGCGTGATGGGAAACAATGGCAAAGAAAACCTATCTGCTGTTGCCCTAAGACGCCACTAGGCGTAATGGCCACTGACTGCTTTGACGGTCGGTGGCTAAGGATGGAAGAAGAAGAAGAAGAAGAAGAAAATCTATAATGACCAATAAACTGACATTACACGTGAAAGGAAAATATGGCTGCCCGATTTGAGGTCACGTGTTGAACTGCTGCCGGGCGTCACGTTCAGCACCTAATGTTAAGGTGACATAGCATGTCAAGTAATAAAATAACAGTTCATTCTAATTAATTTGACGTTTGTGTCACGTAAATTAGTTGATTAGAAGTTAAACTGTTAAAAATAGGAAGTTATGTGAAATCACCCCGTAGGCTGGACGCCAGCAACAATACAAACATTGGATTGTGGAGACATAAAGAAATTTAAAAAAAAATATATATATATAAGATCTGTTTGCACAAGTTTAGAAGATGAATGGTTTGTTTGTTTGTTTTTCCTTTGAACTAATTATCCTGTCATTTCAATATTTCTTATGTTGCTTACCGCGTGTTTTTCCCCTGGTGCCTCCAGAAAGAATATGATGGTGATGCCTTAGGCTTATCGTAGGCAGCGGCTAGTGTGAGGTTGCGCAAGGAGCTGTTGATATCATCATAATCATTATCATCATCATTATAATCCTTATTATCATCATAATCTTTATCATCATCATAATCTTTATCATCATCACCACTATCAATTTCCTTTTCGCTAGCAGCTGACATTCTTGCAGCTAGCAGCTTACCTTCTTGCAGCTAGCAGCTGACCTTCTTGCAGCTAGCAGCTGACCTTCTTGCAGCTAGCAGCCACATGATCTTGCAGAAGTGGTTTCTGTAGCAATATGTTTAACACGAAGAGGTTGTCAACCCAAGGCGTTTTGCCTTTAGGCAGTAGTTAATTTTGCATTGAACATAAAAATAGACTTAAACCTTTTTAAATTTAGAACATTCAGTGAACGTTCTGGATTAAATCGCTATAACTTGTCATGTTAAAATAATATTTTCTCTCAGTCCACGCACTGCCATAATCCTGTCTGTTAAAGTGACATGATTCACAGATAGCATTCGCCGTTGCTTCATTCAGCAGACTTAAAAGAGACTGGCAGACGATCTAGCGCTGAGGTTGAAAGTAATAAACGGTCACGATTACATTTATGGAGGACCATTCACAAATATTGCCTGAGTGCTTGAGTGTCCTAGGATATTTATGGAAATCGGGTACAAGAAAAAAATTGATATTTTTATGTTAGAACTTTTTTTTGCCTTCTTTACTTCTTCATTCTAAAAAATGTGGTTTATTTTGAAAAGCGTTACATTTACATAAAATCGTTATTGGTGTTCATATTTTATTTTTTATGCAATTAACATTTCTTTTTGCATTTTTGATAAAAAATTTTCTTAAACACAGTTGAATTTGTATTTTTTTTATTTTTTAAGCGCTAAAATATTTCAGTGCTAGAAAACGTCATCTCGAAGAAAAGGACTACTCCAGAATGCACTATCAAAGTTAACGGGAGAGTTTGGAAAGACAAAAAATAACTCAGCATATTAAAATACGTTTACAAGTTAATAACATTTGATGAAAGATGCTTGACGGAGATGAAGAGTAGAAAAGTCCAGGCAAAACCAGCGTGCTATAAGATTTAAAGTATTTTATACAACAACATTTTTGTCAATGGAAATAAGAAAATAGTTTGTCAGTGTTTTATATATAGCCAATTACAAAATACGAAAGTAAGACATGGGCCATTTGTAAACAAACAGGAAAAACCATGGAAACCACAATCATGTGGTTTTACACAAGAATGTCAAGAACATTTAGGTCAGCTAAATAGAGTAATGAGGATGTCATGAAAGGAGCCGTTGCTTACAGGAAGTTTTACTAACAATAGACAGAAGCTATTCTATTGCCTTGGGTATGTTATGAGTATATAAAGGTTGAAATATATTGTGACAACAACAACAAAATTCAAGGAAAAAGAGATGAGTTACTGGGCAGTCCAACACCATGGCATGAGACGACGTCAAGAACATAATTTATAAATAGTACCGCAGACAGGAAGTTGTGGAGAGACATGATCCCCGCCACCTGGTATGGTACTTGAAGAAGCAGCAGCAGAAGCAGAAGAAGGAATTGATTAAAAAAAAAAAAAAAACTACGAACAAAAATAAGAGAATTAATGAAACAGATCAAGATTAGAAGTTACAATTTTTGGACATAAAAATGAACATAGAATTGTGTTGTCTAAACCATAGTAGAAGGAAGACAAAACCACCGCTAGACATTTCTATGTGTGGAAAGGTAACACACAAAATTGGACATGAAAGTCCTATCAGAGCGCATCGTAAAGAAAAGAGACAGAAGACATTGAAGTTCTGTAGCAGCCGACAGTCGATGCGGAGATAGTGGGTGATCCGATCATAAACTATTTCCTGGTAGTATGGTATTTTCCTTATATGTTGACTGCTTTAAACGTTTAACAAATTATATGTAATAAAAATGTTTTTTCATCAAAATATTGCTGTAGATCCCTAGCTATCACGGCTTTTAATAAAAGAAATTCCTAGAATATATTACTAGAGTTTTCTTCTTTATTTTCTTTGTATGCCACATTTACGGATCTCATGTATGTGTTTATATAATGTGTTTGTCCGCTTATTTGTGTTTTTTTGTTTTGTTTGTTTATACTTGGTATTGTAACTGGTTTCTTAGAGCCAGGTTCTGCAGTTAAACCATCTGACTGAACATGTGAACAGGAATCTTAAATCAATCAACAAGATGAAACTCACGTGTAAATACGTCTATGTTTTAAGGCCGCTTACACACGAGCGTTTCTTGACGCGCGTTTCTCTCGCGTGACGAATGAAAGAGTACGGATTTACAGACAGTCTCGCTCGGCTGAGCAGCCTGTAAATCCCTTACTCCTTCATTCATCACGCGTGAGAAACGCGCGTCAAGAAACGCTCGTGTGTAAGCGGCCTAAGGCTGGGTGCAGACGAACGTTTTCTTGCTGCGCGTATCTCGGGCGTGGAAAATGAAACAGTAGGGATTTAGAGAAAGCAGACAGACGAGCGAGGTTTTTCCCGCTGCGTAGAAAAAAACGCAACTGGTTCCATTTTCTTCGCGTATCGCCGGCGTTTTTGGCTAACCTTGAACTTTATCACGTGACCAAGTATGTTAGCGACGAACTTGCGTTGTACACTGTCGTGGCATTTCTATTCTGAATTTGGATTTATCAAGATTATTTGCGTGAAAATGAGTTATTTCGAATCCGTTACTTACTTTAGGCGGATCGTGATTACGCAGTAACATTAGTGGTGCTCGAGTTTTTAACATTTAATTGTGTGATGGGGTTCCGTTTGGTTCCATTCGTCTTCTCCTTCTTTTTCTTCTTCTTCTGCTCCTCACCTCTTCTTAATTGGTCTTCTTCTTCTTGTACATCTTCTTCTTCTTCTTCTTCTTCTTCTTCTTGTTCTTCTTGTTCTTCTTGTTCTTCTTGTTCTTGTTCTTCTCCTTCATCTTCTTCTCCTTCATCTTTCTCGTATTTGTCCTTCTACTTTTTTATACTTCTCTCTCTCCTTATTCCAACTTATTCTCCTATTCCTCTTTTTTGTTCTTTTTCATTTTCATCTCCTACTTCTTCTGCTTCTCCTCATCCTTCTTCTATATTTTCTTCTTCTTATATATTTTTTCTTCATTTCCTTCTCCTCTCTGATATTTCTCCTCCTTCTTATTCAGTTTTCTTTTTTCTCCCTAACCTTCTTCTCTTTATCCTCTTCCTTCTTTTTATCCTCTTTTTCTTTTCCTTTTCCTCCCCCTCCTTCTCCTACTCCTCCTTCTTCTTCTTTTTCACTCCTTTTTCTTCTCCTCCTTCTGCTTCTTTTTCTCCTTCTTCTTCTATTCCACCTTCGTTTTCCTTTCTTCTTCTTCCTCTCTTTCTTCTTTTTCTTCTCATTCTTTTTTTTCGACTTCGTCATATTCTTCTTCTGCTCTTCCTTCTTCTCCTGCACCTCCTTTTCTTTTTTTCTTCTTTTCCTTCTTTTTTCCCTGGAGATGGGTCTAGTGATGTTGTAGATTGTTATGGGTCAAGTGATGTTACAGCTGGAGATGTGTATATTTGTAGCTTGAGATGGGTCTAGTGATGTTGTAGATTGAGATTGGTCTATTGATGTTGTAGCTGGAGATGGGTCTATTGATGTTGTTGCTGGAGATTTGTCTATTAATGTTGTTGCTAGAGATAGGTCTATTGATGTTGTAGCTGGAGATAGGTCTATTAATGTTGTATCTGGAGATGGGTCTTTTGATGTTGTAGCTGGAGATGGGCCTATTAATGTTGTAGCTGGAGATGGGTCTATTGGTGTTGTAGCTGGAAATGGGTCTAGTAATGTTGTAGCTGTAGATGGGTCGAGTAATGTTGTAACTAGAGATGGATCTACTGAAGTTGAAACTGGAGATGGGTCTAATAATGTTATAACTGGAGATGGGTCTAGTAATGTTGTATCTGGAGATGGATCTAGAAATGGTGAAACTGGAGATGGGTCTAGTGAGGTTGAAACGGGAGATAGGTCTAGTAATGTTTTAACTGGAGATAGAAAAGGTAAAAATAAAAGATCCCGTTACCCGCCCATTGAGACATATTGGGAATATGGTGTTAGGCCCATATTTTCTTGACTATCGGCACTCTAGGGATGATGTGGTCAGCATCACGCCGGCCGCCTTAACCTTTCCCAGAGTTGCTCTGGTACCCAATACATGAGGCTGGGTCGACCCCAGAGCCGTTTGCGGTCTAAAAAATCTTACCTCAACTGGGGATCGAACCATTGACCACTGAGCTTTTTGTCTATTTGATGTTACATTTTTTTTACTGCAAGCTATAAACTCCTTGAAAAATTATTTGTGACTTTTTAGTGCATTAAAAGCCTGTGTTTAAACTATTTTTTTAAAATATCTTTTATTTACTTTCTCGCTTGGTTGTCTCTGCCTTATTAAGTTAGGCTTATCTTGTCGGTTTTCTTTTGAACATAACCCTGTCTGCTGATGCTTCCACCATGGCACCCCTACGACCCATGACCGGTTACGGGCTGAGATGAGATGATGAAGGACATTTATGCTTATATAATTACTTCGCCGTGAATAATTAATAAAAAGCATTTATACATACGATTTATTGATCTATATTCATTAATTAAGTCGTCCTTTGTTGTTGGCTTAAGTTTCTACACGATGGGGTAACCGGCACCTACCCAACCATCCATAGTCGCCTTTATGACATGCTTGGTAGGTTACTGTAGTGGGAAGAAAGTTGACTTTCGCACGTTGTATTGACAGGCACACCAGGGCTGTCCTAAACGCTAAGGTAATTGTTCCTAGATATATTTATAGGACCTTTCCTGGTTACTTGCTTCATCTGAACCACCAGAGCGGAGTAACAGTTGTGTTTGTTTTATCTTAAACTTTCTTTGTAATATCGTTATACGAATTAAACCATCAGGTTTTCCTTATTTCGGACTGCTGCACGTAGCGCCTTCTTCGTATGAAAACGTCACTGCCAGACCATAAGGAAGGGTTTCTTAACTTGTGGTCTACGGACCCCTGACCGGTCTATGAATGGGTGATATGGGGTTCGAGCACATAACCTAAAATTAAAATATAAACATTTTAAATTATGATTTTATGTTCATTTCTTTCAAGAAGGGTATCTTCATCGGAAAATCAAAGGGGTCTATAGCTTTCATAGGACAGTAAGGGGTCCATAGCCTTCATCGGACAATCACAGGAGTCCAAGGCACAGACACTTTTAAGAAACCTTGCTTTGATAGTCTGTTGTCTGCCATTGGTTTATAACGAATTCTGCTGTCTGCCAGTGGTTTATGATATAGTCTGATTTCTGCCATTGTGATTCGCTCTCTGTCAATGATTTATGATGTAGTCTGGTGGCTGTCTACCTAGGAAATTATGTCTCGCTTCAGTCTCCTAGTAATCTATTTACTGTCGATCTCGCCTTTCGACCAAACAAGTTCATTAACTCTCTCTTGTTTTGTCAGATGCTCATAACATGCAGTATTTCCTTTTTCTCCCGTGGACTTAATAGTGCTGGTAGTCAATGAGAATTTCTCCTCCAGTGGTCACTGAACGAGCGTATTGCGAGAGTTCACTACAAGAATCAATATCCTTGCTGATGAATTCTATTTCCTACCAATAACGTCTGCCCGGTATCGTGCAATATTGGTAAATGATGTGAGATGCATGGGATTTCCGTAAATCTGTGAACGTATAATGTTTGCAAGAGTTTTTTTCTTTTTTTTTTTAAATAATTTGTAAATGAACGTTGTTTGTTTTTTTTTTTTTTTTAATATCTCTTCTTTTTGGCAGAAACGTAGTCGTGGAGACTGAAATTTGGTTTTGATATTTCTTTGTGTATTTGAAGCTCCATTTGTGCTTGCTATTTATCAGCCAGTTGTAATATATTCTTCCTCATGCCTGCGTACACTGCTGATTTTTGGTAATGTAGACATGATTTTTTTATAAAATAAGCGCGAATGTGCACTTTGAGAATTCTTAAGTACATTTAAATCAAAGGCAACAGAAGGCATGGCCGATGCCCAGGGAAACAATCTGTAAAAATGCCAATCCTACAAGTAAAGTAGAGAACCTTTTTATAGTTTACTTCATTGGAGCAGTGCAGAATTTAATGAATACATTTTGCCATGCCGCGAGGCGTAGACGATCATGTCAATCCACACATAACGGTCTCCGGTGTTCTTACCTTCTTTTTTCACACCATAAAGGCAAGCTGTTTATTATCTTTTCTTCCTATGTGTTTCTATTTTTCGTGTCCTCTTTTATTTCCTGTTGATTCGAAGTTTTTTGGATGCTTATCTTTCCATTTGTCCATTGATTGGATGCTTATCTTTCCATCTGTCTATTGATTGGATGCTTATCTTTCCATTTGTCCATTGATTGGATGCTTATCTTTCCATTCGTCCATTGGTTGGATGCTTATCTTTCCAATTGTCCATTGATTGGATGCTTCCTTTCCAATCGTCCATTGACGTTTGACTGTAATTTTCTTATTCTTGTAAATACGTTTCTTTTTTTCTTTTTTTTTATCTCTTCCTTGGAAGCTTGGTTCATTAGTTATTTCAACTGTGCAGTCATTTCTTTTTACATTTCTCTACAGCCTTCGTTGATTTTGTTAAATGTTTTTGTGCGCAATATATAGAATTTGGTGATGTGCTTCGCGGAGGCTTCAGATGAGACAAAGAATTAGTAGGTCTATTGCTACCTCAATCATATCGTAAAAGAGACTAAAATGAGGTGTGGAATGAGTGTTGCTAGGAACCTTTATCACGTGAAATGAATTGCAACACAAATTACCACGGCAAGAGCACATTAATTCTTTGATGCAAGTTTCCTACGAGAGGACCAACTGCTGGGCTGGCTTTAGGCTCCATTAGGAGAAAGAAGAAAAAAGAAGGGCAACATAAGAGAAATCCAGAACTTACTTCCAGACAAATTTTGTTCAACAAAGCCCTTTAGCCTTCTTCCTTTAGTCTTGCCTGGTTTCCGGGGATCTCTGAAGTGAAAAATAAAGAGTTGGACTACTGCCCCCTCATGCATGTCGTACAAGAGGACTAATATGAGGTTGTTCGAGGGGCTAGTAACCTCATCATATAAAACAAACAACCACAGATTCCACCACAACAAAAGCATGTGAATGTCTGGGGCAGGCTTCCTGCAAGATGAAACACACGTCGGGCCCTCCATGCTCCGTGGAGAATGCAACGGAAAATAACGATAATGAAAATGACTCTTCTTCCAGCATTTTGCTTCTAGGACATGCTTCATAGGATATTTCTTATTTTGTAAAATGGTGTTTTCTAGCGTGCATATTATTATTATTCACAGCGATGTTGTCTCAATATATTGTTAGCATCGTGCTTAAGTGTTTAAATGTGTGTTAATTTCTTTTAGTCATATCTAATTTATCCTTACCATACACTTAAACTCAATCTTTTACATTCCTACATTCATTGTCCTTCAGCTTCTCGAGGACCATTGGACGTCACCAGTTGCATCCCAAGTCTTTTCTGTCACTTGCCATCAGCTCCAGCGTTTTCTTTATCTTCTTCATTATTTTCATTTGTGTCAACATTTCTCTTCTACATGTGTTTGTATCAGTGGCGTATTCTCTATGTGTGCTGCGCACACCTATGCCCGAAAGAAAATAAAAATTTAATTTATTATTCTATAAAATATTTCTCTTCTAAAGTTCTGCTTTCGGACCGCACGCATCAGGATAACGGATTTTCCCGCATAGAATCTACGAGTATATCTAGTTTCAGTTTCCCAGACGCGTTTTATAGTGCAGTTTTTATTGGTTGGTTGCAATCGCCCGAAGTTTCTCGGGTAATTCCGTCCCAATGCGTGCGGTACCTTTCGGATTCACGTCTGAAGATTAGTTTGTGTGAATCGGGGTCATGGCCAGATACGTCAATACAACACGAACATGCGTGCGGTGGTTTTGCAGCTCTCGGGTTGTAAAAATCGGCTGTGTCCGTCCAGTGTTTTTTGTGATTAATTTTTGTTAGTTGCCGGGAATGCAGATTATTACAGTGACAGTGAGTTTGCAAGTTGTAAGTTAATTAGTATTTCGGAGATAATTGACATATACCCCTAATAACTATCGTTGCGTAATTGAATATAGTTGGTTTTTAAATTAAGAGGGGAAGAAGTTAAATAGTAGGCGTACATATTCATTTTAAGTAGCAGCACTCCTAGCTCGCATTACCAGGATACGCCACTGGTTTGTTTGTCTACATCTGTTTCTCTTACCATGAGGTTTCCTGAACAAGTTAAGCCTGATTATGCTATAAACATGTTTTCTCAGTGTGTGTCCTATCCATCACCAGCATCTTCTTTTCATCTCATGTTCCAGCTACACTTGTCTAGTTCTTGTCGTCAGTTTCACATTTGTGATCTTGTCGTCCGTTTCACATTTGTGATCTTGTCATCAGTTCCACATTTGTGATCTTGCCGTCAGTTCCACCTTGTTCATCTAGTCATCAGTTCACCATTAGCAATCTTGTCGTCAGTTCTACATTTGTGATCTTATCATCAGTTCCACAATAATTATCGTGTTATCAGTTCCACATTATTGATCTTGTCATCAGTTCTACATTAGTAATCGTGTCGTCAGTTCAACATTTGAGATATTCTCATCAGTTTCACATTAGTGATCTTGTCGTCAGTTTTATATTTGTGATTTTGTCGTCAGTTTTACATTAGTGATATTGTCATCAATTTCATATTAGTGATCTTGTCATCAGTTCCACATTAGTGATCTTGCCGTCATTTCTTCATAAGTGATCTTGTCGTCAGTTTCACATTTGTGATCTCGTCGTCAGTTTGACATATGTGATCTTGTCACCAGTTCCACATTAGTCATCTTGCCTTCAGTTCTATATTTGTGATCTTGTCGTCCGTTTCACATTTGTGATCTTGTCATCAGTTCAACATTTGTGATCTTGTCGTCAGTTTCACATTTGTGATCTTGTCGTACCATTTCAATCCTTCAGTCCTTCGCAAGCCCCCATGTTTGAAAATCTGTAGCTTTTTATGTTGTTATTTTTTATTCTCCATGTTTCAGAACCATTCAAAGAGACTGACTTAAAACTGTAGTTGAAAATTCCGACTTTTGTGCTGAACTAGGTTTCTCTTGATTTCCATTTATTTCTAAATCCAATGAAATCTATTTGTTTTAGTATTATCATATTTATCGTTATACTGCAATCAAATATGTTCTTTTACATGGAGACAACAAACAGAACTGTGTTCTTGCTGTTTAGATTACGCTCACCTTGTGTGCTTTCATCTGCTAATATGTTTAATTTTTTCCCCCTTCATATTTAGCTGTTAGTACCGTATCACCAGAATCGCGTCAAACAAGTTTGGTAACTACAGCAGCCGTTGTCAACTTTTTTATTCTGGAGGAATTCTTGAAATAATTTTCAATGTCTCAGGGAGCCCCTGCATAAAAACTATTATATCTACAGCTCCCTGTCTCGACACAAAAACTCGGTAAGTGATCATGGCCCAACTGCCATACGGGGATGCTCGGTCACTGGGAGCGCTAACATCGTGCGGCGAGCAAAGTTAAAAACATAATGTTTATTTTTTAATTATTGATCTCTCGTGGAACCCATAGCAACCTCTCGCAGAACCCTAGGGTTCAGTTGAACCCCAGCTGAGAAACCCTGAACTACAGGCTATAGTGACGGGGGAAACGCGACAGCTGAGAAACCCTGAACTACAGGCTATAGTGACGGAGGAGACGCGACAGCGTCCGTGGCAACCCTTTCCATCTCCCACCACTCATCTGCCCTTTTTATTGCATCATTGGGCACACGCTCGCGCGTAGAAAACTAGGGCCCACATTGTTTCTTAAATAACTGAACCTCACTGCTTTACTAATCTGTAGTGAGTATGTTATATGCGGGTACATGTCCAAGAAGTTAGTGAGCAGTTAGGGTATTTAGGTGTATAAAACGATAGGGTGTTTTGTTGTATATAACGTTAGGGTATTTAGTTGTAAATAACCATATCTTTTCCCCGTGATCTTAAGTTATTAAACAAAACGTTTTCTTGATTTGTTTCGAAGCATTGATTTCTGGATCAAACCTGCTTGTCTGAGTGTTACTAAAAAAAAAGACGAAAACTCTCAAGTCACACCTGGTTGTATTTATCAAGGTATCGTTATCATAAACTGAAAATGTTGTGTTAATGAATTCTCGGAAATTGTTATTTCATTTAAATTAAAACTTGGTGTGACAAGGTTACCAATGTGGAAATGATGACAAGAACCAGACAAGTGCCAGTAGAACAAGAGATGAGAAGAGCATGACGAAGGATATGACACACAATGAGGAAACCTGTTGATGGCTCGATAGTGCAGTCTTTGTTCTGGAATTACCAGGGTAAGAGAGGCAGAGGTTGACCTAAATTACACGGAGAAGAGATTTGGAGACGGAAATAAAAATAATGAGGAAGCCTTGGAAAGAGTTTGAGCTGATGGCACGTGACAGAAGGACTTGACTTGTGTTTGTTCCTATGCTGCTTGGGGAGCTAGTGGATACTTATTAATTGATTAATTTTGTTAAAACTGTGAAAAAATTATAAAGAGGGCAACCTGAGGCCTGTCAACAGTAAATAAATAATACACATAACGGGGTATGATACAGACACTTGCATGAAAATAAAGAAGTAGAAAAAAGACAACAGAAAAACTGCAGAATTGATAAGCTTACCGGAGACTCGAACCCAAGAGTGTGTCGTGATAAAATAATAAGCTGTGTTTACTAAACTCTTAGAAAAAACATGAAAGCATATTTAAACACAAGCAAAACCAGAAGTTCCAAAGCCAAGGCTCAAGAAGTGTACACAGAAGCAAACAAAGAAGTTAAAAGAAGTATCAAAAGAGACAAGAGGAAGTATATTGAGGAGTTGGCAAGAGAGGCAGAAGATGCTGCAGCCAAAGGAAATATGAGAGAACTGTATAACAGCACAAAGAAGCTAACAGGGAAATACAAGCAAACAAGTTGCCTCATAAAAGACAAGAATGGAAAACTGCTCAGCAATATACAAGAGCAAATGAAGAGGTGGACATAATATTTTGAGGACCTTCTCAATAGACCAGCTCCACAAACCCCCCTTCCCCCCCCCCCCCCCCCCCCCTCTTCCCCCCCCCCCCCCCCCCCCCCCCCCCCCCCCCCCCTCCCTCCCACCCCCCCCCCCCCCCCCCCCCGGACATCCAGCCAGCAGAAAAAGAGCTACAAATTAACGGTGAAAGACCAACGAAGGAAGAAATAAAGAAAGCCATAAAGCTTCTAAGAGATGGAAAAGCGTCTGGACCTGATGGCATTCCAGCAGAGGACATCAAAGCAGATATCGACACGGCTACAGAGATGTTATATAAATTACTTGGTAAAGTCTGGGAAAAGGAAGAGATATCAGCAGAATGGAAGGAAGGATATCTGGTTAAGTTGCCTAAGAAAGGATATTTACAAGAGTGCACAAATTATCGTGGAATAATGTTACTATCAGTTCCAGGAAAAGTATTAAATAGGATTATCCTTGAGAGATTAAAAGAGTCCATAGACAAGAAAATGAGAGATAAACAAGCAGGTTTTCGACAAAACAGGTCATGTACAGACCAGATAGCCACTTTGAGAATAATAGTTGAACAAAGTCTGGAATGGAATTAACCATTATACATCGGATTTGTGGACTACGAAAAGGCATTTGACAGTGTAGACAGAGAATCACTTTGGAAATTGATGAGGCATTATGGAGTTCCCCTGAAGATCATTAATTTAATAAAGAAAACATATGAAGACATGACATGCAGAGTTCTTCATGAAGGACAGCTTACAGAACCATTTGGGATAAGAGCAGGAGTGCGACAGGGATGCCTCTGGTCTCCATTTCTTTTCTTATTAGCAATAGACTGGGTTATGAGAACATCAACAACACACAACAGAAATGGAATCCAGTGGACTCTGACTAAGCAGTTGGATGATCTGGATTTTGCTGATGACTTGACTCTTTTGTCCCATAACCGTAATCAGATGCAGGACAAATTGAAAACGATGGGAGGTCACAGCAACTGGGTCTGAAAATACACAGGGAAAAGACAAAGATAATGAGAATAAATGCAGGTAATGAAAACAGGGTTAAACTTGAAGAAGCACCAATACAAGATGTAGAATTGTACACATATCTTGGCAGCAATATAGACAAAGTTGGAGGGACAGACAGTGATATCAAAATAAGAATACAAAAAGCAAGAGGAGCTTTCATTGCATTGGGAAATATATGGAGATCAAGAGAAATCGGATCCAACACGAAAATAAGAATCTTCAACTCAAATGTGAAGTCAGTCCTATTGTATGGCTCTGAGACATGGAGAACAACAAAGACAACAACCAAAAAGCTACAGACTTTCATAAACGGGTGCTTGCGTAGAATAGAGGGATTAAAATGGTATGACAAGATTACCAACGTGGAACTGATGACAAGAACTAGACAAGTGCCAGTGGAACAAGAGATGAGAAGAAGACGATGGCGATGGATAGGACACACTGAGAAAACCTGTTGATAGCATTACAAGGCTGTCCTTGTTCTGGAACCCCCAGGGCAAGAGAGGCAGAGGTAGACCAAGAAGCACATGGAGAAGAGAGCTGGAAACAGAGATGAAAATGATAAGGAGAACGTGGAAAGAACTTGAGATGATGGCACGTGACATGAGGACTTGGCATGTGTTTGTTGAAGGCCTATGCTCCTTTGGGAGTGGAGGGTTATGAATGAATGAATGAACTAAACTCTTACAGATATTATGTTGCAGTTATGGAGCGTTCACAAAGGAACGAGTTATATTTATTAATATCTCACTAATATGAGATGTTATGTTTTTTTTTTAAACTTCTCGCTTAATAAGTTTATATTTACAAAGCTGCAAATTGAAGACTACGTTTATTAAAAACCATTACATTATTGATCGTCCCATAGCAGCAACTGTTGTCATATGCCGATTTACAGCTGCGTAGAGTGAAGGTTTTTTGGGGTTGGGGTGATAAAGCGCTCGCCTCTAATTTTAAAGGTACTAAGTTAAGTTCCCAGTACAGGGACATATTTGATGAAACAAAATTTAAGAACTAGTGCGTCCTGATGATGTCATAGTTCTCCCTGATTTCATGGGTAGTAAGATCGGATGCCTAGCCTTCTTGTTTAAGGACGACAAATAGGAGGTCCCGGTTACAAGTTGCGCACGTTTAAAATCCCTCTGCAGTTGGATATCGTAAAGGGTAGGACATACGGCCGCTGTGCTGGCAAAATTTACAAAATTAGGAAAACCTACAAACCATAAAAATATTTATAGAATATGTGATTCCTGTATACACACATTGGGATCCTCTCTGGTGCTACAGTGTTCGCATACTGTGCAGAGATCCTCCTTGTTTCATCTTAGGGAGGAGCACTGATGGAGTTGTCCGTGGGCAATGAAGATGATCCTTAAAAAAATACTATTAAAAAAAAAACAACAAACCAAACCAGACCCGGAGTGTGGCCTGACCCTACCAGGTTTTCATTTCAGAACCCGATAAATGTGCCAAGAAAGGAAAATTCTCCTACCGCTGAGCCAATCAGATGTTCTGTTACATTATAGCAGATTTTATTTTTAAATTCTCGCAAGAAAACAAATTGTATTTATTACACTTTCACAAAATACAGATTGTGTTTACTAAAATCGCAAAAAATAAACTATTTTACTTATTAAACTGTCACATGTTAACATATAGCCTTTATTAAACATTAATAAACGAACAACCTGATTCTGTCAAACACTTATGATAAGGTAGCAGCAGGCTGTATTCGTTAAACTGTCAAGAGAAGAATTTGTGTCCTTTAAACTCTTAAAAGCTAACAAGATTTTCCAGAATAACGATTCATGCTCGTTGAGTTAAGATACAGCAAATATATTAGGCAAACTCTGACATCGTAACAGTTTGTGTTACTCAAACTATGAAAATATTTCTTTCCCCCCCCCCCTCCCCCCCCCACACACACACACACATAAACCCCTGCAAGACGATTGTGCCTTTCCTTCGTTTACAAGATAACACAGTAGGTATGCTAATCTGACCACGGCAACATTTTGTAAATAGTAAACTTAAATAAGATAACATCTTATCTTTGGCAAACAGTTACACGTTTTAAAAAAAAAAAGCTTTTGTAAAAAATTGCTGCGGAATTATATTTGTAAGAAAAATGCTAATTCCCTAATAATGGATATTTCCATATGAATATTAATACTTGATACTGTGAACATGATCTATTTTAAATGTGTTGTTATGATAATTAACAAGATCTCGATACTTGAGAAATCAGAAGACGCCGGCCTGCGCGATCTATATTCTGTGTCGGTGATACAAGTCTGAGACAAGCTCAAGAAACTAAAGATATTTGACGGGGTCGACCTACGCGATCTGTGATTCCCGACTAGATTCTAGTTTTGGACAACGTGACTTCCTCTAGTTTTGCAGAAAAGAGTTAATTATTTTGTAATTCATTAATAATTTGGCTGGCATCCGCACTTTGTGTATTATTACGCCAGAAAAAGAGAGCTATTGTCAATACGTTAGATTTTTTGCTAATGCGCTCGTGGTCTTGCGTCTTCGTGTTTTTCCAGATGCAGGAGCTTCCTTTGATGATGCAGTAAATTACGTGATAAGTAGAAAAAAAATTATTTACATATACTTTCAATATTACAAAACGTCCTCTCATTTTTATTATATGAAAGAAATCAAGCATACGCGATACAACGTATTATTTTGCAACAAACACCTTCTTCGTTTAATTAGCTTTAAATGCTGTTTCTAATCTTTGGTTCCTGCTAAATGCCATTTTCATCTTGGCCGGCCAAAGTACCCTGATTACAGACTCACATCGTCACTTCAGTTTAATCCTTTGCGCGAGTCTAACCCTAATTGTTTACAGTCATTTATTGGATACGCGGTTTCTCTCAGCGCATGTTTTGATTTAATATGATTTGTTGTTGGTGATAATTCGTATTTGCTAATGTATATTCTTTCATTAACGAAGGCTGTGCTGTCCTAATAAAAGAAGTAGAAATGTCAATGTAACGAACAGTTTTAGTGTAAGGGGAAGTAAACTGGAGTATGTTAGTAGTTGAAATAGATTTTGAGTTATAGCACTTAGTTGCTTGTTAGCTATCGAATTATTTAGAGAGTATCTCGTGATAGTTTCGAGAGACAGATTACAGACAGCGTGAAAAGCGCTGATATATTTATTCTGTAATGTTTGAGCGGAGTGAGAATAGCTCGCGGCTAGGAGCAGATGATTGATTGACTGAGTTGTGTTGACCGTGAGGAAGTCTCGTGACTGCTTTTGAGCGGGACGAGTGTGTTATCTAGGGAGAGTGTTCCGGGCGTTTTGACCGGGTAGGAAGACAGTGTTTTTGGGAAGTGTGAAATGCCTGTACAGTGCTGAATTTAAAATGTCGACGGATTTTTCGCTGTGGGTACAGCGTAGTATGAAACTGCAGTTTTGATTATTGTGGAAATGTTTATAACTGCAGTGTGCAGTCTTTAAAGGCCATTATCTCCTGTGTGAGGAGTCTTGAGTTTAATAAGAGTACTTTAGGCCATGAATCATGATAGCTCCTGTGAGAGGATTGTTATTGAGGATTCTTTATAGCGCTGAGTTTAATAAGAGTACTTTAGGCCATGAATCATGATAGCTCCTGTGAGAGGATTGTTATTGAGGATTCTTTATAGGGATGAGTTTAATAAGAGTACTTTAGGCCATGAATCATGATAGCTCCTGTGAGAGGATTGTTATTGAGGATTCTTTATAGGGATGAGTTTAATAAGAGTACTTTAGGCCATGAATCATGATAGCTCCTGTGAGAGGATTGTTATTGAGGATTCTTTATAGCGCTGAATTTAATAAGAGTACTTTAGGCCATGAATCATGATAGCTCCTGTGAGAGGATTGTTATTGAGGATTCTTTATAGCGCTGAGTTTAATAAGAGTACTTTAGGCCATGAATCATGATATCATTGTAGCTGCCGAGTGCGCAGTTATTATGTGGTACTTTATATCTTATGTTGTGCTGTGAACGGTATTCTATGTGTATTTCATCAATGTGTTGTGACGTGAATAAACCCATATGAAATGTCACCCGTCGTTTACAACCATCCATGACTCTTGTGTACGTACCTGTGGTGTAAACGACTAAACCAACACACGCACTTAATATTACAAGTGTGACAGGGAACTTAACACGTATTGAGAAATAGCCCCGGAGTGGGCGTGGTCTATCTGTATCGAGAACCTGATCATCGCTTACCAGTAGACTTCTACAGTGTTTGCCTGTGTGGCGTATATGTATGTATCAAATGTAGACATTACCAGATCCACAACACAGCAGCAACGTTAGCAGATAATTCAATAAGACACCCTATCAGTAACTAAACCAATACGTTATCAGTGATCCCCATAACATTGACTTTCACGTGCTTTACGGAGGTACAATAGTAATGACCTCCCGGATTTTCCTATTAATTTTAGGGGGGTGTAACAGTGGTGTGCTAGTTTTATAGGATCAGACACCCGCGAAATTCGCGTGATATTAATTCACAACTGTTAGCATGTAGCCTGAGTGGCGTTAGTATATGAAAGACAGACATCACATTTGAGAGCTGTATCCAGGCCCAAGGAAACTTATTCAGTATCAGTTAAACTGGGAACTGTTAACTCAAGTCGCAAGTCGCAACTCGCAAGTCAAGAAATTTATTACTCAAGATTATGAGATGTCATGATATACAGTGGCGTCTGTATACCAGTACAAGTAATCATCTGGCAGTATGAACGAGTGGTGTACCTTCTTTCAACGAAATTGACAGACGGTGACCCATTTCCTGCTTTCCTGTGCGGTGTGTTAGCACGTAGCGTGCTGAATCGAGGACATGAGCGGAATCAAGGTGTCAAGTTCCAATGCCTTTCTGTTGTCGATTGTTTTACCATTGAACTTTGTGATATCCAGGGTGTTAACGGAAAGGAACAGAAGAGTTTTCATTCAAGATAAGTGATTATGTTTGTGATGTGAACTGTGTCACCTTAACTATGTCAACGAGCCTTCCTGTGCTTTGCATCTCCTATACTGTTGAAATCTGTTGTTTTTGTTGTCTAATTCTATATAGACATATTATTAGGATTTAGTATTGATGCTAAGTATTGATGGTTGTATGATATAGGATGACTTCCCTCATATGATGTTATAAGGGTTCTTTGAAAAGGAATTGATGATACAAAGTTTATGAATAATATTTTTGGTATACATACTGAACTGTGTGAAATGGAAGGGTAATTGTCAGAACTTCTTGAAACATAAACTTGCGACATTAATAATTATACTGATATAGATATATAGTTAACTGAGTGATTAAATCACCATGGATTTTGATAATAATCCTGCAGATATAAGGCCTATGTTGGAGAGTGCATTGTTAATAGGTAGAGATGAAAAGGGATTGAGAGGTCCAAGACTTGGAGTATGGATCATGGACGATTTGTTGGTTAATGTGTCAGTATCCCTAAAGTTATTTGCTGAACATAACTTTAAGCTTCTTTGTAATTCAATAATGGCTACGGATTTGATTGATTTCTTACAGCACCTTCGTGTGTTTTTGAAACAGTATATTGAGCTTGAGCACGGACATGTAGTTCAAAGTATATACAAAATAATCCACAACGGTATTCCTGATGAGCAGAAAAAGGAATTAGGAAGTGAGAAACAAATAAAAGTCAACAAACAAAATGCTCTACAGGAAAGAGCCAATTTTCTACAGGATATTGCCGAAAAGAAGGAATTAAGAGAAACAGTGTCGAGACTAACACATGATCTAGATAAGTCAAACACGGAACTTACTAAAGTGCAAGCGGCGTTAGATGCTGCATTGGGCAAAGTTAAAGATTTGGAAGATCAAGTGCATTATAGAGATAGTAAAGTAAGTGATCTCAAGCAACAACTTCAGGAAAACAAAGAGAGGTGTAGTAAATTGGAAGCTGAGACAACTGACCGTGATAGGTCGTATACAAACACACTTCTTGATTTGTTGAATAAAGTAAATTCTGGTATTGAAGAAGAGAATTATACTGTATTTCCAAATGAAGTTGAAGAACTAATGAATGATGAGGATAGTGAGAATGAAACACGACAACTAAGTGTAAATGAAGAAAAGGATGAGAAAGACAAATTAGAAGAGTTAACGACTGATAGAGAGAAGATGATTAAGATTGAGAGATTGTTAACAGAGGAGAGAAGTAAAGTGTTGACATTTGACATATTAAATAGGAAATTAAGTGAAGAAATTTCACAAAAAAATGTTGAAATTGCAGAAAGTACAAAAAGGGTACAGGGTCTACTCGATGTTATTTTAAACAGCGGAATATGGTCTACTGTCAATGTTGACAATGCTAGACAGAAAGTTGTTTGCCAACAGGTTAAAAAGATCCAGCCCTATACAATCTGTGCGGATAGAAAGGTTAAATGTAATGAACAAATATCTTTTCGGGGAAAATATAACTTTCGAAGATCTTTTGATTCTGCTTCCAATAGCAGCGAATCTTGGCGGAAGTGTAATAGAGAGAATGATAATGTAACAGTCAGTCCTGATAAAAGCCTAAAGATTAAACGAGTAACTGATTTTGGAAGTTCTCAGAAGATGATAACAAGGGATAAAGTTATAAGTAGTGGTTCCAAGAATGAAACCCATTATAGGCGTAACGATAAAGATACTTATAGATCTGCAGATGATATTGCAAACAAGCATATTGTCAAAGAAAAGAATGGAAAGAGTTTTTGTAGGAGAGATGTTTCTAAGGTTAGAAAGTACCAAGGAAATTCATATGATAATAATTTTCCTTCTCAGAGAGATAAGAGACAAGTTAATGTATCTCAACAGTTTAATTCTCAGAATTTTGAAAATAATGGTACAGACAAATACAAGAAGAGTTTTCAGTCGTGCAATAATTTTTCTGACAGATTTTTTGTGCGGAGTAGAAACGTTAATCATAACAAGTCTAACTGGGATTATAGACATAATAATAGTCTCAAACAAAGAGGAAATAATGATAAATATTTTGATCAAACGACGAATAAGTGCAATTATGCTAATTTTGCTCGACATGAGCCTAGAAGCATTGTTATTAAGCAAAGTAGCAATGATAATGATGTCACAAATACTACTGCTTGTTATGTTTCTGATTTTGAAAGAGCAGCACGTTGTTGTGAACTTAAACGAAGAGTCGATGACATCGTGGGGTGACCAGATTTCCACACGGACCACAGTGCGGGGTAATTGTTTGTTTAACCTCTCCGTTGTTCGTAGTAAATTTCACCATTCATTAAAATGGAATTTTCATTTGTATTTTTTGAACAGAGGCGACTTCTTGATATGGGTCAGCGCTCCTGTTTACGTTAACGGCTGTTTACGGTAGCGACAAGAATATAGGCCAAGATTGTGCCCGAGTGAGTGTTTTCTCAAGCAGAACATATCAGCGTGCTAACCATGATTCGACGTTTTACCCCTAGTGTTTATGAGATGTCGGCAAGACCTATGGAGATTTTTTTTTTTGCGGTTGATTCTTTTTGTTTTGTTTGTTTATTAGGACAGTAGATGTTAATGTATTCTATTGCATAGATCATTATAGGTTGTTATATTATGATCATCATCTTTACGCATCATTTGATGTCTATTGTTTTTTTGATATGTATGACTGTTTTAATTATAAATTAGTTCATTTCGATGCTATTTTTATACTATTGTGTTTTGGATAATATGTAGTGTGTTAGATGGTAGTGACGTGTTGTTTACTATTCATGAATGCAATGAGCAGATTTATATTTAACCTTACTGGTTACAAACTTATGCCTATTTTTTATACTCTGGTGTAGAACTTGAAGTTTTTTTTGGTTTTGTTTTACAGATGTGTTGGGTAGAATAGTTTTGTACATGATGAGTTTGTTAGCCCTATGCACATACTCATTAGTTGTAATGTTACAATAATTATTTTTAATATATCAGATGGAGATAAATATAAATTTATAACTGAATAACACTATAGCTAAGCTGAACGTGATTGTCAGCCGGAAATATTTAAAAGTTTAAATTGAACTGTATAGAGAAAATTAACAGCGTTTGCTGATATTGTTATTTGATTGAGAAATCTAGAGATCTGATTTAAGCACTTGCTTAACATTCATTACGTTGTTTTCATGTATTTGCAAACTTGTATTTTGGTAATAGTGTGTTTTTCTATGTGTTTCTCTGTGACGTATTTTTTGAAAAACTTACACGTGTTGTTTAGTGTTTGCTTAGATGCAGGAATTGTTATATGTCTCTCATTTTGCTAAAGCTAGTTTTTTGTTAATTTGTTAATTATAGATTTGAATTAATTAAATTAAAATACTATTTTTATGTAACTTAGCATTACGAAATATTTTTGTACAGTATTTTTTTGGAAAATATTTTTTCCCAGACATTGTAATTTTTTTTATTCTTGGTTTTGTGTGTGTGCTTAGCGTTTGACTATGTGCTATGTTTGATATGTAGAATAATGTTAGTTCTTTAAAGAAAGTTTTTTTTTGTTTTTTGGATGTTATGTTGTATTAGCTCTTGATTGTGCGTTGTTCGAACTTGGTTATAGCAATGCTATTACTTTTTTGTGTGGTGGCGATAATTTATTGTTGATTATGTATAACTTGTATAACTTGTTTAAATTACTGATTATGTTTTGTTTAGTTATAAACTGTTTTTTGTAGTATTAGTATAGGAATACTTTGTTATTTTCTTTTGTGCTTTTCGATCGTGTTTGTATTTATTTTGAAATACGTTGTTGATCTAAATTGTTATTAGTACATATTTTTACCAACGTTCTCTATATTCTTACCTTTTGCTTTCTATCTGTCTCTGTTGATTATCCTTCATTCCATTCCTGCTTTTCTGTTGTCTTTTCAATATGGTATCATATTTTGTTTACATTTCGTGCTTTATTTACGTTTCACTTCATTCTCCTTGTATACTTCTTCTTTCGCATCTTATACTTTCATTCTATGTATTGTTACTTTAATGGTATAACTTAATATAGTGTAGCTACTTGTGATATTTGTAATTATTTTACATATAACAAATTGTTTGAATGTAATATTATTGTTTTTTCCTCATATTCTGATTTCATACTTACCTTTATTACGGATCATTTTTTTCGTTTGCTTGATCTTGTCTTTTCTTGTACTATCGGTTGTTTCCTATTTAATTGTTCTGTATTCACTTAACTTGGTTTTGTAATGCATTATTTTTGGTATGCTTAATTGAT
This sequence comes from Oreohelix idahoensis, assembly GCA_024509875.1. Taxonomy (NCBI): domain Eukaryota; kingdom Metazoa; phylum Mollusca; class Gastropoda; order Stylommatophora; family Oreohelicidae; genus Oreohelix; species Oreohelix idahoensis. The sequence continues at coordinate 291,937 of JAMPIV010008509.1, forward strand.
TACATTGGATACTTCATTTTTACATTTCACTTAATGCTTATATTTGGTAGATGTCTTATTTTGACTTAACTTAAAGTAATTCTTATACGCATATGTTAGAGTTTCATTGTCCTCTTAATCTTTTTTGGTTTTGGGGAATGTATTTGTCAAAAAATTGATAGAATCAATTTTTTTCTCTGGGGGTGAGGTAAGATGTAACGAACAGTTTTAGTGTAAGGGGAAGTAAACTGGAGTATGTTAGTAGTTGAAATAGATTTTGAGTTATAGCACTTAGTTGCTTGTTAGCTATCGAATTATTTAGAGAGTATCTCGTGATAGTTTCGAGAGACAGATTACAGACAGCGTGAAAAGCGCTGATATATTTATTCTGTAATGTTTGAGCGGAGTGAGAATAGCTCGCGGCTAGGAGCAGATGATTGATTGACTGAGTTGTGTTGACCGTGAGGAAGTCTCGTGACTGCTTTTGAGCGGGACGAGTGTGTTATCTAGGGAGAGTGTTCCGGGCGTTTTGACCGGGTAGGAAGACAGTGTTTTTGGGAAGTGTGAAATGCCTGTACAGTGCTGAATTTAAAATGTCGACGGATTTTTCGCTGTGGGTACAGCGTAGTATGAAACTGCAGTTTTGATTATTGTGGAAATGTTTATAACTGCAGTGTGCAGTCTTTAAAGGCCATTATCTCCTGTGTGAGGAGTCTTGAGTTTAATAAGAGTACTTTAGGCCATGAATCATGATAGCTCCTGTGAGAGGATTGTTATTGAGGATTCTTTATAGCGCTGAGTTTAATAAGAGTACTTTAGGCCATGAATCATGATAGCTCCTGTGAGAGGATTGTTATTGAGGATTCTTTATAGGGATGAGTTTAATAAGAGTACTTTAGGCCATGAATCATGATAGCTCCTGTGAGAGGATTGTTATTGAGGATTCTTTATAGGGATGAGTTTAATAAGAGTACTTTAGGCCATGAATCATGATAGCTCCTGTGAGAGGATTGTTATTGAGGATTCTTTATAGCGCTGAATTTAATAAGAGTACTTTAGGCCATGAATCATGATAGCTCCTGTGAGAGGATTGTTATTGAGGATTCTTTATAGCGCTGAGTTTAATAAGAGTACTTTAGGCCATGAATCATGATATCATTGTAGCTGCCGAGTGCGCAGTTATTATGTGGTACTTTATATCTTATGTTGTGCTGTGAACGGTATTCTATGTGTATTTCATCAATGTGTTGTGACGTGAATAAACCCATATGAAATGTCACCCGTCGTTTACAACCATCCATGACTCTTGTGTACGTACCTGTGGTGTAAACGACTAAACCAACACACGCACTTAATATTACAAGTGTGACAGGGAACTTAACACGTATTGAGAAATAGCCCCGGAGTGGGCGTGGTCTATCTGTATCGAGAACCTGATCATCGCTTACCAGTAGACTTCTACAGTGTTTGCCTGTGTGGCGTATATGTATGTATCAAATGTAGACATTACCAGATCCACAACACAGCAGCAACGTTAGCAGATAATTCAATAAGACACCCTATCAGTAACTAAACCAATACGTTATCAGTGAAGCCCCATGACGTTTCACAAGACTTACGGCCATGACCTCCCGGGTTTTTCACATCAAAAGTTACGGGGGTGTAACAGTCAACCATTTACGAACACGATAGAAACTTTTTTCAGTTTAATTTAAGCCAGTAAAGGTAAAAGGTAAAGGTGGTCTATAGCAGATATTGTCACAGTGACCTTTTGTCAGTAGATCTTGAATTTTATTTGTTAAATTTCTTATCGCAGTTTAAATGGCTAGATACATATTCAACCAGTCCTGAGGTGGGCGCTATGGGTTAGTCTTTGGTTATTTCGTATTATTGATCTTGAAGATTTTGTCACATTGAGTGCCGTCTCAATCACACTTTTCGGCTTATTATTAGTCCAGAAAGGGACTACCGAAAGATCAAGGGTCGCTACGCTTTGTGCTTATTAATATTGTGCGTCGTGTTTTAATTTGTAGTTTGTTGTTTTGCAGATTGTTAAACATTTTTTATGATTACAACCTTCGTTGATCGCTCCGTATTCCTAGATGCCCCATAAATGTGCAAAATTTTAATACGGTGCTACTTTTTTCTTTCTTTCTTTCTTTCTTTCTTTCTTTTTTTTTTTTTTGCTGTAAATGTTCTATCTATCACGAGTTGAATTTAGTGATACTTTTTGTTTTTGAAAATTTACATTTTGGAAATGGTCCGTACAATTCAATATCTGGTAAGTGCAATATTATATTACGCTCCGTGTAGTATCCAGGAGTCTCTAAGGAGACCAAAAAAGAATAGGCTCACTACTCCATCAGATAGGGCGTATGAAGTGGCTAATGTAAAATTGTGCATGAGGATGGAAACCGTATCATGTAAAACAAATTGCTTCAGAAATGATCATTGCACGTGTACATGAATGCTTCTGTGCAAGCTTCTTGTAATAAGACCAGTTGCAATTGTGGCACTGTGCTCAATATGGAGATGATTTTGTTGTTTAAATAGGGCTGCTGACTTTGTCGTTCTTGACAAATTGAAGAATCCTTGGTATTATCTACATTGTAGATCGAAGTTTTTTATCTGTGGCTTAATGCTATTCTTAAATCTCTTGAATTACAGTCTTGACCTCCAGTTGCTTACCCGGGTATTCTATTCTGGTGTAGCTGTGGCAAGATGGATAGTTGATAGATAAGTAGATCTCAGAAATAGAGAAGAGAATTGGTAAACTGGATTTAGGGATAACACAGGACAGATCAAGTAGTTAACCACACATATCAAGATGATAGCTGTAAAAGAAAGCTGTGAAGTAAGTCACTTTCTCGATAGATATATTCTATGCTTCAAGGGTGACTCTATTACGAAGCGATGTGAAAGCAGCGAGTTAAGAATTCCCTACCAGTTTTAAATGTTTAATATTCCTTGAATTTCACACAAAGAACAAAAATTATGAAGTATAACCGAAATAATATTAATAACTACAATTTATAAAATATTCAATACACTTTAATATTTAAATTATATGTACAATTAAAATTGTAGATGGATATATAAATATTATACATATTCACAAGCTGGTAAATTAATAAATTGTCAGTGTCATTTTCATCATGTGGCCTTGGTGACTTTTGGATTTTGTTTCTCGGTACGTAAGGAACTTATCTTCTTGAAAAGGCTTCTACAGTGAGTTCTGTAGCTGCATACTGGGTTGACTTCTCGTGGATCTTTATTCACATGTACATGAAGTCACTATATTTCTGACAGACATGCAGTTATGGTAGTTCACCCCTACGCCGCAAGTGTGTCTCACATTACACAAATTATGTGTACTTACTCTCTGCTACAAGGGATAACACACGGCTATGGTATCAGTAGTTTATTACTAGGCTAGGGCGTTCCTCCGTTGACTGAATGGCCGCTCTTCATCAGAATCTTCATTTTCGACAACACTGTCATGAGGCTGTGATTCTGTCAATCAAAGGAGTACGTCGTTTCCCTATATATTAATACTGTAGTATAATAAGGCAAACAGGAAATGCATCGGAGGGCTATTAAAATCATTGATAAAAAATGGTCTGAGTACTTTTATAGTTATTTCCCTTTTGCCTTTAGTCATGCCAACATAATCTCCCTTTACAAAATGAACTCGTCGGCCTACACCGTTAAAAATAACCCTAAAAATGACTGTAAGCTTTTATTTACGGGTCAATTCTAGAATGTTTTAGCCTGTCTCGCTACAGTAGCAGGCATTTAAAGAATCATCACATCTGTCTTCAGGCTAGAAGGGGAAGGAAGTGGCACAATGTCCATTCCCTGCCACCCAATGTGGGGGGGGGGGGAGAGAAGGGGGAGGGAGGAACTCTCAGAATAGGCAGGGCTAAAGTACTGAGCTCTGGTTCTAGACAGTGCCAAGCAATCGTTGCGCTCTTATCAGAGCCACTTCCCAGCTCCGTTTGCCTGTCATCTGAATATTATGAAATCCTCCTGCTCGCAGTCAACCAAGTAAAAGCAGTAGTTAAATATGGTGTTCAGGTGATTTCTCTAAACTTAGTGTGCAATGCAGGATTCTCAACATGTTTCACCACATGAGGAATCATTATGTTGGACCACTCTGATATGGCTACTCGAGACCTGAGCGTTGGCTAGGTAACTCTAAAAGTGTCTGTTTCCAGGATGCACCAAGTAGAAGTGCTTTAGATTCTTGGTTATTAGCATAACCCTGGAATACCCGCATGACAACGTGAATTCCTTACCCCCGGAAGAAAAAAAAGGAGACGGTGATGATATTGGATTGTATCCCTATGCGCTCGACAATTCTACATTTTGTTTATTTTCTACAGCCGATAGATAGTATGACGTAATCTCTTCCAAACCTCTACACCTCACGGTAGAAGAGGAACGATTAAGTAGTAAGTAAGTAAGTGTATTTGTCTCTGCGTCTGTATTTTTCCATTTCATAGGTCAGTACTTTTCCATTATCATTATCATTAATCCTTTCATTAAACGTGGAATTTAGGTCTGAAACTGTTCCTCCCACCAATGTTTATTCTGGCTTTTTTTTCTTGAGGGCTGGCTTTTCTTCCACAGTTCTTCTTAATATTCTCTTTGGCCTCTTTATCGCCTGTGTCCTTCAAATTCAGTTTCGCTATCTGTTATCAAGTTGCAGAATTATCAGCATCTCTAACATTTCAGATACGGACACATTATTTTCTAATATAAAAAATATATGTACGAGTATTATGCCACACAAAATACTGCTTTATAGTTCGGATTCTGATGCAATAATTTTTCGTGCCTAGTTTTACTAAATGGAGTGTCATGTAAGATTATACATACACACACACACACACACACACACACACACTATATATATATATATATATATATATATATATATATATATATATATATATATATATATATATATATATATATATATATGTATATATATATAAATATAAATAAATATAAATAAATAAATATATATATATATATATATATATATATATATATATTTATATATTTATATATTTATATATTTATATTTTTATATTTATATATTTATATTTATATATATTTATTTATTTATATTTATTTATATTTATTTATTTATATTTATTTATATTTATATTTATACATACACATATATAATTGAAAAACCACAGGTAATATTCAGAAGCCATAGACTTAAAATTAGGCTCCGATAACTTTGTGACAGTGAGAAAGATCAAGGTTAAACAAAACAAAACAACAAAACACACAAACACACAAAAAACAAAGAAAACACAAAAACGAACAACAATGAATAAGTAAAGCATCGGACTGATCAAAACATGAACAATTTTAGACGTTAATCTGATTAACAGCACAACTAGCTGTTCTGACCTGATCTAATCAATTGCCACATTTCCATCGAATGTCCGTTCTAATGGATTTCCAACGTTGTCTGTCTCGGTTCATAGCAAAGACTCTTTCTTGTCCATCTCTTGATGTTATCTTACCACTTATTAGCGCTGTCTACTTGATGCAAATTACCTTCCTCTCGCGGACAAGAGAACAACTATACTTTAGAATGATTATTAATGGATGAATATTTTACATTATCCATTTCCCTGTAATAACAAAATTAGCCAAAATGTCGCGATTTTTTAAAATCGTTCTTTTTTACTCGGCATTAATCCTCTCTGGTCCAAAGATCATGAAGATGAAAGATACCAGACATTCGATTTCTGAGAGCTGATTGCAAGACATAAATAATAAATAATTCATTGCGTCTACGCAGTCAAAATATCTGTAACAAATAATAAATCTTATTAAATCATTCTCATAATCATGTTTCTGTCGTCTGCAGGAATTAGACCAAGGAAAACTTCAAGTAGTCCCTATAATTTCTTCAAGAACGTTGTTCACAATTATGTCCATTCTTTTTTGTCAGCGTCTTTCATGTTACCTTCTGAAACCAGGAAGTTTCCGAAAGCAAAGATGTCCGTAATCCGTTTTTGCCCAATCAGGCGTATTTAATTCACAATGAGCGAGTTCACAAACGTGTTAAGTTTCCGCAGTTTTCTGGTATGAATATCTTTTCATATTTTTAATGCGTCTCAAGGCAATATCTGGATTCTGCTACTGCCAATGATTTTTAGTGTTCATAACCAAAAAAATCTCGTATTATCACTTCCTGTGTTTCAACTTCTGTGCACACCGAAAAATATCAACTTTGAAATGATCGTACATGGACACTGGAAGTATGCTTCATTAAATAATTGACTCGAATGTTCAGATGATCTGGTTAAAATTGATGCCTCTTTGGTTTACGCTTATAACAACATAACAAATAATGTACTAATGCTAGCTGTGAAGAACTACCAAATAAGGACGCACTTATCAAAACGTGGACTTGTAAAAGTACATCTTCTAAGCACATTGTCTTAAATTTATTAATTGCTTCACTGCTCCATCCAAATTACTTTCTCTAATGGTAACAAAGTTCCGTCAGAATGGATCTCCATCGCAATCCGTTTCTTGTCGTCATGGTACCCTCTGATAGGCTGTTTCCTGTCCACCTCTTGATGTTATCTTTTCATCTGTAGCGTTGGGTTTTTTTTGGCTTGCTAGTTTGCTTCCAGCGTTTTGGCTGTTACGGTTTTTAGTAAGCCTTACGTCTTTTTTATGTTCAACATATTTTATCTGACTAAAGTGATCATTTCATTACCCATCATTTCCCCACGGAGCATTAATAAGTTAACAAACACATGACAAGTTTTCCTGTCACGTGCCATCAGCTAAAGCACTTTCCACGTCTTTTTCATCATCATCATCATCATCTTCTTCTTCTTCTTCTTCTTCTCGTTCGCTGTTTTTAGTAATGTCTACACAAGAAGTCCGGTTCTCTGGATGTATGTCGCTGTTGTTTAGTAATGTCTACACAAGAAGTCCGGTTCTCTTGATGTATGTCGCTGTTGTTTAGTAATGTCTACACAAGAAGTCCGGTTCTCTGGATGTATGTCGCTGTTGTTTAGTAATGTCTACACAAGAAGTCCGGTTCTCTGGATGTATGTCGCTGTTGTTTAGTAATGTCTACACAAGAAGTCCGGTTCTCTGGATGTATGTCGCTGTTGTTTAGTAATGTCTACACAAGAAGTCCGGTTCTCTGGATGTATGTCGCTGTTGTTTAGTAATGTCTACATAAGAAGTCCGGTTCTCTGGATGTATGTCGCTGTTGTTTAGTAATGTCTACACAAGAAGTCCGGTTCTCTGGATGTATGTCGCTGTTGTTTAGTAATGTTTACACAAGAAGTCCGGTTCTCTGGATGTATGTCGCTGTTGTTTAGTAATGTCTACACAAGAAGTCCGGTTCTCTGGATGTATGTCGCTGTTGTTTAGTAATGTCTACACAAGAAGTCCGGTTCTCTGGATGTATGTCGCTGTTGTTTAGTAATGTCTACACAAGAAGTCCGGTTCTCTGGATGTATGTCGCTGGTGTTTAGTAATGTCTACACAAGATGTCCGGTTCTCTGGATGTATTTCGCTGTTGTTTAGTAATGTCTACACAAGAAGTCCGGTTCTCTGGATGTATGTCGCTGTTGTTTAGTAATGTCTATACAAGAAGTCCGGTTCTCTGGATGTATGTCGCTGTTGTTTAGTAATGTTTACACAAGAAGAAGTCCGGTTCTCTGGATGTATGTCGCTGTTGTTTAGTAATGTCTACACAAGAAGTCCGGTTCTCTGGATGTATGTCGCTGTTGTTTAGTAATGTCTACACAAGAAGTCCGGTTCTCTGGATGTATGTCGCTGTTGTTTAGTAATGTCTACACAAGAAGTCCGGTTCTCTGGATGTGGTCGCTGTGTTTGAAAGTTCGTCAAGACTCCCAAACAGCTTTGTGTGGATGTGCGTCTCTGTATGCAATTGACTCCGCAATTCAGTCCACAATTAACTAAACATGTGCCAGTCTAGCAGGATATGTTCGGCTGTCTGTGCTGCCTGTCCACACTTGCATAAGGGTGATGGGACCAATCTCAGTCTGTAAAAGTGACTGTTAAGTCTGTTATGTCTTGTTCTAATGCGGAACAGATTCACCTGTTTTGCTCTATCAAGATAGTGATAGTTGTCTCTTTGTTGGTCGACTTTACCAATGGCCTTAATAAGGGTCTTCTTTTCCTGGAAGGTGATTGTTTGTTCTTTTTGTTCCCGTGTGTCGTACATTTTTACATAGGTTAGAGATTTATTTGGTCCTGTCTGAGTAGAGTAGAAGGTGGGGGTATATGAGAAAGAAAGGTGTTAGAATAGATTCCACGAGTGAATAAATTAAGGTGAAGATCTGTCTTGGAATGAGTGGTTTCTCTAGTCCAGCCTATCTATATGACTATCTGCTGATATAAGACACTCTGTCAAACCTCCCTATAAGTATAATTATAAGTTTACTACTCACACACAAACAATTATGTGATCACAAGACACACAAACGTGAAAACTATGGTAAATGGATATGGGTCTGACCGATACACTAAATTAAGTGTTAATTAATTTAATTTTGTTTAGTTTATTATCACTTAAACTGTACAACATCAAACATATATAAATCAATATATTCATGTTTACAGACAAAGGAAAATAACTCAATAAGTGTCCTCCCCCTTGTTGAGGAAAAAAAAGATCCCAAAAGAAGTTAATATCCCAAAAGTTCAAAGATTAACACTAGGGTATAGAATAGACAGTAAAGAAAAAGAACAAGTTCCCACTAAAAATGCTATCCAGTAAAAAAATAAACAATAGTTGCAAAGACAGAAGTTTGCAGGTACAATGTTTCCTGTAACAAAAGAAAATATTTCACTCTCTCTATCTGTTATACGTGGCCACTCATTTGCTCCTTACCTAATCTGGAGCAACAATCTTTTGGAAGAATAATCCATGAGTGTGCATATAAAGTCCAGTGGATGGTATCATCCGAATCGGGCCCCAGTCTCTCCAATAATAATTAAATTTTACACGGGGGACGCCTAATTTGGTGGTAGATTTCTGGATACACAATTGTCACCTAGAATAGTTAATGCTGGAACTCTCTGAGATCTGGCCTTCCCAGTAAACAGCAGGAAAACACATGATTGCTAAAACTGTTAATTATGATGATGATGATAATCCTATCGGCTTGCTCTGGGGTGAGTGACGATTATGAAACATCGTATTCTCCTGGATAAAATCCACTTGGGAAAAAATGACTGTCAGAAGTCGGGAAAAATGTTATGTATATTGCCACAGTGGGCTGATAAAATTGAATGGAAAAAATCTGGGTATTTTTGTAAGTCCCGTTAACTCAAATTTACCGTTAAAATGTTAGTTTTGTCGCCTCGGCAATTCCTATTCACACCTGTACTGGGGACGAACGCCAAGAAAAACGACAACTATTATTCCTTCAGTAACTGAGGAAAGAACCACAATAGAAAACCGCTGGCCGCTGGGTTTTGATCAAGCACTATATTAGGAAGAAAACAAAACATTTAACCAAAATGACAATATTCTATGCTATCAAGCGTAAGGTATGATCTCTTATCCTCTCCGTCACATATTTAAATTAAAAGGCACACGGTATCTTAGCATATACTATCGGGCGTCGCTTAACGAGTACGGGTTTGGTAAAGGCATGCCGCCTTTCCCCGCTCCGACCCGGTAAAACAATCAGCGCACAATGTCAATTATAATTTAATTATGACTACGCTCCCTTAACAAATATCGCCCGTCATTACTAGCTAGTTGATTGTCGGCCTCTATCATTTTTACACGTGATATTAAACACTAATCATTTAAAAATATTTACCCACAATGAAATATAATGCACATTCTACTCTGTCACTTTATCCGTCACTCACAGCATTATACTTAGTCAGCTAAACCATATCTTCTGGAGTAAAAAAATGGTTGATGGATTTCATTACTGAACCACTGGTAAGAAAATATCTATGCGTTTGCTATTCTGCTAGTCTTAACGCTAGGGACTGACAGTGAATAAAATGGTAAAACTTTAACACATTTAACACTTAAGCACAACTTATATTATTACCAGAAAACCAAATAATCCCCACGACGGCTATTAACGCACTATTTCACATAGGTTATAGGGTACGCGTTTAGATTATCCAAAATTTCCTGAGAGACTTGATAACTGACTTGGGGAGAACGCAATATATATACATATTTTGTGCAATATCTCTAAAAGATATGACAGTTCACACCTTCGGCGTAGCAGGGAAAATTAACGAGCTTGGCTTCCGAGATAAATGATTCTACGGTTCGCTCTACCCGCGATGCCGAACGACATCTGAAGACATGCCGTGCGAACGGGCCTTCTTAGATTTCGTCCTTCTGCCGTAGATCAAATACTTAAGTCCCCTGAAAATGTGAACATCAAAGGTACGGGAATATTGTTATCGCCATTGAATTTGCTACCGAGTCTGATCTTTTTCCCCACGTGATTTCTGTCACTATCCGATGATTGACAGATCAGCTCGCGTGAGAACTCAGGTAAACAGACCGGTTGGCTCCCCTGTTATCTGGCGGGTTGCGAAAATAGGTAACCAACTTGTTAGCGCAAGCAAACTGGAAGAATAGGCGTGGCTTCAAAAGTGAGTCGACAGACAGCGAATTGCGTGGTTTTGCCTTCGCAAAACATAAACACTAACTGAGGAAGCAAAGGTCGTCGGATCTCCGTGGTTATATTTACATTACATGTCACACCGTGTTGCTCCTACTTTTACTAACGTATCTGCTCTCTCATTTCCTGGTATGCCACAGTGTGATGGTACCCACTGTAGATCTACCCTTCTTTTGATATTTAATTCACATAGGCCTTTTTAACTCTGGCAGTTTATCACTGTTGAGGGCTTGCAGAGCTGACATTGCATTGGTAAGGAATACAACCTGCTGACATTGGCTTATTGTGTTATTTATTTTCCTGCAGCAATGCTTAAGGCCTGTACTTCAGCAGAGTAGTTTGAACAGAATATTTCAGTAGGTGGACAGGTGGATTCGTTTTCTTTGTCTGGATAGACCACATAAATTCCTGCGCCTCCGTTCTTCACTGCTATGATTGCAGATCCATCAGTAAATACTTGGATCCATGCTTCTCTGGGGTATAGTTCTCCAATAATGTTACATGCTACTGTTTTCCTTTGGAGAGTATTTAGCTCTCCCATGGGACAGGTGGTAGTTATAGAGGTCTTAATGCTGAAATTTTGATTTTGTTCCCATGGAGTTGGGAGGAGTGTTGGAATTATTTCCTTAGTGATGTCTGGTAGTTCATCCTTGTATGTTCTAATTAGTTTTTGGACCGATGCACAAAACTGCTTCTCTTCAACCTCCAACTGGCTAAATCTCTAAATCTAGTTTTCATTGGATGTGCTGGCATGTTCTTTTACTTTTCTGCTTGAATCAGGGTCTTAGTGTCTCGTCTGTAGAATAGAGGTGGAATACCTGTGATTGTTTTTCCATTTCGTTTATTGGAGTGGTCTTCATGGCACCCGTGATCAACCGAAGCGCTTGATTATGTACCTTATCCAAGGCTTGTAGGTGTGATTTGGCTGATGAAGACCATGCTGTTGATCCGTACTCTAATAATGGGCTTATTGTACCTGTATAAACTTTCTTTAGTGTTGTTTCGTTAGCTCCCCAACTTGATCCAGCTATTTTCCTCAGTATGGCAAGTTTTCATCTTGCTTTGGCCTCAGTTCTCTCGATGTGGTGCCTCCATGTCATTCTCGTATCTAATGTAATGCCCAAGTACACCGGTGCCTCGTCTGTTCGGACATGTATATTTCCAAATCGTATCTCTCCTGCTTTGTCTTTGTTTGAGAGCGTGAAGAGTGTTGTTGAGGATTTTTCTACGTCGATCTGCACCATCCATGTCTCTGCCCATGCTGCAATGTTGTCTGCTGCCCTTTGTATTCGCTTATTAGCAATAGTTAGATGTTCTTCTACACACCACGCCACCAAGTCATCAGCGTATAGGGCAGCTCTCACACCTTGTGGCAGATCGTGGATGAGGTCATTGATGAACACAAGGAACAGAGTGGGAGACAATACTGAGCCTTGAGGAACTCCATCTTTTAGGAGGACTTTCTTGCTTTTCTGGCCTTCCATGGTGACTCATGCTTTCCGACTGTGTAGGAACGACTGGATCAATTTTCTCATTTTACCCTTGATTCCGTTTCTTTGCAGTTTTACTATTAACCCCTTTTTCCATACTTTGTCAAAAGCATTTTGGAGATCTACCCATAGGGTAAAGACTTTTTTCTTTTTCTTTTTGGAAGGCGTCTTCAACGATCTGGGACAGGAATGTGATTTGGTCTTCTGTGCTGCTGCACTCTCTAAACCCTGCTTGTTCTGGCACTAAAATTGCTCGGAATCCAAGTACCATTTCAGTTTTCTGTTGACCATCCTCTCCATTGTCTTATATACACAGCTAGTTAGGCTTATTGGTCTGTAGCTGGTGGCCTTCCTGTTGTCTTTTCCTTTCTTTATGATGGGGCACATCAGCGCCTCTATCCATGTCTGTGGCACACTGCCTGTCGTCCAACTGTAGTTGGATGTCTGCAACAGATTGCTCATTGGTGTATTTTCGATGTGTTTGAGCATTTCGTTGGTTATACCATCCGAACCTGGTGATTTCCTGTCTTTAAGTTTCCGCAAGGCTGTTGTTAACTCTTCCATAGTGAATGGTGTGGACATGACGTCCGGACTGTTTTCATTAATTCTAGTGTGGATTATTTCTTGACGAACGTCTCGTTGTCTGCATAAATTGACGGAGATGTTACTTTCATTTATGTAGGGTTCCGCAAATATGTCTGCTGCTTGTTTGCTGGTATATAGTTTACCTGCATCTTCTAGTGTAATTGGTTGTCGTTGAGAATAGTTATCGTCATTTAATTGTTTGCTGAGTTTCCACAGCTTTCTCTTTTCCTTTTCAAAGTTTAGTTTATAGGTTTTTTCCTTCCAGCTTCTGCTCTGGACTTCTAGTTTTCCTTTGATGAATTTTGCTTTTGCCTTTTGTAGCATCAGATGATTCTGTTGGGATGGTTGTACCTCTGCAGTGTGCCGTGCTTCGTTCATTTCTTCATGTAGTTTTTGTAGTGTGTTGGACCAGTATGGTACATAGTTCTTCCTCGCTCCTGTCACGTAGGGTTTATATTCATTTAATTTCCTACATCTTCTTCCTATTCTTTCACCCGAATTCTCTCTTTTATTGTCTCTGTATTTCCTTTTTCCTGTATATTTTTCATCCATTCGTTTTGCGAATATTATTTTCATATAATTCGCAAACTTTACCTGTTTTCCTTTCTCTAAAACTGAGAATCGCACCTGGGTGGTATTGCGTACATGTCAGTCGCGCTGGTCGGATGATAGGCGTGAATTTACAGCATTCGCTAGACATTCGTCTGAGGGTCTCTGGCCTGGGGCGTGAAAATTCACCCGAGGGACATGGAAAGTAGACAGAGAGTCTGCATTTCAGTAAACGCATGAGGTTTTTCGTCAGGAAAAACCCGGCTTAGCGTGAAAATCCACTCCGCACTGCAGACGGTGGTCTGAGATTTGCAACTCATGCAAGCCCTCGGCCACTGATGGCTGTCACGTCACGCGATAAGCGGACGAAGGTGTTATACGGACCGGGGAGACTAATTTCGCTTGGCGAAATAAGATTAGGATCCTGTGTCCGATTTTAAAGATATTGGCCAAGTTTGTAACTTTAATTTCATTCTCGCTCATAGACTCACAGTAGATAGGTTGCTCGTAAACAGAATAGCTGTTAGCGAAGATCTCAGTTTGTTTCGGCAATTTGTCGAACTTCTAGACTTCCAGAAATATTTTCAGCATTTTTTATTCTTAAGTTGTGCGACTACCTGTAATTCTGTGGTTGAGGTAATTAATATGATAGATATATAGATTTTGTGAGTGTTAAAGTGTTAAATCGCTTAATTCATTTTAATCTATTTCTTTAGCGCAGAAGAGAAATAAAGTGGTAGGCTATTATATTTTCTAGGGAAGCATTCAGTGGAAAGCAGAATAAAATTAAAATTTCTAGCTTATAACGGCAATTGTAGCTATTTATGAATTTAATTTAACCGCTAATACTCAGTCGAGTGTATTTTTCTAAACTAACGTATAAACTCTAGAATCGAGCCTCATGAATGGTGACGGAATACGCACGTGTTCCTAATTCATGAGAATTGCTGATTTTTAAACATAACTTACGTCACGGGAAGTTTAAATGATAAGCAAAGCTCTCTGCTTGCAAGTTTAAATGTAAGTTAAAACCAGTACAGATTCAGTTTATTATATTATATGTGTTATTTTTCCTCCACACAGTGAAAGTTTTGGGGTGACCCTAACTTTACCAGCACCTAGTAGTAGTTTCCATACTTGTGAAGAAATAGACAGTCCTTATTTTGCACCACGTGGGTTTCTTAAGTACCACTGGTCTAAACAGTGCATATGCAACCCGAGTTAGCCAGAAATACTATATCCCAATAACGGGTTTTCAAAAACTGTAATGATAAATACTGGACCTTGGAGCCAGATCTTAATTTCTTCTAGAAACTCTACGTAATTTTTCTGCCTGGTGGCGCGAAATACTTCAAGTATTAACTAACATTTCCCGACTATATATATATATATTTTTGTGGACAAATCTGTGGTGTGACTAAAGTGAATCCTATACTGAGGGAAGGCACCGACCTGACATTCATCATTTTTAGAAACCTACGCTATTGACACTGTGCTCTGCTAACTCCCGCGCCTGGAATAACTGTTAGGTGACTTAATCAGACATTTGAACAAATTTGCACACCCAAGGAGTCGTTCCCGGAGACTCCGAGTTAAATACGTCTTTTGGAACTGGGGACTTCTTGGCAGAAGACTGCATTTTTTTTGAGTCTGTGTGAAAAATCTAAAATCAGTGTGTTCCAAGAGGCAGCGAGCAAAGTCGTGAGTACATGTATGAGAGGCCATGGCGGAATGAATGAGTGTACGCTGGTTTGAGTGATATTTTCACTATTATATCTTTGACACCTTGTTGCTGTCCTAATTTTTTTTTTCAATCTGCATAATTTGTTGCTAAGGCTAGAGTTCTTGTGTTTTGTCTTAGGTTAAATCAGATTTTTTTCAAACTCTGTGCATATAATTACGAGATAAAACATAGAAAAACTCTTAGACTCAAACCCTATGTATCTGTGACTCGGGCGCCATCATCTGTTCTCTTAACGGGGCCGGGCTAAACCTAGAGTTAAGACTATAACGGGGCTAACATCCTTGCAACATTTCCTTGAATTTTTATGACTATGTGTATATGTATTTTCCTTGATGTACTTTCTTTGATGTTGTGAGCCGATTTTTCCTGATATTAAAATCGCTCTTGAACTTAATAATCGTGTTTTTTCAGCTCGTTCTAGATAATATATATATCATTGTTATAGTTTTCCCACGTCTGTGTGTTTACCGGTCGTCACGTGTATGTGCGTGCCTGTGAGTGATAGAAATATACGTAATCTGTATATTGGTGTAGTCTGTCTGACGCTGTAACAACTGTTGTAGAAGATAGGTGAGAGAGAGAAGAATTCTTTTCGCTTTCAGAGACAGCCACTATATCAAAATCTATCATCTCACGTGTGTGGAAATTCTATTACCTTTCACTAACTCTCACTGAGTCTATCACCTATTCAAACCTATTCAGAAGGGACCAAACCTAGTCTTAATTCTCCTATCGAAAAATCTACGACAAATGGGTTCTCGTCCGTAGGATTTTTGAACTTAGAATAGGAAGACGAGTACGACAAATGGGTTCTCGTCCGTAGGATTTTTGAACTTAGAATAGGAAGACGAGTACGACAAATGGGTTCTCGTCCGTAGGATTTTTGAACTTAGAATAGGAAGACGAGTACGACAAATGTGGACTCGTCTATCTGGATTTTGAACTTAAGATTCTGTATTCTGATATAGAGTAAGAGTGTGATGTCTTGTGACTGTGTATCTTTTAAAAAAAAAAATATTACCCCCTAGACTAACGATCTGTTTACGGGCGTGCTGACCACACAAACTAATAAGTTTTTTTTTTTCCACAGCATCTTTGAATAATATACATTTTGGTTACAGGTTGATTTTGTCGGGATATATGTTAACTGCTGATTGTAATACTAAATGCTGGTAAAGTGGTGAGTGTATAACATTCACTGGGTACTGAGGCAGAACGGCGTTTGAACTAAGTTAAGGAGTGTGTTTCGGACTTTTTGTCCAGATTAATTCCCTCCCTTACCCGATCTGACTTCAGGGGCGAACTTATAGTGGATTTTTAAAAATTAAGGGATTATTTTTCTCTTTAATTTTTGCAATATTCTTTTGCTTTTCCACTGTAGCAACTTATTTTTCAGTTGTAATCTTAACTACCATTTATTTGGCGTAGTCGTGTTTTGCATTGAGTGCTTTATTGCCGATAATAGCAGCGATAGTTAGATTTTATTTTGGAGGAGGTATCCCAGGGTTAAATATATCATCTTTTGATTTTTTTTGGTAATTTTTTTCTCGTAGTGGTAGGAACCAGGTTATTCTTTTTCCTATTTTCTTTCTCCAACAGTCTCAGTCACTGAAATAATATGGCCGAGAGGGCAAAGCTTAGACAACTCCTCAGGGACGAAGCGAGAGAGGAGGGACTGGAAGGAGAGGAAGCGAAAGCTTTTGTCAGAGACGAACTTGAGAGATATGATGCGGAGAGGAAAGCAGCTGAAGCTAAAGAGGAAAAAGAAGAACTCAAGAGGAAAGAAGCAGAAGCTAGAGAGAGGGAAAGGGAAGACCGTCTTTTACAGCAGAAGAAGATGGATGAGGAAATGGAAATTCGCAGGATGCAGCATGAGGAAAGAGAGAAGGAGAGACAGCATGAGGCAAGAGAGAAGGAGAGACAGCAGGAGAAGGAGAGGGAGGAGAGACAGCACGAGTTGGCTCTTAAAACTCTAGAATTCCAAAGTCGTGGTGCTGCCTCTACCTCCAGCAATGGAGAGTCTTCTCCTCATTCTTCCTTAACTGATCCTTCTAACACTCAATCTCTTCAACTCAGCGCTATGTCTTTCACTCTAGAATCTTTCCCTTGTCCTAATGAGAAGATTGACACATGGTTAGAAAAATTTGAGAAAATTGCAACTCTGTACGGGTTAGAGAGGTCGCGTTGGAATATGAAACTTTCCCAGGCCCTAAAAGGTTCTGCTTATGATGTTTATTCTAAGCTGGAAAGTAGCCAACAAGACGACTACGATGTGTTGAAGAAAGCGTTACTGGAGCGCTTTGAAATGAACGCTCGCAAGTTTTTGCAACTGTTTCGCAACAGCCGGAAAGGGAATTCTGAAACTTTTCACCAGTTCTCATCTCGTCTTAAGGGATATCTAACAAAGTGCCTTGAGCTTTCGCAGCTCCCCTCTACCTATGAAGGTCTTGAGGAACTTGTTCTAACTGAACAAATAAAGAACACTTTGTCTGCTGATACCCGGAGATTTCTCGCTGAGCAGGGGGCAGAAAAAACTTGAAGACATTTTGGAAAAGTCTGAGCGTTATCACAATGCGCTGGCTGAACTACCGGCCACAAAGCGGAAACCGACAGAGGAGCATTTTCGAAAACATAACCTAGAGCAATCTTCTCAGGCTTCTAACCTAAATAACCACAGAGAAACTGGACCTCAAAACCCCCCTCCTGAGAAATCCAAGTTCTACAAGAACAAGTACCCCAACCACCCCAAACAGTCTGATCAACCCGACCGCCCTACATGGCAGCGCAGCCAGAAAGGACAAGGTGGCAAAGGGAGAACCCCTGAGCACGGGACATATGATCAGACCGAGCACACCGAGCCGAAACGCATCGGATGCTTATTGACAGTCTCGCAAGGCGGAATTATTGACAGTGATTCCCAACCTGTTGGGGATAGACCCTCAACGCGAGGTATTGTTACTTTGAACGGTTCTCAAACTTCTTGCTTATTTGACACGGGGCTTTCTTATGACTGCATTGTTGCCAGGAACCTGGTCAAACCCGGTCAAGAGACAGCAGAGACCGTCCAACTTTGTGGAGTTCGTAAGAGTGATGCACCTACAGCGCTTCCCATCGCATTGGTGGAGATACACCCTGACTTTGTCAGAGGGGTGATCAAAGCGGCTGTTATGGATGATCCCATCTACCCAGTCATACTTGGCGGGAGATACGTGTGTATTGGGAAACCGGAAGAGCCGATTGTGGCAGCAGTAACTACAAGAGGGCAAACCAAGAAGGAACGGGAGCCTGCGCCTAATTTGTTACCTATGGAACTTAAAGAAGCGCAATACAAGGACCCTACTTTGGCACCCTGCTTTAGGAAACTGCCCATGGCTAAGGAACCCAAACAGCACGGGGACATTTTTTCTGAGGATGGCGTACTTTATCGGAGAACGGGCAAGCCTGACCAAGGTTACAACCAGCTCCTAGTACCGAAACAGTACAGAAGCCAAATCCTAGAAATGGGGCACTCTCTTCCCTTTAGCGGACATATGGGACAGAACGCCACAAACCAACGTATAACCACTCATTATTGGTGGCCAGGAGTAAACACTGATATTATCAGGTACGTAAAATCCTGTGCCCAGTGCCAACGTGTACCACCCAAGCAACGGACACCCCCAGTCCACATGGGTGAAATGCCAATAATGGGAACACCATTCGAACGGGTTGTGATCGACATTTTAGGGCCTTTCGAAAGGACTAAAAGAAGGAACAGGTTCATCCTGACCTTAGTCGATACATGCACTTTATGGGCAGAAGCTATCCCGCTAACATGCGCAGATGCCAAGCATGTCGCAGAAGCCCTCGTGCAGATTTTCACTCGGTTGGGATTCCCTCAGCAAGTGTTGACGGATAATGGATCTCCATACCGAAACCTGTTGATGGATGAGATCGTTAAGATCTTGAGGACCCAGCAGATCCACACTAAGCCATATACTCCGGCCGGAAATGGGCTCGCGGAACGTGCTAATGGAAACCTCACCATGATGCTAAGTAAGCTGGCACAAGTGAAACCTGAAGATTGGGATCTCTGTATTCCTGCAGCATTATTTGGCTACAGAGAATCTCCTCATACTTCCACAGGATTTCCGCCAGCTACACTCTTATTCGGCAGACCCATTAAGGGCCCGCTTGAAGCCTTACTTCAGTCTCTGACAGACGAGAAGGCTGATGAGACAGTTGTCTCAGCCAGTAAATATGTGTCGGTTTTAAAGGAACGGTTGAAACTAGGGTGGGACCTAGCAACGACTAACTTTAAGCGAGCACGCACCAAGCACGCTAACCGATACAGGAAAGTCGCGGAAGAGAGAGAACTGGAAGCAGGAGAGAAAGTTTTGGTGTTGCTCCCTACCGAGAACAACCAACTGAAGATCGGATGGCAAGGGCCGTTTACCGTCCTGAAAAAGATTTCTAAGGCTAACTACCAGATCTCTATTGAAGGAAAGGAGAAGGTTTTCCATTTAAATCTCTTAAAGAGATACTTGGAAAAACCAGTGCCAACCTCCGACCATCTCCTGACGATCGCCAAAACTGACGAAGATGACGATAGTGGCAGGGATATTCCACCGCTATCAGAGGAAATCTTTCAAAAATGTCAGAAGCGGCGACGCTCTTTCAAGCGCGCATATGAGACATTCCAGGGGAAGGAAACTTTGAGGAGTGGACTTGAGTAGGAATTGGACAGAGATGGAGGGGGAAGATGAGAGGGAAGAGGACAGACACCCTGAAGCTACGGTTATAGGAAATTAAACTCCATAACGTAGACATGGAGTGCTTCCATATCTTAAAGGGGGGAGGCTCTGTCACGTAGGGTTTATATTAATTTAATTTCCTACATCTTCTTCCTATTCTTTCACCCGAATTCTCTCTTTTATTATCTCTGTATTTCCTTTTTCCTGTATATTTTTCATCCATTCGTTTTGCGAATATTATTTTCATATAATTCGCAAACTTTACCTGTTTTCCTTTCTCTAAAACTGAGAATCGCACCTGGGTGGTATTGCGTACATATCAGTCGCGCTGGTCGGATGATAGGCGTGAATTTACAGCATTCGCTAGACATTCGTCTGAGGGTCTCTGGCCTGGGGCGTGAAAATTCACCCGAGGGACATGGAAAGTAGACAGAGAGTCTGCATTTCAGTAAACGCATGAGGTTTTTCGTCAGGAAAAACCCGGCTTAGCGTGAAAATCCACTCCGCACTGCAGACGGTGGTCTGAGATTTGCAACTCATGCAAGCCCTCGGCCACTGATGGCTGTCACGTCACGCGATAAGCGGACGAAGGTGTTATACGGACCGGGGAGACTAATTTCGCTTGGGGAAATAAGATTAGGATCCTGTGTCCGATTTTAAAGATATTGGCCAAGTTTGTAACTTTAATTTCATTCTCGCTCATAGACTCACAGTAGATAGGTTGCTCGTAAACAGAATAGCTGTTAGCGAAGATCTCAGTTTGTTTCGGCAATTTGTCGAACTTCTAGACTTCCAGAAATATTTTCAGCATTTTTATTCTTAAGTTGTGCGACTACCTGTAATTCTGTGGTTGAGGTAATTAATATGATAGATATATAGATTTTGTGAGTGTTAAAGTGTTAAATCGCTTAATTCATTTTAATCTATTTCTTTAGAGCAGAAGAGAAATAAAGTGGTAGGCTATTATATTTTCTAGGGAAGCATTCAGTGGAAAGCAGAATAAAATTAAAATTTCTAGCTTATAACGGCAATTGTAGCTATTTATGAATTTAATTTAACCGCTAATACTCAGTCGAGTGTATTTTTCTAAACTAACGTATAAACTCTAGAATCGAGCCTCATGAATGGTGACGGAATACGCACGTGTTCCTAATTCATGAGAATTGCTGATTTTTAAATATAACTTACGTCACGGGAAGTTTAAATGATAAGCAAAGCTCTCTGCTTGCAAGTTTAAATGTAAGTTAAAACCAGTACAGATTCTGTTTATTATATTATATGTGTTATTTTTCCTCCACACAGTGAAAGTTTTGGGGTGACCCTAACTTTACCAGCACCTAGTAGTAGTTTCCATACTTGTGAAGAAATAGACAGTCCTTATTTTGAACCACGTGGGTTTCTTAAGTACCACTGGTCTAAACAGTGCATATGCAACCCGAGTTAGCCAGAAATACTATATCCCAATAACGGGTTTTCAAAGACTGTAATGATAAATACTGGACCTTGGAGCCAGATCTTAATTTCTTCTAGAAACTCTACGTAATTTTTTCTGCCTGGTGGCGCGAAATACTTCAAGTATTAACTAACATTTCCCGACTATATATATATATATATTTTTGTGGACAAATCTGTGGTGTGACTAAAGTGAATCCTATACTGAGGGAAGGCACCGACCTGACATTCATCATTTTTAGAAACCTACGCTATTGACACTGTGCTCTGCTAACTCCCGCGCCTGGAATAACTGTTAGGTGACTTAATCAGACATTTGAACAAATTTGCACACCCAAGTAGTCGTTCCCGGAGACTCCGAGTTAAATACGTCTTTTGGAACTGGGGACTTCTTGGCAGAAGACTGCATTTTTTTTGAGTCTGTGTGAAAATCTAAAATCAGTGTGTTCCAAGAGGCAGCGAGCAAAGTCGTGAGTACATGTATGAGAGGCCATGGCGGAATGAATGAGTGTACGCTGGTTTGAGTGATATTTTCACTATTATATCTTTGACACCTTGTTGCTGTCCTATTTTTTTTTTCAATCTGCATAATTTGTTGCTAAGGCTAGAGTTCTTGTGTTTTTGTCTTAGGTTAAATCAGATTTTTTTCAAACTCTGTGCATATAATTACGAGATAAAACATAGAAAAACTCTTAGACTCAAACCCTATGTATCTGTGACTCGGGCGCCATCATCTGTTCTCTTAACGGGGCCGGGCTAAACCTAGAGTTAACACTATAACGGGGCTAACATCCTTGCAACATTTCCTTGAATTTTTATGACTATGTGTATATGTATTTTTCTTGATGTACTTTCTTTGATGTTGTGAGCCGATTTTTCCTGATATTAAAATCGCTCTTGAACTTAATAATCGTGTTTGGTCAGCTCGTTCTAGATAATATATATATCATTGTTATAGTTTTCCCACGTCTGTGTGTGTTTACCGGTCGTCACGTGTATGTGCGTGCCTGTGAGTGATAGAAATATACGTAATCTGTATATTGGTGTAGTCTGTCTGACGCTGTAACAACTGTTGTAGAAGATAGGTGAGAGAGAGAGAAGAATTCTTTTCGCTTTCAGAGACAGCCACTATATCAAAATCTATCATCTCACGTGTGTGGAAATTCTATTACCTTTCACTAACTCTCACTGAGTCTATCACCTATTCAAACCTATTCAGAAGGGACCAAACCTAGTCTTAATTCTCCTATCGAAAAATCTACGACAGCTCCTCTCGGTATTGTCTCTTGTGCTGCCTTGAGTACTCCATATTAAAACCCCTGATGACTCTGTTAATGTCTCTGTCTAGTACCCTAATATCTTTTATAAGCAGATTTACTCTGTGTTGGTAAATGGACCAATTTGCTCTTTTATAACTTGGACTTGTATTAATTGTTCTATTAATTTTGATGAATACAGGGCGATGATCACTTCCACCATGTTGTTCTCCTATTTCCCTTTCCATTATCCCAGCCAAATCAGGTGTGCAGAATGCCAGGTCTAGGTTAGAGGTGCAATGCCATCTTCTGGAGTAAAAGGTTGGAGGATCATTAGGGTTGTTTAGAAGGGTTAGTTTATTGTCGTCTTGCCAGTTTTCTATCTCTTCGCCCCTTCTATACTAGCTGGTTGTATCCCCAGCTTTGGGAAGGGCTGTTGAAGTTTCCCACCGGTAAGACGTTGCCACTGGGTACGTCTATGCTAGCCATGTTCAGTGGTATGTCACTGAGGCAGTAGAAGTTTAGAAGATCTAGTATCAGTGTTATGTTTAAGATGGATTATTTAGTATTCTGCATCTTCTTTATATGTCTTGGATTCTATAGCATTGAGGTTATTCCTTATCAGTGTTAGAATGTCACCTTTCTTCCGATGTTTTCTGTTCACTCTGAAACATTGATAGCCCCGTATCTAAAAATGTTTTCCTTCCTGTAGATGAGTTTCTTGTGTGCAACATTATTTTCACTTGTGTCTCCAATTCTCTTCTCCATGTGTTTTTAGTCAACATTTGCCTTCTTTCATTGAGTTTTCCAGAAAAAGGACTATCTTGTAATGTTATTAGTTGGTTTTTCTCCACGTGTGTCCTATTCGTCGCCAGCGTCTTCGTCTCATGTCTAGTTTCAGTGGCACTTGTCTGGATCGTGTCATCCGTTCCACACTGGTCACCATGTCATACTATTTCAGTCCTTCTATTATATGCATGCACCCATTTATGAAAGTCTGTAGCTTTTGTTTGTTTGTTTCTGCGCTGCCGATGTTTCACAGCCATACAATAGGACTAACTTGACATTTGTTGTTCTCCATGTTTCAGAGCCATACAATAGGACTGACTTGACATTTAAGTCGAATAATCCTTATATTTGCGTTGGACTTTATCTTGATCTCCATGTTTCGCAAAGCAATGGTATATGGTCTTGCTTTCTGTATTCTGATTTTTGAATTGACGAAAGTTATGCCAACCTTTCATTATATTTTCTTATACTTCTTTATGTGTTTCCATCTCTTTTGATGTGTCATTTTTTATATCTACATTTCAAGAACCTCAGTTCTGTCATCTAACTACTTGTTCTTTCTCCTGATTTCCATATAGTAATGATGTTTCAGAAGACATGAAACCTTCAACCAGTCGGCATCCAGTCAATCCCAATCTACCAGTAGATCCCAATGAACAATCTGGTAGGTCTTTAGGCAACGGCGGGGGGAAAAAAGACAGACTTGTTAAACTAGGAAAATTTCGGCCTATACCCCTCCGAAAGCATTTAAAATTGCGATGACCCCGGGATCAAAGTTACTTTTTCACTGGCTATTGAAGTATAGTATCTTTTCTTTATAAGGTTCATCGTCACTGTCGTGAAACGAAGTGTAACCCACTACTTTGTTAATCACTATGTCGAGATACAGATTTGCTTCAACCAATCAACTTGCACCGTTCACCAGTCTCTGAGACAGAATAAATTAACGGCCATCATGTTCACGCAAGATGGCGGATTTAAACTGAGTAAAATTAGGCTGTACAGCGCTTGAGACTAAACCGGAGGAAACCATTCAACTTGCTCCGCCAGGAACCAATCGAAAGCTTTCCTCAAGTATTTACTTGCCTATATAATCGGGCGGATTTTATGCTAAACACGCAACACCAAAAACGAAGCCAGACCGACCGACTGAAGAGGAAGAACCTGTCACTTTGATTTATTGCTTTCTGAGGGCATCGACCTGCAGCCTACTTCACTAGTCGAGTCAAACTAACCTTTTTTAAATCTTGGAGGGTTTATTTGTGTCCTAAAAACCTGAGGTCGTATGTTCGAGTCAATCCCGCTGCCTGGAACTTCGCAGGAGCATAGAGATTGTACAGAAGCTACATCTTTAGTCCCCCTCAGTCTTGGGTGGGCTAAAGTAACGAGCCTCAGCAGGAGTTGTGTGAACCAAACTACGGAGAACAGAACTGTTTTAAGAGATGAGTACACATTCGTACCATTTCTGTCAGCATTGTGAGCATAGAAACTGTCAGTGATGAGAAAGGGAATTAGCCTACCAAGAGACAAAATTAACAGCATAGCTGAGAAGTGTTATATACTTAATTAACAGCACAGCTGATCCATGTACTATAATTAAATAACAGCACAGCTGATATAATTTTTTTGTTCCTATAATTGGAAAACTTGTTGTAAAATATTTATATATTTTTTATAAAAATAAACATTTGTAAATCATATGTAAACTTACAAATTCATTACATTCCATTTTTCAACATTCACCCTTCAGCACAAGAGTAGATAGTGTATATACTAAATAAATACTAGGGAAATTGTATTTTGAACGACGTGTCAATTTTATCATTGTTAAGTAAAAATCTGTTTCCTTGTTTTTTATTAATATCACAGTTAGTTACACAGCGGAGGTGGCGCTTTATGTCGGTCTCCTCTCTACTATTGTTTCGAGATCAGAGCATTCACAGCCGTAACTAATTTGTGATACCAGTAGTCCTCTCAGACACTGGGACTTCACCATTTTCTGCAGAAATTCTATTTCTGTAATTGTCAGTACTATACTGATCCAAGAGCAAAATAAAACCTCTCGCCACAGTCACACACTCTCTCTCCCCCCTCCCCGCTTCAAGTCGCACGCATACATATACATACATGTCACTGTTGCTGTCATTTTCGACGGAGTCATCTGTCAAGTTATTTGCTTATGTTTGTATCATAAGTATAATTGTGTCTTTACCTGCGATGTCAGGTTGATTAGGGGTTGTCTTCCCTTGTTTATTCATTCATTGTGTTTGACCTTTAGGGTCAGAGGTTGACAGTTCGGCGTAGGCCTATGGGAAGGTTTTTTAAGCGGGAGTGAGATATACTTCCGGGAAGCCGGGAGGTCCTGTTTTTCTGAAGGGACCAAGAGTCCATTGTTTTTCGGGTAGAATCTTCGAAGTAACTGCTATGGCAGTTTTCCCCAGTGAATCTCTGTGCGTCGGGATGACGACAGAATTCCTTGTGATGTTCTGAGGATTCATTTGCCAGGTAATACCGACCTTTATGCATTATTACGCTTTTCGGTGGCAGAACATGTAAAGGATTACCTAGGGTGAACAGCAGCTCACTGATCCGCCATTTCAGAACTTATATATTTGTGCTCGAGGTAGCCATCCAAGACTGTTAGTCTTATATTGTCCAGAAATCCAGAGACGAAGATATATTGTGGGAGCCGCAGATTGGCGGAACTTCTATCTACAATAAGTATTACTGCAGGGTTGATGATAACGTATTTAACAGAAGTACACGGCCGACGTCAGAACGAGGCCTGTGCTTTCGGCTATTATACTACAGCCTGATATGTGCAATTGGCGGGGAGTGCCAAGTTGCACCTATGTGTCATAGTAACTAAGGCATCTGACGCGTTTAGTCAGAGACGCCAAGGGCGACGCTACGAACTGTCATTATTGAAGAACTTTGCTATTGACCATGCACGTCTATTCCGATGTTTACCTTTTTTGAATGCCAAATGTATACCTATCGATGTCAGGTCAGCATGACCTTGTTACACTGACTGTTCCTGTTGATACTATGTGTGTTCTCGTAAATAAATGTCTTGAAACATGCCTGCAGTGTCAAAGCATCCTTGATTACTGCATGTGAGAGTATGGGTTGCAGGATCTACATCTATACGAGCCTAAACACATTCGCGTCTTCATTCGCACCCACACTCAATTCATCATACGCTCGCACTACACATCTAACAACATGTATACTGTCTTGGGCCAGTGATCACATCAACAAGAAAAAAAAGACAGTTACATTTCTGGTGGACCAGTTACGTGGGCTCTTATGATACATTTCTTGTCGCCAATGTGGCCTAGAAACTTACATTTCTGATGGACCAGATCTGTGGGTTTAAAAAGAACAGAGCGAGCATTTGACATTATTGTTGACATTTATGGATCCAGAAATTTACATTCCTGGTTGGCTGTTACATGTATGATGTCTCCAGTTTTGTCGAGAAAGTTACAAGAAGGACAAGTACACATTACACTTCTGATCTGTGGGTCTAAGCTACACACGGGACAGCCGTAACACACAGCGCTAATTCTACACTTGCAAGTTTTGGCTACAACAGGACAGAAATAGGTCATCAACGGTTGACCCAAATAAACAGTACGAGCATTTATATTATAATGCTACATAAAGCATAACAAGACATGTACTGAAGTTAACTACTAGGCATTTGCTACGTGGACCATAACTGCATAGAAGGCGGGTTCCTATTGTAAACAGTACTGCTGGTTGTTACACGTTTCATTCAACAACAGACTTTTCTAGGTCAGAGCATTCAAGCTACATTGTTGGAGGTCAAGTGTCTGTAAACAGTACGTGGAAATTGTAAACATTCAATGTGCAAGGCGTAATTTGAGAAGGTCATAGTAACTTTGGTTCGTGAATACCACTTTATGTTACAGTGGATTTGACGTTCAGTGCGCGTTTGACATTTCGTTTCTGTGTTCGCAAGGAGCAAGAAATTTATTTTAGTTTCAGCTGTGACTGAACTTGTTCTGCAACACATTGAAATTGATTGCTATATGTTTATGTCACCTCTACTGTTTTTGTGTATTTTTCTGCGGGTTTTTCGGTTGGTGGGTCTTACGGTAAATATGCAATTTGATCGAGGCTTACTGTAAGCGTTCTGTAGGTGCAAATTTTCTTAATTTGGAAATTTGCTAGTGACAATTGGTCGCTATTGATGTTAGCTGTGATGTAATTGTACTTAACGTTGTTTTTGTAATATTTTGTCTGTTTTTCAGT
Source organism: Oreohelix idahoensis (assembly GCA_024509875.1). Classification (NCBI taxonomy): domain Eukaryota; kingdom Metazoa; phylum Mollusca; class Gastropoda; order Stylommatophora; family Oreohelicidae; genus Oreohelix; species Oreohelix idahoensis. The sequence continues at coordinate 319,486 of JAMPIV010008509.1, forward strand.
TTTGATTGTCGATTTGTTTTGTTTGTATTCTGTAGGTCTCTCCTTTCTTGTGTATTTCTCTACACATTTTTGGTTAAAACAGTGTTGCCATTTGTATTGTTTTGTATTTTTGTCTTTGTTTTTTTTTTTGGTTGTACTACATTACTGTCATGCACAGTCTACATACACATACTTGGTCATGTTTTGATATTATTGATAAGGTAGACTCTTCATATAGAGTTTCTTGATAAAATATTATTATATAAGATATTTATACAAGTTCTTTGATAAAAGACTTGTTATCTACAAAGATTGAGACAAGGTGAAATACATATTCAAGTTCTTTATAAAAAAGACTTGTGCCCATATTGAGTGGGATATAAAGGGAATTTTTTTTCCACAGGTACTCAAGTGATTTTTTGGGTACATTATAAACAAGAGGAACATACAAAGTCTTTGTCTAAGACTAAGACAGTAAAATAAAGTGAAGTGAGTATACAAGTCTAGCATTTCAGACTTGTCTCCCATTGAAGTGGGATAAGGTAATTTATTTAATTTTTTTCAGGTTTCTGATCTCATTAGACAAGATGTCTACATTGGACTACTTTATTACACAAGGGAGAGCTCTTGATAAGACTGGTCAACAGTTAGAACAATGGGCTGTTGCTCAGTATGACAAAGCATTAGCTGCAGAGGAAAAAAAAACTATGGCTGAAGAGAAGAGATTAGAAAGAGAAGCAGCTGCTGAACAAAAAAGGCTAGACAGAGAAGCTGATATTGCTGCTGAACAAAAGAAATTGCAGATGCAGGTGGAGGAAAGGAGATTTGAAGCTGAACAGAAGAGATTAGACAAAGAAGCTGCTGCAGAGGAGAGGAAAGCTCAAGCTGCTGCAGAGGAGAGGAAAGCTCAAGCCGAGGCTGAAATTAGAAAAATGGAACATGAGGAAAGAAAACAGAAGATGGAACTTGATGAAAAACTCGCAACTTTGGAGTTAGAGAAATTGAAATTGGCGAGTACGGGTGCTCAGCAAACAACGTCGAGTACGACAAGGGAGTTTGTTAGTAGGATTAAATTGCCTCATTTCAATCCTTTAAAGGATGACGTAGCAGATTATCTAGATAGATTCCAATTTTTGTGCGATACGCATAACATAAAAAAGGAAAAAATATGTTGAACAACTGATGCCATTTTTTACAGGTGACACAGTGACTACTCTTATGACAATAGACGAACATGAGAGGACTAATTATGATGTTGTCAGGGCAGCATTGCTAAAAAAATATCAACTAAAACAAGAAGACTATCGTCTTCGTTTTAGGACAATGTTGCCAGAAAATGGAGTAGATTTCTCTGATTTTGTTACAAAGATACGTCGTACATTTACACGATGGGTTGAGTTGTCTCAGATTGAGAAAACATATGAAGGTCTAATGGACTTATTATTGCGAGATAAGGTTTTGTCATCTGTTAATGATTCTTTTCTTGCATTCCTTCATGAGCGTAAGCCTAAAAACTTAAAAGAAATGGAGGAATACTGTTGTCAGTATGCCACAGCACATCCCCATGCTACAGTTAGCAATTCTAAAGTGAAAGAAGGGTTGCCAGCTGCGTCGGCAACACCATATGGCCCTAATTTCAAAAAAAAATTTCAGGGTGCTCAACAAAATTGGAATAGGGGAAGTAATCAAAATTACACTCAGAAGCGGAGTAATCCAACACATGATGGTTCTTCGTCTATGCAGTGGAGACAAGATGGTAGTTCTCGTAATTTTAGTGGTAATAATTTGAGACACTTTCGCAAAGGCTATCCAAATAATAACTATTCAAATTTTCGAGGTAATCATTCTCGACGTCAAGATTATGACGATGGTGAATTTAGAAACCGGGATTCAAACCGGAATGATGATTACAATAGGCAATATGATAACAATTACAGGGGAAATGATAGTCGAAATAATTACAGGGGAAATGATAGTCAAAATAATTACAGGGGAAATGATAATCGAGGTAGACCTAGGTTTAACAAGAAAAGACCTTACCAACAGGCAAACTCTGCACAACAAGAGTTTGATGGAGCCTGTAATACAGTAAATGATAGTGGTAACTCTAGGGCTATCACTGGTTGTGCTTTCGATTTTGGGAGAGCAACTGAATGCCCCCAATGCTTAACATTGTTTGACTCATCAACTGTATCTACGCTAAGTTGTGGTCACCCTCTTCCTGCTCTACCTGCTACAGTTGCGCATGATGGGAGAGGATCTCTCATCTTAGATAAAGGTCTAATAAATGATAGGCTAGTCTCAGTACTTTTCGATTCGGGATGTACTACCGTCGGGGTTAAGGAGTCTCTGATAGATCCTTGCTGTGCCACTGGAAAAACAATCAAATGTGTTACATTTGGTGGTACTATGGAAAGCTATCCTACTGCTATTATTAGGATTGACACTCCTTTCTTCACAGGAGATGTCCATGCATGTCTTCTTCCTAATCCTATTGCGGATCTTATAATCGGTCGTATTCATGGGGTTAAGGAATGCACCCCGCAACAAATTTCTAGTTGGGAAGAAAAAAACATTCAAACGGTCAATGCAGTGGTGACAAGAGCTCAAGCTCTTAATCCCCCAACTTCATCTGATAATAGTAATGAAGTTGATAGCCAAGACGAGCACTTGGTGATTTCCCATGACTCGTTTGTTAAACGTCAAGAAGAGGATCCTTCTTTGAAGAAATACTTCCTTCTGGCAAAGAAAGGGGATCCCAATCAAAATACGAATCACAAATCGTATATTACTATGAAGAATGGTATATTGGTACGAATGGTACAACACTCGGACAAGTCTATGCATTCTCAAATTCTTGTGCCTAAGTGTATGAGAGCCTTAATTCTTCGGCATGCACACGATTCTCAGTGTGCTGGACACATGGGTTTTTCCAGAACTAAAACTAGAGTCCTTGCGTCCTTCTTTTGGCCATTCGTGAATAAAGACATCCGAATTTATTGCCGATCTTGCAAAATTTGTCAAGAGGTCAAGTCTAGGGGTCCGAGACATGCTGCTCCTATTCAGGCTGCAGATATTCCGATTCGGCCGTTTCAGAAAATGGCTATAGACATCATTGGTCCGTTCAAAATTAAGTCAGCCAGAGGACACCAATTTATCCTCACTTGCGTGGACATGTGCACGCGTTGGCCAGAGGCTATTCCTCTGAAGAGCATATCAACTGTCGATATCGCTGATGCTCTTTGGCTCGTATTTTCTCGTCTGGGATTCCCCGGAGAAATACTGTCGGATCACGGCACTCAGTTAATTTCGGACGTTATGTCTCAGGTAATGGCTACGCTAGACATTAAAAGGTCTCTCAGTAGTATTTATCATCCAATGTCCAATGGATTGGTAGAACGTCTTAACAGGACACTAAAGAACTTACTTGGCAAGATAACGGAGGATCATCCTGAAGATTGGGACAGGGTTTTACCTGCAGTCCTCTTTGCCTATAGAGAGGTTCCCAACGAGCATACAGGGTTTTCTCCTTTCGAACTTGTCTTTGGCGCGCAACCGCGCGGGCCGATGTCCTTGTTACACGATTTGATAACTTCCGATAATATTGACGATGATACACAATCGTCATATGAATATGTTATAGCTCTTAGAGAAAAGATTATCGAATCGTGCAGGTTAGCAACTTCATCTTCCGAATTTGCGAAAGAAAAAGCTAGGCGATTTGCTAATAAGAAAAGACGCCTACGTCAACTTTGTCCTGGAGACAAAGCATATGTCTTACTGCCCTCAAGAGAGAATAGACTTCTCATTTCTTGGAAGGGTCCATACACTATAGTCTCGAAAATTTCTGATGTCGACTATATTGTCGATGTGGATGGAAGGCATAAAACCTTCCATATAAATATGCTAACAGAGTTTATTGAACGTCCAGACTATTTACAGCCTATTTTCCAGGCGACGGACGACTCTCCAGTTCAACATGGTCACATCTCATCCCTGTCCGTTATACAGGATGAGGAAACTATTTTTTCTGACGTGAACTTACCTCTTCCTGCGATTCCACTTACTTCAACGGAATCGTGGAGAGACGTTACAGTCTCTTCCAACTTGTCTTTTGAGGAACAGCGTCAAGTATCCTCTACGTTACAATCATATCAGGATGTCCTTACCGACATTCCTGGACACACAGATGTCATAGAACATGACATCATACTTACTGATCGTAATCCGATCAGAGTAAGACCATACCCAATACCTATTCATTTTCAAGCACAAGTCGAGAAAGAATTGGATGAAATGATTCAACTACAAATAATTGAACCATCCACTTCAGCTTATTCTTCGTCGATAGTTATTGTTCGAAAGAAAGACAATAACATACGTCTTTGCGTTGATTATCGCAAATTAAATCAAGTTACGAAGTTCGATGCTGAACCTATGCCGTTATTAGATGATCTACTTATTAGACTTTCTAAAGCTAAATTCTTTACTAAACTAGACTTGTCGAAAGGTTATTGGCAAGTCCCATTGACGGAACACGCCAAACCTCTCACTGCTTTTTCGACACCTAGGGGTCTGTTTCAATGGAATTTTATGCCTTTCGGGCTTATGAACGCCCCAGCGACTTTCGTACGCATGATGCGACGAATTCTATCAGATCGTGCAGATGTCATTGCATATTTAGACGACATCTGTCTTTTCAGCGATACTTGGGAAGAACACTATGTGGGTCTAAAGGAATTGCTATCTACTCTACGTGAGCATAGATTGACTGCTAAACCCTCTAAAGCTTTTGTTGGGTTTAGTGAAATTTCCTTCCTAGGTCATCGAGTTGGTCATGGTCTGTTGAAGACAGAGGACCAAAACATTTCAAAGATATTAAATATCTCGGTTCCGAAGACAAAAAAGCAAGTGCGTAGTCTCTTGGGATTGATACAATTCTATGGAAGATTCATTGAGAATCTGTCCTCCATTATGGCACCACTTTCAACGTTATTGAAAAAAGGTTCTCCTAATATGGTGCGTTGGTCCCAAGAATGCCAATCTTCATTGGATCAGGTTAAGAATTTGTTCTCATCTCATCCTATCTTAAGACTACCGACGATTGATAAGACTTTTGTCCTTCGTAGTGATGCCTCTTCCACTGGGATTGGAGCGGCACTAATGCAGGAATATTCAGGAACTCTGCATCCTGTAATGTATATTTCTAGGAAGCTAAATGCGGCAGAAAGGAATTACTCGGTTTTGGACCGTGAATTGTTGGCTATGGTTTGGTCCATTCTTAAGCTACAAAGGTTCCTTCTGGGCGCGCATTTCTTTATGGAAACCGACCAAAAAGCTCTTACGGCTATGCAAAGTAAGGATTTGAAGAGCTCGAGATCTACTCGTTATGCTATTGCTCTTCAGCCTTTCCATTTCACGGTGCGAGCTATCCGTGGTTCGGATAATGTGATGGCGGACATATTGTCTAGATGCCCACATGATTCCAGTTAAATCTTGTGTCCTAGTTTTTCCTGATATATTTTCAGACTTAGGTCTGTCCTTAATATCATAATATGTTGTAATACAAATGTATTTGGATGATGTTTAGATAATTTAACAAATTTCATTTTGTCCATCCATCAGTGATATGTTGCTAAAATAGCATTGACATTTGTATATTGCTATGATTATATTATTTAGTAATGTTTGATATATGATTGGTATTGCCAGCAACTTAGGTTTCTTGAATGGTATCCCTTAGTTTGTTTGGCTTAAAGGAAATATTTTCTCCTATGTTGGGAGATGATTTGTACCCTCTTCTATTGTACCTGATATTAGGTTCATTGTTTGCATGAGCACAGAAGTGATACTGGTGCTATCTTGCTCATGAACATATTAAAAAAAAAAAAAAAATTGCATTTTTTTTTTACAGGGGGGTGGTAGTAATGTTGCTGTCATTTTCGACGGAGTCATCTGTCAAGTTATTTGCTTATGTTTGTATCATAAGTATAATTGTGTCTTTACCTGCGATGTCAGGTTGATTAGGGGTTGTCTTCCCTTGTTTATTCATTCATTGTGTTTGACCTTTAGGGTCAGAGGTTGACAGTTCGGCGTAGGCCTATGGGAAGGTTTTTTAAGCGGGAGTGAGATATACTTCCGGGAAGCCGGGAGGTACTGTTTTTCTGAAGGGACCAAGAGTCCATTGTTTTTCGGGGAGAATCTTCGAAGTAACTGCTATGGCAGTTTTCCCCAGTGAATCTCTGTGCGTCGGGATGACGACAGAATTCCTTGTGATGTTCTGAGGATTCATTTGCCAGGTAATACCGACCTTTATGCATTATTACGCTTTTCGGTGGCAGAACATGTAAAGGATTACCTAGGGTGAACAGCAGCTCACTGATCCGCCATTTCAGAACTTATATATTTGTGCTCGAGGTAGCCATCCAAGACTGTTAGTCTTATATTGTCCAGAAATCCAGAGACGAAGATATATTGTGGGAGCCGCAGATTGGCGGAACTTCTATCTACAATAAGTATTACTGCAGGGTTGATGATAACGTATTTAACAGAAGTACACGGCCGACGTCAGAACGAGGCCTGTGCTTTCGGCTATTATACTACAGCCTGATATGTGCAATTGGCGGGGAGTGCCAAGTTGCACCTATGTGTCATAGTAACTAAGGCATCTGACGCGTTTAGTCAGAGACGCCAAGGGCGACGCTACGAACTGTCATTATTGAAGAACTTTGCTATTGACCATGCACGTCTATTCCGATGTTTACCTTTTTTGAATGCCAAATGTATACCTATCGATGTCAGGTCAGCATGACCTTGTTACACTGACTGTTCCTGTTGATACTATGTGTGTTCTCGTAAATAAATGTCTTGAAACATGCCTGCAGTGTCAAAGCATCCTTGATTACTGCATGTGAGAGTATGGGTTGCAGGATCTACATCTATACGAGCCTAAACACATTCGCGTCTTCATTCGCACCCACACTCAATTCATCATACGCTCGCACTACACATCTAACAACATGTATACTGTCTTGGGCCAGTGATCACATCAACAAGAAAAAAAAGACAGTTACAGTCACATATATGTGGTAGATTTTTAAAGGGTTCAGAATTACTATTGTAAATCACAAATGCTCTTGAGTTGTCAGCTCCTGCCTTTAACAGATGGCATGGGCAGGAAGGCATGGCAGGAATTTGTTAAACGCCTATATTTCACAGTGTGACGGTATTGCTTCCCCCGCTTTGCAGAAGTGGTCCAACAGTGTCAAAAACTCAAGAGTATCTAATATCGGCTTCAAAGGTGTCTACCTTTGCACAAGATTACTCTTGGCAGAGATGTAAATAGAAGAAACAAAACGCTTCTATCTCCAGGGATTCTTCACAACATATTCAGATAAGCGAAAAGTATGCTGCATTTGCTGAGCACGTTAATTCTAGAATCTGCCGACAACTTTTGTGAAGGATTTAAGCACTTATTAATTTCAGCTCGTTCAAGCCCCCACCCCTGATTTACTCAGTGGAATTCTTACTATTCTGGTATAGCTCTGTTTAGAGTGTGTGTAGTAAATTGAACGAGACAAACATGCAGTCCATTTAAAAGGATTAAATCGAAGTTAAATTTGTAACAGTACAAATAACAAAATTTAACAATCACTTTACGTTTTATCAAGTTTAAAGAATTGAGTAATATTTTAGGAAAGGGGTTTCATCACTGTTGTGATGGATTTAACTGAGTAAAGGAAGTCACTTATGGCAGCGGATATTTTGCACTTAGCTGCCAATGGTAGTTTCTTCTCCCGCTGGGTTGGTACTTGGTAGACTGTCTCGCTGTTTACGCTCGTCGCTGGGTAATATTGAAGGTCCTGCATGTTCCCAGAACGTCAAGGAATAACGGCAAAGTTGGTCCTTCGTCTTAAAGCGCAGGCCATTGTTCCTTTATTGCTTCATAGATAGTGCCCGTCAGCTGGTACTACCACCAATAACTATGGTAAAATAATAGAAACGAAACGCTCTCTTGAGTATTGCGTTTTCCAACCCATAGTTATGGGTTTCTATCTTCCCATATCACCATTCCATTTAACTAAGAATTTACCCTCGATGAGAATTTAATTTAATCCCTCGGCATAACACTTTCTTTACATTTAAATTGAATAGCTTTCATAGTTACTTTATATTTAAATGAAAAGGTTAATAGTACAGATAGAATATGTTTACATTTACATTTTTACTGATTTGAAAAGTGTTCACAATATAAAAAGAATATGTTTTCATTTATGTTTACACTGATTGAAAAGTTTGAAACTTCCAGTAATTTTAAAAGTGAATATGTTAACATCGACATTTACACTGGTTTAAAACTGTACGTATTATAATTAGAATGTACATCATTTCTTTCATCTTTCCCTCCCTGCTCCATATGGAACCAGGGACTCTTTATGCGTTTAATTCTCTTCAGAGACTGGCAATAAAGCAGTCACAAGTCCGTGCAGGGGTGGTTCGTGAAATTATCATTCTATACGCTGAGGTTGCCAGCCTCAAATGACTTGGACATCCCCGAGCGATTTTCACACATTAAAATTCACATGGCAATACCCATGTTTATGTTAGTTCACATGTTAGTAATAAAATATCGAATGTAAAAGGACAACTTACGCCAATCCTGGCTCACATAATTTTTGCTCAGATGAATAAAAGAGACTTGAATCTGCCTCTTTACATGCGTCTGGGGTGTCGTTGTTTTAACAATAGATTCTGGCTCCGTGTGTGGTCCTTTAGTTCCCTCAGTCCCGGTTTCCTTGTTTAAATGATAGAGATTTCCTGGGCTGTTTTTTGTGAGTTCTGATAAATACTAAAATAAAAGGTGTCCGGTATGTTAAGAAGGAATATTGAATTCTAGGCTTCACTCTGGCAAAGTCTGTAGTTTTAGCAAGCGATTTCTCACAGTAGTTTTGATTTACTGAAGCGTCAGGTCATATTCACTGCCTTATCACTCATTCGTTGTTATGGCGCGCCATTGATCAGCCAATCTGATTTGAATATTTTGCATGACTCATCTAGTGGAAAATTTCAAACATTTTTTTTTCTGAATATGGACTGTAAACATCCGTTTGCCCTGTATACCAACTTACGAACACGTCGATAACCTCACACGGCAATGTGTGTAAGATGTTACAAATCATTACTTTATCAGAAAGTAATCTCTTATCTGTGTCTGTACATCAGTTGTCTCCCCGTACTCTTGCCTTTATCAGCGCTTAGCAAATACACTGGCGATTTTCGTGGAGCTAATCCTTCGTGGCCAACATTTGGTACAAAGGAATTTTACCATCCTGCCTGTCGTTAATATTATTTCTGCCGCTCCTTGCAAAGCTTAGCAAAGAGACAGGAAACAAACAGACGTAATAACTTATCCCTGAGAGGGTTGTAAGAAAGAAAATACATAATATCTGCTACACATAGCAGAGAAAGAAAGAAAGAAGATACGACAATTGAAAGCACGCAATAAAAACCAGTACCACAAATGTACCGATACTGACGGAGTGAAACAGAGATCGACAGGGGTCCTTGTAATTTCTACCTTCGCATTAGCATGTGACTCATTTACCTAGATTCTAAATTTGCAAACAAAAATTCTACCATTAGAGTTGATTAATTGGCGAAAGTTGATCTCATTATGATGCTTGTGGTGAGATTGTTGGTAGATAGTAAAGTAGTTCCCAGAGAATAGAGAAGAAAACTGGTGAGCCAGAGGTAGGGAAGGCACGAGATAGATCAGGTAGTTAACCGTACATGGCATGATGGTAGCTGTAGAGAACTGTGAAGTCACCTTCTCGCTCGAACTGTCTTATGCTCCGAGGGTATCTGTATTAATAACTGAAGTGAATGCATCGCGTTAAGTACTCCCTACCAATTTAAATATGAATTATTCTTTTGTAATCCACACACAATATCATTTGGACTAGACGTAGTGACTTCAATTTATAAAATAATCAATACAATTTAATAATTATATATGTTGTTTTAAAAAAGGCAATTGTATATATATATATATATATATATATATATATATATATATATATATATATATATATATATATATATATATATATATATATATATATATATATATATATATATATATATATATATATATATATATATATATATATATATATATATACAGGGTGTTTATACAGTCGCTATGCAGTGAATTTTACGCTCGGGCGAGACTACGTCACCAGAAATATGGTTTTCAGTTGGGTCTTTAAAGACGCCCAAAATATTGTAACGTAAATTTTATTATTTATCTAGACACTACTGCTCTTGGCTGGCTTGTATTCGGTAAAGTGGCTGTTAACACAATGAAGTTGTGTCTACTGCATGTGTTGAAAATGTCCACCACGAGCCTCAAGACATGTGTTGACTCGCCTCTTCATATTTTCTAAAACCTTCCGGATAATGGCCGGTGATATTTGCTGGATCTGGGGTGACGATTTCTGCCTTTAGGTCATTAACTGTTTGCGGATTATTTTCATAAACTTTTCCTTTCAGTGCACCCCACAGATAATAGTCAGGCATAGTTAGGTCTGGTGAACGAGCAGGCCAGATTCCACGTGAAATAATGCGATTTGCAAATATGCCTTCTAAATAATTAAGTGATGTTGCGGCTGTGTGTGCTGTTGCCCCATCCTGCTGAAACCAGGCTTCTCTAATTTCCCGCTCTGTAAGGTGGGCTATGAATGGTTCCAGGATTAAAGTACGGTAACGTTCTGCATTGATTGTTGCATTGAAAAATAGTGGCCCAATTATCCGCATACGACTTATGGCGCACCACACTCCGACTTTCTGATCGTGAAGCGGCACTTGATATAATTCATGGGGGTTTTCACTGTTCCACAGACGATTGTTCTGACTGTTCACGTAACCGGAGAGATGAAACCATGCCTCATCAGTGAAGAAAGTAAAGTCAAGGATTTCATCATCTTGTTCAGAAATAAAGTTCTGAAACCACATGCAGTAGTTCAGTCGGGATTGCTAATCTCTTTCCTTGGAGTTGAGACACATAAGTTAATCTGTATGGACGAAAGTGCAGCTTACTCTTCAGAATCTTGTGAACGGTACTCATTGGTAAGTGTACCTGTTGAGACAACTGCCTTAAAGATGTATTTGGGCTCATTGTAATTCTGGCCTGGATATCAAGCATTGTGTCTTCTGAAGTTGAAGGCCTTCCAGATCGGTATGCATCTACCACACTACCCGTAGCACGAAACTTGTCGATCAAATTCCTAACCGCATTGCGGTGGGGGACTTGCGTGTCTGGAAATTTCAGCACAAATTGTCGACTTACTTCTTCAGTATATTTGCCACCATTACGAAAGACATGTTCCACCAAAAATACCATGTTTTCAATGGATAACACCATTTCCTTTCACCAATGAAACTGTGAATATAACAACGGCTTGTTGTGTAATGCTGCACACGGGATTGTGGAACACAGAATGTCATGACGTAAATTTGCCTAATTCGTGATGTAATTTCTAAATTTCTAAAATATTTTTCACATTCACTGCATAGCGACTTTATAAACACCCTGTATATATATATATATATTACCATGTGAATATTAATATGTGGAAATAACTAATGGATGTCCTAGTTATTTGAGGCTGGCAACTTCAGCTTATAAAATAATGATTTCATGAACCACCACTGCCAAGGGCTGGTGATTGATTGCTCCATTGCTAGTTTCGTAAAGAGAACTGAAAGCATAAAGTAGTCCCAGAGTCCATTGGAACATGGAGGAAAAGATGAAGAAATTATGTACATTGTAATAAAAATACTCGTACTTACAGTTTCAAACCAGTGTAAATGTCGATGTAAACATATGCACTTTAAAATTAATGGAAGTTGCAAACTTTTCAAATCAGTCTAAATATAAATGAAAACATATTCAATTTAAATTGTGAACACTTTTCAATCAGTGGGAATGTAAACATATTCTAGCTGTACAATTAACCTTTTAATTTAAATTTAATGGAAAGCTAAAGCTATCCAACTTAAATGTAAAGAAAGATTTATCCCGAGGGATTAAATTTAATTCTCATCAAAGGGAAAATTCTGAGATAAATGGGATGGTAGAATAGAGGAAAGGGGACACATAAGTATGTGTCGGGAAACGTAATACTCAGGAGAGCGTTTCGTTTCTATTCTTCCTCATAGTTATTGGTGGTACCAGCAGAAAGTACTATCGCTGAAACAAGAAGGGAACAGTGGCCTAAGCTTTAAGACGAGGGACCAACTTTGTAGACAGTCCTTGACATTTCTGGGAAACAAACTACACCCGACAACCTTGACCAGCGAAGAGCGTGAGCAGTGTAAAAAAAACCAACTCATCAGCGGGAGCAGTAACTACTATTGACAGTTAAGTGCAAACTGTACGCTGCCATAAGTGAACTTTTTTTCATCGACTCTACTATCAATCAGTGATGAAACTTTTCTTTTAAACTATTCAAATTATTTTCAACCTGTTAAAACTTAAGTGATTATTTAAGTTTGCTATTTGTAATTTTACAAATTTAACTTCGATTTAATCCTTTTAAATGTACTGCATGTTTGTCTTAGTCAATTTACTACACACACTCTAAACAGAGCTATACCAGAATAATAAGAATTCCACTGAGTAAATCAGAGGTAGGGGTTTAACGAGCTAAAATTAATCATTGCTTAACTCTTCACAAAATTTGTCGTCAAATTCAATAATTAACATGCTCAGCAAAAGCAGCATTGTTTTCGCTTATCTGAATATCTGGTGAAAACTCCCTGGAGATAGAAGAGTTTTGTTTCTTCTATCAGCATCTCTGCCAAGAGTAATCTTGTGCGAAGGTAGATACCTTTGAAGCCCATATTAGATACTCTTGAGTTTTGGCCACTGCTGTACCACTACTGCAAAGCAGGGGAGGCTAAACCGTCTCACGAGACATGGACAACCTATGCTAACTAAGCAAGACAGAAGGCTCAATACGTTCCATCTACGGTGTCTGTCTCACAACCTCGGCATTTCGTGGAGGAACAAAGTGACAATTGTCGAGGTGTTGTCACGTGCTGGCCTTCAAAGCATGTACGAGTATACACTGCTTAGACAGCTGTCACAGAACGTCCGATCATGCTCTTTTGTGTGATTTCTCATACCTTCAGCCCTACGGCAGTATCATTTCATTTTCTTCATTTTTCTCACCAATCGCTTTTACTTCGCATATATCATGCCTTTTCATTCATTATTTTGCTCTATGCTGGATCTAGTAGGGTGAAGTCTCTTAACACTCTACTCTCCTACAGACGTATCTCCTTTACACGCAGAATTGTTTACGTTCCGCAATGTAAATGCGATAATACCAGGTAGTTTTACCGGTCATACGCTTATCTATTCTCTCAGTCTGACCATCTTTTGAAACGCGTCGGTCCATCATTTGACCCCAGGTAAAAAGCTGGTGACAACACGGTCTCATCCTATCGGCATGGAAAGAACCCAAGATTGTCTGTCTGAGTTGCCGACGTTGGTGTCTGTTTGTCTGGTAGATTACACAGAGGGTAGATGCGTTTATCGTTTTTTGTGGGACAATCCCTGGTGATAATCTGTCTGGGTAGACATCTTGGCGAAAGGCATTAGCCAAGACAGTTCACATATTTGAGTGTGAAGTTGCATAAAGATGCCGGCGGAAATATTACCGCATGATTTGAAAGAAGTCACGCGTTGAAATATTAAATTTAGTATTTTAAACATGTGGAGAATTTTTTGAATTAGACACTCCAACCCAGTGCTAAAGAGCTTACGATTGGATTAAAGTAAAAAGCCGGAATAATCTATGGATTCTACTGGATCATGCGACGGAAGCACCATCTGTGATGGGAACTGAGAACTGCACATATAATGTATGAAATCAGAGACACAGAACATAGAGACTGCAGCGCACGTCATATGAGCGACTCCCAGAAGCCAGAGAGACATCAGACTTAGAATTCCTATATTGTAAGTGACAGATCGAAGTATCTGGGATACTTAAAACCTTAAAAAAGTAAGCCCGCTTTTATAAATACAGAGACTGAAAAACTTAAGGGACCAGGACTTAAAATACTGGAAGCCTAGGAATCAGATCACCCGTCATAAGAGAAACATTCCCAGACCAAGCGTTGCCCAGATTCATCCGTCATAAAAGGGATTCAAAATGTCCAGACCATGTGGTTCGAGAGCATATAACCTAAATTGCTCGTGTCCATTCTACCCTGCGTGAGAAGATTGTGTATTCCCAAAACTTTGTCGTAAGTGTAACAATTATTTTACAAATGTAAATTTGACATGTTTTCTTGTTAAGTGGTTATATATATATATATATATATATATATATATATATATATTTTATATATATATATATATATATATATATATATATATATATATATATATATATATATATATATATATATATATATATATATATATATATAATAATAGCCCCTTCAGTCATAACTGACTATGGAAATGCGCCCCTGAGGTGACAGCCCTCAGCTGCTTATTTTCCTGGTGCTCCTTTCGACGTTTTCTCCTCACCTCTGCTTCTTGTGTGAGCCTCTCTTCGCCCAATCTGAGGTGGCGCCGTAAATAGCATCGCCACTTAGTGCGATCGGCAGCTTCATCCTCCCATGTTGCTGGATCCATGTCCAGTACCCTCATATCTCTCTTGCACACAACTTTGAACCTCAGCTGTGGTCGCCCAACTGTTCTCTTGCCATCTGCTAATTGTCCGTAGAAGATATCTTTTGGGATGCGACCATCTTCCATGCGGCGAACATGACCTAGCCAGCGAAGTCTGCGCTGTCTAAGAAGCGTATACATACTTTGAAGGCCAGCACGTGACAACACCTCGACATTTGTCACTTTATCTTTCCACGAGATGCCGATGATGCGGCGTAGACACCGCAAATGGAAGGTATTGAGCCTTCTTTCTTGCTTAGCATAGGTCGTCCAGGTCTCGCTGCCATATAGGAGTGTGCTGGTGACGCAGGCATTATATACCGTAGCTTTGGTCTTCATTGTGAGTTTGGAGTTTCCCCAAACACGCGATGTGAGGCGGGCAAAGGTAGCTGCAGCTTTGCCAATGCGGCTGTCGATTTCTGTATCCAGTATTAGTTTGTCATTGATGGTAGACCCTCGGTATGTGAAGTGGTGCACCACTGCCAATTCATAGTTATCGATAGTGATAACTGGTGCAGCACCCACATCCTGACTCAGCACATTCGTTTTCTTTAGACTTATTGTGAGGCCAAAGTCCTTGCATGCTTTAGTGAAGCCATTCATCAAGCTCTGAAGCTCCTGTTGGCTTTGAGTGACGACTGCAGCATCATCAGCGAACAACAAGTCTCTTATAGTGACCCTTCTGATTTTTGTTTTTGCCTTCAGCCTTGAAAGATTAAACAGACGGCCATCTGACCTAGTGTGAAGGCATATTCCTTCAGTTGCATCTCTGAATGCATGTTTCAAGAGTAAGGCAAAGAAGATTCCAAAGAGGGTCGGAGCCAGAACACAGCCGTGTTTAACGCCACTTTTTATATCAAAGGGCTGTGACGTGCTTCCAGCATATTGGACTGTTCCCTTCATGCCGTCATGGAATGACTTTATCATTTCCAGCATTTTAGAAGGGCAGCCTATTTTCAGGAGGATTTTAAAGAGTCCATCCCTACTAACCAGGTCGAATGCTTTTGTGAGGTCTATAAAGGCGATATATAATGGTCTTTTCTGCTCTCTTGATTTTTCCTGAAGCTGGCGGAGAGAGAAGATCATGTCTGTTGTTGATCTGCCAGCTCGGAATCCACACTGTGACTCTGGATATATGCGCTCAGCTAACTTGTGTAGTCGCATTAAGATGACTTTGGCAAAAACCTTACCAACAATACTAAGAAGAGAGATGCCTCTGTAGTTATTGCAATCACTTCTGTCTCCTTTTTTTTTATACAGTGTTACAATCTTGGCATCTCGCATGTCTTGAGGAATAGTTGTCTCTTCCCAGCACTGGCACAGCATCCTATGCAGGGGATGTAATAGCGTGCTCTTACAGCATTTGATTAAATCAGGAGGAATCCCATCACTGCCTGGTGCTTTGCCAGAGGCCAAGCTATCAATGGCCTTGCTGAGTTCCTCTAATGTTGGTTCGGCATCCAGCTCCTCCATAGTTGGCAGACTGTTGACACCATCAAGGGCTGCAGGCGTAACGGTATTGTCTCTAGCGTAAAGCTCAGAGTAGTGCTCGACCCACCTCTCCATCTGCTTACCCTTATCGGTTAGCTTCTCTCCGCTGATGGTTTTTAGCGGTGCCGTCTTACTTTTATGGGGGCCAAGGGCTTTCTTTATACCGTCATACATTTGTCTAATGTTGCCTGTTTGCGCTGCGATCTGGATGCTCTCACTGAGCTGGAGCCAGTAGTCATTTGCACAGCGTCGAGCAGTTTGTTGAACTTTACTTCTCGTAGCCCTCAGGATCTGTAGGGTTCTGGCAATCGGTGAACGTTTGTATTCATTCATAGCCCTGCGCTTAGCTTCAATGACAGGTGCCATCACATCTGATGAAGCATCAAACCAGTCATTTGACTTTGCTGTTTTCTTACCAAAGGTGGCAAGTGCAGTACTTTGAATGGTGTTCCGTAGATGCTCCCAGTTCTCTGTAATAGTATCACCATGCTGAGGGCTACTGAGCACTTTCCCGAAGGTCGCAGTGAATTGAGCGATCATGAAAGGGTCTGACATCTTGCTGGTATCAATGCGTGGTTTCCCTTCATGTCTGACACGATAGAGTTTTCTTGGTTGTGCTCTGATTTTGCAGCAAACCAAGGAGTGATCTGTATCACAGTCTGCACTATGGTACGAGCGCGTGGAGAGCACAGACCTGAGGAGTGGCCTTCTGACGAAAATCAGGTCAAGTTGGTGCCAGTGCTTGGATCGTGGGTGTCTCCATGACACCTTATGCTGGGGTTTTGTCTGAAAGTAGGTGTTGGTCACGCAGAGGTCATGGTGGACGCACAACTCTAAGAGCCGTTGTCCATTTTCATTCATCTTGCCAATACCAAACCTGCCCAGACATGAAGGCCATGAAACATTATCGGCACCCAATCTAGCGTTAAAGTCACCAAGGAGAACAAGCTGTTCTTGCCTAGGTATGCTTTTGATAATTGCTGTTAGATTCTCGTAGAACTCATCTTTAGCTTCTGAGGCAGAGTACAGAATAGGAGCATACACACTGACAAGGGTGATGGGACCTGTGCTAGTTTGCAGGCGGAGCGTTAACAGGCGTTCTGATCCATTCTCGCCTGGTTCAACCATTTAGTTAGCGATTTTTTGACCGCAAAACCTACTCCGTGTTCTCTAGCTTTATTAAGATCTTTCCCTTGCCAATAAAATGTGTAGTCCTTCTCGTTCACCGTTCCAGAGCCCGCCAGGCGCGTTTCCTGAAGTGCAGCTATATCCACCTGAAGTCGTTTAAGCTCATCATTAATTATGGCTGTCTTCCTTACATCGTTTACATCCTGTAGGTTTTCGGATAGTCCAGTCAACATAGTCCGGACGTTCCAGCATCCCAATCTGAGAGTTTGCTTATTTCTATTTTTTCTATAATTAAAAAAAAGGTAAAGGAACCCGTTACACGCCCATTGAGGCATATTGGGAATATGGTGTTAGGCCCATATTATCTTGACCGTCGGCACACGAGGGGTGATGTGGTCGGCATCACGCCGGCCGCCTTAACCTTCCCAGAGTATCTCTGGTACCCATTTGGGGCTGGGTCGACCCAGGAGCCGTTTGTGGCCTAAAAATTTTTCCGCCTCATCTGGGGATCGAACCATAGACCACTGCGCTAGGAAGCCAGTGTTTCTATAATTGCTTGGTGCAAAATTTTCTGTCCACATTTCGGGTTTGACCCTAATCCCCATGCACCCAATGGGGAAAGCAGACAGTGGCGGGACAACACCTTATTGACTGGGGGCTGCCCAGCTTGAAGCGGGCGGTAGCTGTCCAGTGAGATCCTAGAACCTCTCCCACTGTCGGAAGTAGCCCCTGGCGCCATGCCCTACGCCAATTGGGCAAAATGCTTATAACCGGTAACTGCTACTTCCCGTGTTTTGCCAACACCTATAGGGTGAAGCTGGAGTGTCCTCTCCAGGGCGCGAGCTTGGGCACAGTTATATGGAGATCAAGCTGTTGCACATGCAGCATGTTCCCCCTCTCCACACAGCCGGTGGATCCAAAGGAACGGCAGTAGCCGATACAGTTTGGTACCAGCCATGTCGCAGGAGTTGCCAGATTAATGTCGAATCGACATTAGACTGCCTTAGGGACTCCGACTCCGGATTTATCCTCAGGGTTTACTCCCGAAGCCAATTCCATAAATGGATATTCCCGCAAGGCAGCGGTGGTTTGAATTCAGAGTTCCTTCTCTTAGATAAGCTTTCAACCAAGGATCACGAGCCCTATCTGCCCAAAGCTGCTGGTTTTAAGGCGCCAGTCGCTCGCCTTTGCCCCTTCTCCCGTCAGTGGAAACAGTTCCGCCGGGCTCAAATTGAGCCACACGTGAAGGCCGGGAGCTGGACTTGGTTGTCAGAGGCTGTTTGAGGCGCGTGCCATAGAAGTATTTTATCTGCAGTGATATATATATATATATATATATATATATATATATATATATATATATATATATATATATATATATATATATATATATATATATATATATATATATATATATATATATGTGATGGGGCCGTAAAGGCATATTTATCGCCCATATATTTTCGATGTGCGCGCAACCCACGTGACTGTCAGCCCACGTGACGGCGCGAGCAAGCATTGCTGGGATGTGAAAAGTCTGATGAAGAAGAAGATTGATGACTAGGCCACAATAACGCCTAAGAATTAATTGTGTGTATTTTTTTTTTTTTCTTAACCAGCGGCACTTGGGCTTTCAGCCCTTCGGCCCAATGACATGTCATTGCGAGGCTGATGAACCTGAGGACTTTCCTTCCAACCCGGTCAGGAGCTTCGCTCCTTCCCATCCACAGAGGGTTTATCACAGGAGCCGTTCAGATTATTCAGTCAAATTTCCGGTCGTAAACATTCCTTCAAACGCTGACGCCCAGGTTTGAACCATGAACACCTGGTCGCCAGTACAACGCCGTAGCCATTACACCAGCGCGGCTCCCAATTGTGTGTATAGTTGTGTGTTATATTTGGTAGTCGTGTGTTATACTTGATGGTTGTGGGCCATATCTGTGTTTTCGTGCCTAATAGAGCAAATATCGCGAGTGTTATTTAAGTGGCTAAATTAATGCGCGCAGTAAGTTGAGTGATTAGCCTAGAGCCTATATAAAGATATCATCATCATCATCAGTTGCCATCTCCACAACGAAGGTTGGCTGTAATGGATCTCCAACGTCTTCTGTCTCTTGTCTTGGTGGTACACTCTGATAGACTCTTTCCCGTCCATCTCTTGATGTTATCTTCCCACTTATAGCGCTGTCTTCCCCTTGCACGTTTGCCTTCAACTCAATAAAGATATAGCGGGCGGCAAAAGCCGCCCAGACGAGAGAGAAACGAAGTTAGACACCAGAGTTAATCTGTAGATGCCTTGAGCACGTGAGTTAATTTAAATTAGCGTTAGTTTTCTGAAAAATTATATAATTCTAATGTTTAATGAAATAAATGATAGATAGATAGATATATTTGATTAGATATATTAACTGTTATCAAGATGGCGGCCACGTGGTGATGACTTTAGTTCTAGTTGTTAAGTCAAGAGTAATTTTATTTTATTCTTTGATATTGTAATTAAGTGTATTTCACGATTATTGATTATTCTACTGTATATCAGTAGTGGATTACTTTGAGTGAGGTGAGAATATATATTTAGATTTCTGGAGAGCGCGAGCCACTTGTAGAGAACTATTTTATTTAGGGATGTTGAAGATTACCAAACTGTAACCGTAAGAAATCCACCAAATATTACCCGTAGAAAATACTGGATCACCACTGTAACCGTAAAGAGTTACTGATGGGTTATTAAATATTATTATTATCTGATGACTGGTCTTGGAGATTGAATAAATGGTGATGGGTGTTTCTTTAATGGTCAAACTGTTCATACGCCCACACAGAGCAGAACATACTTCTTATATCACGCGAATGTCGAAATATCAAATTCTATACTACTAACATACCACTGCTACACACGAGATACTATTAGTGAATTCAATCTGTTTGTTGACCTAGATTTCCGCCACCCAGACTATTTATGGTCATGCGTTACTACCATCACGCCTACTGTTCTCCTACCGTGTTAAATGTTGTAGTGAGTGTGCGTGGTTACATTCACACGCCACAGATACGCACGTACAAGTCGTGGAACTGCCGGTGACATATAACATAATTTATTGTCACAATACGTTCATGAAATACACAGTCAAACATAACTCACAACAAGAAAGTACTATAGTCACATCTCCACTTCTCATAATCATTAGCGCTCTACAACATCAACACTAGATCCTCTCAGCAACGGTCATCCTCGCCGTGCTGACAATAATGAATGGCCTCAAACGATGCTTCTAACATCAGCATTATAATAAATAGACAATGGATCCTTTTCCCAGCAAACGGTTGTCCAATAAATAATGGCCTCCTTAAATATGCTTCATCAAAGACGCTCTCAACCTTGGCGCTTTAATATAACTATGGATCCTCTCAGCAACGGTCATCCTCGCCGTGCTGACAATAATAAATGGCCTCAAGCGATGCTTCTAACATCAGCATTATAATAAATAGACAATGGATCCTTTTCCCAGCAAACAGTTGTCCTCACCGTGCTATCAATAATTAATGGCCTCAAACGATGCTTCTAACATCAATAGTGAATACTCGCGGCAATTTCTCGCAAGACTGCACTCCCTGGCAGTTTGCAGTAATCTCGCCTTCACTCATCTTGACATTTATATAGTCAAACATAAGTCCTGGATCCTTACCTCTTCAAAAATACTCACAAACACAATTCTCCAATAAACTCAGGAATTATAGGCCTACACAAAAATGGCCTCTATAACTTTTGCACCGCGCAGGCATACTCAAAACACACACTGTAGGACCGACCTCTCCCGTCGGTACCCACAGAATGCCCTTCGTTCACACACTAATTCCGCCAAAAAAGACACGAGACTCGGTTGTTTAAAAAACACAACTCAGTCTCGATAATTGCATGGGCTAGACACACGAGCTTACTCACAGCTCAAGACAGTTCAGAGAAAAAAACATCTCCGCGATTTGAACTGACCAGTGTTCGCCACTTGGAAACTTCTCGATCACACGAGGGAATTCCCCTAATACATTTTTTAACTTAACATCAGCTTAATCAAGCAACGTAACCCGCAATCGAATCTATTTGCTTAACATTTTCAAGATCACTTCCCTTTGATAATATTTACTCTGTATCAGTTGCCACACCGCCCGGGAAAAAAAATGTTTTATCATTTTTTTTTTGAAAATTTAAGTCCCAAAAATTTAGAGATAAATGAAATTATATATATGGCTACAAAAACTATACCTATCAAAAAATGAAAATAGTACATCCACCCGAAATATCAGCAATAAATGAAATATTACAACTAAAACATCAAACATAATCAATCAAATATCCCAATGAATGTTACCGATGTAAATTACAACAAAAGCATCAATCATAATACAAGCATACCAAAATTAATCTTAATAGCACACTAAGCTAAGTACATTTAGTACAAGCAACAACCAATAGAAAGTGAAAGAACAAGATCAAACAACAGAAGAATGATCTGTAGTAAAGAAAAGTAAGAAATAAGAAAATGAGAAACAATTAACAATAGCACAAGATAACCAATAAGAACAACAATTTCATGTACAATAAATACAAATTTACCAAAATACTAGTTACATTATACTAAGTTATATAATTAACTCAAGAATACAACGAATGAAAGTATAAGTATTGAAAGAAGGAGAAGTATACAAGTAAAATGAAGAGAAACGAAGATGTAATACAGAAATATAAACAAGATATGAACACATATCGAAAAGACAATAAAAAGATAGAATGAAATGAAGGATAGTCAACAAAGACGAGTGGAAAGCAAAGGTATGAACGCATAGAAAGTCAATGACAATACATATTAATAAATGTTTAGATCAAACAATATCTTCCAAAAATTAAATACAAACATAATTACAAGGCACAAAACAAAATGTCAAAGTATATCCATACTAACAGCATAAAATGAATAATTCATAACTAAACAAAGTCTAATAAGTAATTTAACTAAGTTACAAAAATTATACTTAATTGAAAATAAATTATAAACCTTACACAAACAAATAATAGCATTTGCGATAACTAAGTTTTGACCTAACGATAAGTTATCAAAAAATAAAATTATTATTTAAGTAATTCTAAGTCATAACTAATAAACTAACAATGAAATTAACTTTTAACAAAATGAGAGAAGCATAAAGTATCTTATCTCTAGACAAACACTTAAATCAAAACATGTAAGTTTTTCTTTTTTTTTAAAAATACATCACCAAAAAACACCTAAGAAAAATACGATGTCATCTGTATATCAACTTTCCAACATACAAACATAACATAATGTTACAACAATCTGTCCATCTTTTAACAAACAAAAGTATCAGATGTGTCTATCAATTTTACAAAAAAGTTCAATTTAATTTATAAGTTAATTCTGATTAACAATAGCGTTGAGCTTCAGTGTTATTTAACTGTAAATTTATATCTTACTCAGCCTATATATATAGTATAAATAAATCTAAAATTTAATGGTACAATAGGATATGAAAAAGAAGTCCTATAAAAATACCTGCAAAGGTTTTGTTTATCACATTAATTTGTTGCAAAAATGTTGAAAAAATCTTATTATTTAAATTCTAGGTTCTATGCTCTAACAAGATTAATGTTTAACCATATGTTAACAATTCAAATACACAATTATTTCTAATACATGCAAGATAATTCTACAAAATCATATTACACAACATAACAATAAATTTATATAATTATCCTAACAATTACAGCTACAACCCGAAAAATATACAGAAAAATGAGCACAGGTTTGACACCGCTCACTGCATGTATCAAAAATTACACACAAATTATTACCAACACATATGTTACACACAATCAAAACAGAATAGTATACAATTGCATAAAAAATTGGACTGGTACATTCGAAACAGTCATATATGTTCCACAAAAAATATATATTTATAGCAATCAAATGATGCATAAAAATGAACATCATAATGTTTCAAAGAAATTACAAATATTTTAATACAACATCATATGATATATTATCCACAGAATACAATAACATGTACTATTCTAAAAAATAAATCAACTGTAAAAAAAAAATATATCCCGACAATCTGTCAATAATTCTTGATCCTCCAAAAAGTGACTCGTCAGATGTATAGCGAGACGCTAATAGGTTCTGCTTGATAGATAATCCACATTCTTCACGAATAATGTCAACAAGTGCGCCAACTCATCACAACGTCGCACGCTACGAGACAATACAAATGAAAATTTCCATTAATCATCTGTTAGATTTAATAAGGAAAAACGGAAAATCAACTTTCACGTTTACCTATCCCTTGAGGTGGAGTAGAGTCTTGGCCCCTTTTCACACACCTCAACAAGTCCTCCTTAAACGATGTAAACATCACAGAAGGCTTAGCGATCACTTGACCGTAACGAAAGTTCACCCGTGTTGTAGGCTGAAAAAAATTACTACGTTCACAAGAACGAGATGACCTTTCGACACCACCAGTGTGACAATCAATAGTGTTACTACTCTGCTCGTTAACAACCTTGCTCTCATGTGGAGCACATCTAACCTAGTTACGATTTCTATAATTGCTGTTAAGAACATTGTTATTTGTTCTATTGACACAGTTGTACTGTTTTACATTCTAGTTAGCATAATTACAATTAGTATTTCCTCTTGGATAAAAATATCTACCAGATAGAAATGGCTTTTTATCAAAAAGTTTATTACCAGATTGACAAACCTTCACATAATTATTTCCACTATAATTTCTAACACTCTCAGGATCACGATACTGTGATCTGTCAAATTGTTTCTTGTTTTTAGGCAAAGAAACATTACTATATGAAGAAATCCCTTGGTACATTTTAACCTCAGGGTTATATCTCCTATCAAAAGTATTTTTATCCTTGTTTGTGGCAGTGTGTTTAAGAAATGGGTCACACTGACTTGACTGGGTGTGACCGAAAGATTTAACCATATCTTTATTGTTTTTCACAAAATATGTTTCCTTCCTGTAATAAGGAGTTCTATCTTTTTTCCCATCAGGGTTCTCAATTAATACTTGGTTTGTTTTTAACAACTTGAATTGAAATTTATTATTGTTTCTTTTGTTATCTACAGGGTTATCTAATACTGTAGATTTTCCTTTGCTAGCTTGCCGCCAGGAACCAATATCGCAAGAATTATCGGCATTGCGTTGAAAGTTATATTTCCCTCGGAATGATTTCTGTCCACCATTCTTAACTGTAGAGTCCGCAAAAAGTGTATAGGACTGACTTTTTGCTTTATGTCTTTCACTGTCAACACTGACAGAAGACCACCTTTTTTTTCTTTAAGAGAATGTCAAGTAGACCGTCCATTCTTCTCCTTGCATCTGCAATTTCCTTATCTCTAAGTGAAATCTCTGCACTTAATTTCTTGTTTAAGCTCTCAGCTCTTAAAACTTTACAGCTTTCATCTGCTAGCATATTTTCAAACTTAGTGACTTTCTCTTTCTCAACCATCAACTCTGCTAATGTCTCTTTCTCATACTGTTCTTTATTTGATCTCAAATGAGTCAACTCTAGTTGTAGAGACTGAATCTTAATATCATCATTGTCATTATACATAATCTCATCATTCTTCTTAAGGGGTACAATATTCATCTCCTTAATTTGATCACTGAGAATCTCATTATCATGCCTCACCTCATGAAGCATTTTTATATAAGTTTGCTCATGTTCATTGTTCTCCATTTTCAATTTGTCATATATTTCTCTCCTTTCTTGAAGTTCCTGAGTTAGATTTCTAACTTCACTATTGTTATCCTTAATCTGAGTTTCTAACTCTTTGATTTTACACAATGCTACACTCAATGCTGTTTGAGTACTAGCAAGTTCTGAGTTTGATTTGCCTAAATCATCTGTAAGTTTAGATATTTTTTCATGTAACGTACTTACTTCAGCAGTACATTCTATGACACTTTCCCTTTGCTCTAGAGTACTCTGTTTTATATCCAATTGCTTCTTCTCTTCTAGCATCCTTTTCTTATACCTCTCATCACTTTCATGAATTGGCTTTTCACATATCAATCTATTTATTTCAGACTCAGTCAGCTCACGGTCTCCAAATCCCAATAGTTCACGGTATTTTTTTTCCTCAGGATCTGTATCATAGTCCATAGTGACTTACTTACTTAGACAACTATATATGTATTAATTAAACTTTCACCTCACCAAGCCAATTATCTTTTTAAGAAATTGAAATTATTTCTTAATTACTTTACACCAACTTCTGTTATAATACCTATATATAGCATACACTACCTATGCATCAACATATTTTACATCAATCGATATAATTATCGAAACACAATGACAATTATCTACAGAATCAGTGATTGATAGTATAGGCAGACTTGCTGAAATGCAGAAAAGTGGCACAATCTACACAGAACAAAATCACTTATCTTAATAACACTTCTGTCCCTTCCGCCGACACACAAGATATCACAAAGTTCTGCAGATAAAACCGTTCCAGCGCAGAAAGGTACACAAACTAGATTTTCTTCTCTTCAGGTTCTTGCCAGAGTGTAGAATGCGCTCAACACAGCATCAGCACGTACAGCATACAGGAAACGCAGCACAGCAACCTCCGTGACTTTTGACTTGAGATAATCTGTAAACGACTCCTCAAAAACACTTCACATTTAGTTAAACTTGACTGTCTACCATTATCTGTCAAATTCCCACTTGTAATGTTCTACCGTGTTGGACACAGTAAACCAATTAGGTCGAGGACTATGAAGCAATGCTAGGATACATAAGCCACGCCTATACAGGGCTCTCCTATCACGCAAACTCCGTGGGTTTATTCCGTTAAATAAACTGGCCCACCACTGTAGAGAACTGTTTTATCTAGGGATGTTGAAGATTACCAAACTGTAACCGTAAGAAGTCCACCAAATATTACCCGTAGAAAATACTGGATCACCACTGTAACCGTAAAGAGTTACTGATGGGTTATTAAATATTATTATTATCTGATGACTGGTCTTGGAGATTGAATAAATGGTGATGGGTGTTTCTTTAATGGTCAAACTGTTCATACGCCCACACAGAGCAGAACATACTTCTTATATCACGCGAATGTCAAAATATCAAATTCTATACTACTAACATACCACTGCTACACACGAGATACTATTAGTGAATTCAATCTGTTTGTTGACCTAGATTTCCGCCACCCAGGCTGCTTATGGTCATGCGTTACTACCATCACGCCTACTGTTCTCCTACCGTGTTAAATGTTGTAGTGAGTGTGCGTGGTTACATTCACACGCCACAGATACGCACGTACAAGTCGTGGAACTGCCGGTGACATATAACATAATTTATTGTCACAATACGTTCATGAAATACACAGTCAAACATAACTCACAACAAGAAAGTACTATAGTCACATCTCCACTTCTCATAATCATTAGCGCTCTACAACATCAACACTAGATCCTCTCAGCAACGGTCATCCTCGCCGTGCTGACAATAATAAATGGCCTCAAACGATGCTTCTAACATCAGCATTATAATAAATAGACAATGGATCCTTTTCCCAGCAAACGGTTGTCCAATAAATAATGGCCTCCTTAAATATGCTTCATCAAAGACGCTCTCAACCTTGGCGCTTTAATATAACTATGGATCCTCTCAGCAACGGTCATCCTCGCCGTGCTGACAATAATAAATGGCCTCAAGCGATGCTTCTAACATCAGCATTATAATAAATAGACAATGGATCCTTTTCCCAGCAAACGGTTGTCCTCACCGTGCTATCAATAATTAATGGCCTCAAACGATGCTTCTAACATCAATAGTGAATACTCGCGGCAATTTCTCGCAAGAATGCACTCCCTGGCAGTTTGCAGTAATCTCGCCTTCACTCATCTTGACATTTATATAGTCAAACATAAGTCCTGGATCCTTACCTCTTCAAAAATACTCACAAACACAATTCTCCAATAAACTCAGGAATTATAGGCCTACACAAAAATGGCCTCTATAACTTTTGCACTGCGCAGGCATATTCAAAACACACACTGTAGGACCGACCTCTCCCGTCGGTACCCACAGAATGCCCTTCGTTCACACACTAATTCCGCCAAAAAAGACACGAGACTCGGTTGTTTAAAAAACACAACTCAGTCTCGATAATTGCATGGGCTAGACACACGAGCTTACTCACAGCTCAAGACAGTTCAGAGAAAAAAACATCTCCGCGATTTGAACTGACCAGTGTTCGCCACTTGGAAACTTCTCGATCACACGAGGGAATTCCCCTAATACATTTTTAACTTAACATCAGCTTAATCAAGCAACGTAACCCGCAATCGAATCTATTTGCTTAACATTTTCAAGATCACTTCCCTTTGATAATATTTACTCTGTATCACCACTCCTTGGTGCGTAATGCACTTGGAGACAGAGGTATTTCTCTGTTTGCTCCGTGCGGAGCATGGAAACACCAATGCAACTGGTGTCCATTACAGGCCCACAGGAAGCGTTTTTATGCTATTGCAGTGGTTGTTTCTGTAACAATGTGTTTCATGTGATGAGTTCCCACTCTCATCAGGGGTCATATACGACACGCTTGTTACCAGGCGCACCAGTCGTCACTTACGACATGTTCAGAATGCAGTAACGAATATTGATGTGGATCAGTTACGAAGTAGTAGTTTATGCCCATTAAGGAGAGTATTGGTTGTACATATTGTTTAATTCTAGTTGATACATATTTTATTATTATTTAATTATGGTTATGTGTAGAATGGTTCGTGAGAGCACGTGGGCTCACTTGGAGATATATATTTCTCTTCTCCGCTCCTGAGGGAGCATGGGGCCGCCAGTGTGGTTTGCCTCCGCATGAAGTATTCATATGCTCGGGCAGTAGTGGTTTTGGTAGCAATCTATGTTACATGGTGAGATTGCCAGCCTCATGCACAACACCATACTAGTCTCATTGGACGACATGCATGAGTGTGTGTGTGTGTGATAGCTGAGTGTTTGCACTTGCAGTAGTGGTTTAGGTAGCAATCTGTGTTACACGGTGAGATTGCCAGCCTCATGCACAACATCGTACTAGTCTTGCTAGACGACATGCATGTGTGTGTGCATGATAGTTGAGGGTGTCAGGTGGCGTGGAAGGACTGTTTTGCAGTTGAGAGTATCGTTATTTAACTATGATTTTAACTAGCCCGTGCTTTGTTTGCGTTTCAGGATTAGCAACTGAGCACTAGCTGGGTGTTTGTTTGGTGTTTGGTTTTGTTCGCTTTGTTATTTGTTTAATGTTTGCTTCGTGGGTTTAAATGTCACTGATAGGGTTGTAGAAATAAATACAGCCCCTGCCTCAGAATCAAGAGTTTTTATTGTTGTTCGGGTCGGTGCGAGTGTGAAAAGAGAGTGATCACATATCACAATATCATCATCACTATCTCGCCCACCCTACCATATATATATATATATATATATATATATATGTATATATATATATATATATATATATATATATATATATATATATATATATACGCATGGAAAAAAGTAAGTGTGCAACACTTTATAGGGCACTGTGCGTGATTTCATGGACAAAATGAAATAAAAGTTGGCACACAATGTGGTTGAATATTGAATAAAAGACCAAGTGATAACTTTGATTTTAGTGAAAATGTCATGAAAGAAAGATAAAAACTAAAGTCAGTGTGGCATCCCCACGAAAAAATGAAATCTTGATTTCAGTACCGTGTATGTTCACCTATTCCGCACTGTTCTTAAGACACGGGTCTTAAACCTGGAATGTTCCTGGCAGTCCATGTTGCCTGAATAAACCTGTTACGCAAGTACACAAAGCGTATGTAACGGTTTTGTGCAGGGGTGGTAACTCGTGGTCGGCCACTTCTATGGCGATCAGCACTGGATCCAATTCGGTGGAAACGAGATTGAATGCGTGATATAGTGTTCCTGTGAACATTGAAATGTTGTGATACAGCTAATATAGTCGCTCCAGCAGCTAACATCCCTATAGCTATTGCTCGCTGTTGTTGGTTCAATCTTGGCATTGTCAAAAAAGATGTTTCTGTTGGACTCTTGGTACTCTGTATTTCAACTATTACGTTTTCACATGCTTGTGATTAGAGCTACACACTTACCTTCCTTTTATCTGTGATAAATTCTCCCCTACGGCACTTTTCACGTGATTTATCTTGCACCGTGATTATCTCCCCATGAATAGTGCGATCCAATTGTAATTGCACGGGTAAGTGAACAACACTCACACAGAAATGTGTGCCAACTTGCATTTGAGTTCACACAAGAACACCCGCACAGTGCCCTGTTGAGTGTTGCACACTTACTTTTTTCCATGAGTTCAAAAAAAGAAACGTAACTTTTTTGGTGTTACTTTTTTAACAGAAATTCGCTGATTGGACATCAGTCAACCTATCGACTGTGTCCACCTGGTCATTAACTTCTCGTGGTTACCTGAATTGTACTCATCTCATGATTCGTGAGGTCATGAATAAGGTCAAGGTCAAAACATTTTTGACAATAACTCGTGACAGGTTCATGAGAATCACGTGAAACTTACTGAACACAAAACTCTCTGACCATATTAGTGAATGCCTATAAAAGATTGACGCTCCTCGAATAAATTCAGTTGAAAATTCAATGCGCAAGTATGGCTCATCTCACTACAGAACAACGACTCATCATCATTGGACGTTTACAGACTGGACAGTCACAAAGTGTAGCGGCCAGACAATTTAATGTGGTTAGAAGCACCATCAGTCGCCTTTGGAGGCGATTTCAAGAAACTGGCTCAGTGGCAGACCGGCCGCGCAGTGGAAGACCCAGAGTCACAACTTCTGCCGAAGACCGCTTCATACGGCTGCGTCACCTCAGGAATCGACTTGCATCTGCATCCTCCACAGTCCAGTCAATGTCAGCAGCTCGTCGAATTTCAGATCAGACGGTCAGGTACCGGCTGCACGACTCTGGTCTTTGGGCTAGAAGACCCTACAAAGGTCCTGTTCTTACGGACCGGCATCGCCAGAACCGACTGCAGTGGGCGAACCAGCATCGTCAGTGGACCGTTGGGAATGACTGGAGACGGGTTTGGTTTAGTGATGAATCATTTTTTGTGCTCCAGCGACACGATAGACGGAGAAGAGCTTACCGCAGAGTCCATGAGCGCTACGCCCAGAACAGCGTTGATGAGGCTCCTCCACATGGTGGTGGAGGTGTACTGATGTGGGGGGCATCAAATTCATGGGAAGAAGTGACCTGGTGCAAATTGAAGGACGCCTGAATGCCCAACCATACATCGCTGAAATTCTTCGTGCTCAATTCCTTCCACTTCTGGTTGCATGAGGGTCGATTTTTCAGCAGGATAACGCTCGACCTCATGTGGCACAACTCACCACCCAGTTCCTTGCTGAAAACAACGTCCAGACCATTCCGTGGCCAGCCATGTCATCAGACATGAACCCCATAGAACACTTATGAGATGAACTCGACAGACGACTCCGCCAGCGAGACGTGGCTCCAGCCAATCTCCGACAGTTGTCTCTTGCACTGTGGGAAGAGTGGGCAGCCATCCCATAACAACAGATCCAACGGCTAATCGGATCCATGTCAAGGAGATGTCGTTCTCCGATAGAGGCCAGAGGAGGCCATACACCTTACTGAAACGGAGGCCTCAGTCGCAAAGAATAAAAGTCCAAACCAAATTTAATGAACATCTTTTCATTGTTAAAGTCTGAAAGTTTCTTCATGCCAAGATTGAAACAGTAATTCCGTAAAATAAAATTTTGGTACAAGTTTGAAATTTGGTGTCCATTACCACTGCAATAATGTTGCTTTTCTTTTTTTGAACAGTATATATATATATATATATATATATATATATATATATATATATATATATATATATATATATATATATATATATATATATATATATATATATATATATATATATATATATATATATATATATATATATATATATATATATATATATATATATATATATATATATATATATATATATATATATATATATATATATATATATATATATATATATATATATATATATATATATATATACTGAAGCACAATAAAAACGCACCACCTGTATAATCCAGGAACAGAGTGTGAAATGTAAATATAAGTGTTTACAAGTTTACATATTTGGAATCTTTATTCACTTTCCTATGAATCCATGCTGGTCATTAATTTGTACATTTGATTGTTATGAAATTCATTGCATTCTGTGCAGGCAAAGGAGAAAACCAAAAATGGAACCAATAAAAAAATGTATTCACACTATACTCAGTATCTGGGATGTCCACTGTGTGCTTGCAAACAAGCTTGGCAGCGGCTTCGCATGGAACGCCCAAGTCTCTGAAGGAAATTCCGGTGAATCAAGTCCCATTCACGTGTAAGAGCAGCATCGAGCTGTTGCAGATTTGCTGGAGAACCTTGCCTGCAGACTCTGCGTCCAAGCTCGTCCCACAGATGTTCTATAGGGGACATGTCTGGTGATAGGGCAGGCCAATCAATCATCACAATTTTCTGCTGCTGTAGATATTGCTGCGTAATGCATGCGGTGTGTGCACGTGCGTTATCCTGCTGGAGAAGCTGCAAGTTTGGATAATTTGTGAACGCAGGAGCAACCAATGCATCCAGAACCTCATCTCGATATGTCACAGCATTAACATTTCCACGGAAGACGTGAAGAGGCAAGTGATGGTGAAAACTGAATCCTCCCCAAATGTGAATACTGCCACCTCCACATCGGTTGTGCTGACGAACACAGCAATCTGCAAAGCGCTCTCCACACCGTAGCCAAATCCGCATACGTCCATCAGCAAAGGATATGTTGAATCTGCTCTCGTCTGTGAATAGGACAGCATTCCACTGCAGTCTAGTCCATCTGACATGTTGCTCTGCTCATTGCAGGCGCTGCTGACCATGTCTGTGAGTCAAGTTTGGCCCAACATAAGGTCGTCTTGCAGTAAGGCCTGTATCTCTGAGTCGTCGTATGACTGTTATTCGAGAGACATGCCCACGTCTACCCTTTATTGCTCTTGCTGTTTGACTTGCCGGGAGAGAACGATTCCTTAGGTGACTCAGCACAATATGACGATCTTGCGCAGGGGTAGTAACTCGTGGTTGGGCACTCCGAAGTCTATCCCGGGCACTGCCAGTGGTTCCATAACGTTCATTGAGACGTACAATAGTGCTGTTGTGGCAATTCATCCTTCTGGCAATGGCCCGCGAGCTCATTCCGGTCTCCAACATACCAATGGCTCGTTGGCTGTTGTTTTCAGATAGTCGTTGCATTTCAAGCACATGTACTGGGTGTTTTGTCTCAACGGCCTTTTTATACCGAGTATACTGCCACAACGCGTACACATTTTCAGGGTCATAGCTGTTGGGAATCGTGTTGCCCGTGTAACTTTCATTGTTTTCATGTAGTCTATTCACAAACCCGTGGGTTGAATCATGCACTTTCCATTCCAGCAGCCATTCGCTCTCTACCTCATGACAAACACGGGGAAAATCCATTCCCACACTTTTTTTCCAGCTTCTCGGCATCAGTATATATAATAGTGGTGTGTTTTTAATGTGCTTCAGTATATATATATATATATATATATATATATATATATATATATATATATATATATATATATATATATATATATATATATATATATATATATATATATATATATATATATATATATATATATATATATATATATATATATATATATATATATATATATATATATATAAAGAATCACAATGTGAAGAGGTTCTTACAACAATTAGGAAACTGAAGATGAATTAGCTTTATCGCATATCAAGATCGTACGGGATTTCAAGTACGCTACCGGAGAAGGAACATACTAAAAGGGAACAGTGAACAACAAGAAAGAATGAACAAGTCTACCCATCACGTGACTAAACAGGAAGATAATACTCAGTAAACAAGAATGACGAATGGTGTTTCAACGATTATCGAATGTTGTACCTTAGCGACCAAGAATTATGGGACCAGTAATGATAAAGATGATGATAAATTTAAATCACTCCCATTTTGTTTTCGGTCTGGAAATGCGTCGGTGCAAATATGAAACATGATCATGTATTCGACATAACAAATTTACAGACAGAATGAGTTTGCTGGGACAAGACGTCTCCGGTTCTATATTATAAAACAAGCAATATAATTGAATCTCATATGTTCTTGCCCCGTGGGGTTTATTTGTGTGCTTTGTGGTGAAACATTAATTAAATACAATAAGTTTGCTCTCCAGTCATTCCCAACGGCCCATTGACGATGCTGGCTCGCCCACTGCAGTCAGTTCTGGCGATGTCGGTTCGTAAGAACAGGACCTCTGTAGGGTCTTCTAGCCCAAAGACCAAAGTCGTGCAGCCGGTTCCTGACCGTTTGATCTGAAATTCGACGAGCTGCTGACATTGACTGGACTGTGGAGGATGCAGATGCAAGTCGATTCCTGAGGTGACGCAGCCGTATGAAGCGGTCTTCGGCAGAAGTTGTGACTCTGGGTCTTCCACTGCGCGGCCGGTCTGCCACTGAGCCAGTTTCTTGAAATCACCTCCAAAGGCGACTAATGGTGCTTCTAACCACATTAAATTGTCTGGCCACTACACTTTGTGACTGTCCAGTCTGTAAACGTCCAATGATGATGAGTCGTTGTTCTGTAGTGAGATGAGCCATACTTGCGCATTGAATTTTCAACTGAATTTATTCGAGGAGCGTCAATCTTTTATAGGCATTCAATAATATGGTCAGAGAGTTTTGTGTTCAGTAAGTTTCACGGGATTCTCATGAACCTGTCACGAGTTATTGTCAAAAATGTTTTGACCTTGACCTCTGTCATGACCTCACGAATCATGAGATGAGTACAATTCAGGTAACCACGAGAAGTTAATGACCAGGTGAACACAGTCGATAGGTTGACTGATGTCCAATCAGCGAATATCTTTTATAAAAGTAACACCAAAAAAGTTGCGTTTCTTTTTTTGAACAGTATAATTACAGCTTTCTGTGAAGGTAGGTGACTTTTATTCTGATCAGATAAGCTGCACTATCCACCTCAAATTTCGGCTGCAGGGAAGCTCAAGCGTCTCGTGTCTCATGTTTTGATGGTGCATTCTAATAAGATTTTTTTCGGTCTCTTTCTTGACGTTAACTTTCCACGTGTAGCGCTGTTTTCCTCTTGCTCTGTTGCCTTAGTTTCATTCTGTTATGAATTAAATCAAGCGCTATGTGTTTTTATGCATGAACATATTTTATTTGTGTAATTTTTATCTCACTCATTAATTCTCTTTTAATTCCAAGCTTTGATATGGCTTTTGTGTACGCGTTCTTTAATTTATGTGTGATAGCTCCTTCCTGCTTTATGCCCACATTTCAAGAACCTCAATTATTTCTTCTAACTGCTTGTCTGTATTTCTGCTCCCTACATTAATGAAGAATATACACAATACTTTATGACGCTCATTACGACGTTCACTCGTCATATTCTAACAGAACAATATTAAACGTTTCGTTATACCACTTAAAATGATGGAAAAAGAGTAAAAGGACACCGCAGAAGAACGTATTTTTGGTTTAGTAACATAGTAGACGACAGGACCGAAATTAGGACCAACTTAGAACAATGAAAAATGAACATCCTATACGGCAGTACACATCTTAATAATAATTATGATTTTATTATTTATAGACCACAAGTTCTTTTTCTCCAAGGATAAAATGGTTTTTGGTAGGTGGGAGAGATAATGTGGTAACAATTGCGCCGTAATATAACCGAAGAAACTTGTGTTTCGGTTGAACTGAGCGCAGCTCGCTGAAACGAGGCAAAACTTCTATTTAAGAAAAATAAAATGAATTAATTAAATAAGAAAATAGGTCTTATTATGACTTTTTTTCTGATTGTTTTTACAAACTTTCAAGCAGCTAAACTATTTCTTTGGCTTCTAAACAATAACGGTATAATTTCCACAGTTTGTCCTGGTGTAAGCTTGGATACCGCTCCCCTGTCAAAATTACAAAGTATACAGTGTGACGACTATATCCCAACTACTGCCTCCATCTTGTCACAACGCTATGGATACCTGCGGCTCAGACAGGGTTAGACTTGAAGGTGAGTCCGCGATATTAAACTGTAGCAAACATTGTTTTTGTTACCTGTACGTACTTTACATTTGACA
The DNA here is from genome assembly GCA_024509875.1 of Oreohelix idahoensis. Lineage (NCBI taxonomy): Eukaryota > Metazoa > Mollusca > Gastropoda > Stylommatophora > Oreohelicidae > Oreohelix > Oreohelix idahoensis. Next base: position 355,155 of record JAMPIV010008509.1, read on the forward strand.
GCGTCGTGTGCAGCAATGTTGTTTTCTGTGCCAAGTGTGTCGCCTTGGATGCTGTAAAGCTGTGTTGTTGTAGGATGTCTGTGAGATTGACTATACATCTGCCTCTTTGCCTTCCCCATGCTCTGAACCCGGGCCTTCTAGTGTTGTAGGCGCGTAGTGATAATTTATCCGGCTACCATTCTCATGAGATTCCCAAACAACTTACTTTTCTACGTCTCTATATACTTGATGCAGGGTATAGTTCCTACAATATTTCTCATGCCATCATGTCTCATTCTGTCTCTCCTTTTACCCGTATCTTTCGTAAAAATCTCCAATACCCTATGTAATTTATTTACTGTAAGTAATAGTTTTGTATCAGTCTTCTGTAACCCCGTGTAGTTCCTATTGGTCTTTCAGGAGAAAATAAGAGAATAGGTCTATATGTCGTAACACAAATCCCCACCACCACCATAACTCACGTCCATATACCTTGTATTTCCAACACTACTATCACTCAAATCTACATATCCCCTCCACCACCATCACTCATGTCCACATATCCCCACCACCACCATCACTCATGTCCACAAATCCCCACAACCACCATCACTCAAATCTCCATCACTCACGTCCACAAATCCCCACTACCACCATCACTCATGTCCACAAATCCCCACCACCACCATCACTCACGTCCACAAATCCCCACCACCACCATCACTCACGTCCACAAATCCCCACCACCACCATCACTCACGTCCACATATCCCCACCACCACCATCACTCACGTCCACAAATCCCCACCACCACCATCACTCACGTCCACATATCCCCACCACCACCATCACTCACGTCCACAAATCCCCACCACCACCATCACTCATGTCCACATATCCCCACCACCACCATCACTCATGTCCACATATCCCCACCACCACCATCACTCATGTCCACGTAACCCCACTACCACCATCACTCACGTCCACAAATCCCCACCACCACCATCACTCACGTCCACAAATCCCCACCACCACCATCACTCACGTCCACAAATCCCCACCACCACCATCACTCACGTCCACAAATCCCCACCACCACCATCACTCACGTCCACAAATCCCCACCACCACCATCCACCACCATCACTCACGTCCACAAATCCCCACCACCACCATCACTCACGTCCACAAATCCCCACCACCACCATCACTCATGTCCACATATCCCCACCACCACCATCACTCACGTCCACAAATCCCCACCACCACCATCACTCACGTCCACATATCCCCACCACCACCATCACTCACGTCCACATATCCCCACCACCACCATCACTCACGTCCACATATCCCCACCACCACCATCACATACGACCAATTATCCCCACCACCACCATCACTCATGTCCACATATCCCCACCACCACCATCACTCACGTCCACAAATCCCCACCACCACCATCACTCACGTCCACATATCCCCACCACCACCATCACTCATGTCCACATATCCCCACCACCACCATCACTCACGTCCACATATCCCCACCACCACCATCACTCACGTCCACATATCCCCACCACCACCATCACTCATGTCCACATATCCCCACCACCACCATCACTCATGTCCACATATCCCCACCACCACCATCACTCATGTCCACATATTCCAACTACAATCCCCATCAGTAACGTCCTCATACCTCAACTTTCACCTCCGCTAAATCTCCCATACAGCCTAATTTTACAATCTTAGACAATTTAGAAAGAAAACAATTAAAAAAAAACACAAGAACAAAACGATAAAAGTTATAAGAAAGAAGAAATTAAGAATTCTTCTTCTTTGATCCTTAGCCGCCGACCATCAAAACAGTCAGTGGCCATCACGACTGGTTGCGTCTTGTAGGGCAACAACAAATTGATTCCACTTTGCTCGGTCGGTGGCCATCCTTCGTACAGTGCCCAAACTCTGGTTCATTCTTTGCATCTCAGCCTCCACAGTCCTCCGCCAAGTTGTTTTTGGTCGGCCTCTCTTTCGTTTTCCTTCAGGGGTCCATAGCATAGCTATTCTTGTGATGGCATCGGGGTCTCTTCTGAGGATATGGCCAACCCAGCTCCAGTGTCTGCCAGCTATGATGGTGTGCATGTCCTCTTGCTTGCTCCGAGTAAGCAGATCTTGGTTGGTGATGGTATTCGGCCAAAAGACTCGGTGAATTTTTCTTAAGCATGTTGTGTGAAAAGATGACAATTTCGACATTTCCTTCTTTGTAACTCTCCAGCATTCCGCACCATAGAGAAGCACAGAAAGTACACAGCTCTGATATAATCTTAATTTTGTCCTTGTGCTGTACTGAGAGGACTTCCAGATGTTGTTTAGACTAAAAAATGCTGTTCTTGCTTTGTTCATTCTGTTGTTGATGTCTTTGCTTGCTCCGCCGTCTGGTGTTACAATGCATCCTAGGTATGTGAAGGTGTCTGTCTGTTCCAGTTGCTGATTCCTTACTGATATGGGCTCAGGGTTGCTCACATTGAGCGTCATGACCTCTGACTTCTTTAGATTGATGTTCAAGCCCACCTGCTGGCTATACTTATTAAGTCTATCCGTTTTTCCTGGATACGGTGATGTGAATGTGCTAGTAGTGCAATGTCATCTGCATATTCCAAGTCTTCTAATGAAGTAAATGTAATCCATCTTATTCCTCTTGGACTGCCCTCTGTTGTCTGGCGCATCACCCAGTCTATGATTGTTAAAAATAGAGTGATTGATAAGGGGCATCCCTGTCGTACTCCTGTCTTCACCACAAAGGTTAGGTTGCTTTGCCCAACGCTACATGTAAAGTTGGCATAGAGGCTTTTTATGATTGACACTATGCAGCTTGGAATTCCATAAGCCCTCAGTATTTTCCATAAACTGTCCCAATGTATACTGTCAAACGCCTTTTCAAAATCAACGAAATTAATGTACAGCTGTCTTTGCCTTTCTGAGCACAGCTCTATAATGTTCCTGAGGGTAAATATATGATCTACACATCTTCTGTTCTTTCTATATCCTGCTTGTTCTTTCCTCAGTTTGTGGTCTACTGCTTTTGAAATTCTCTGTATAATTATCCTGCCTAGTATTTTGCTGGGAACTGAGAGAAGAGTGATTCCTCTCCAATTATTGCAGTCTGCAAGATCTCCCTTCTTGGGCAATTTGAAATTATTCCTTTGTTCCACTCCGTTGGTGTTGTCCCTGTTTTCCAGACTTGTGCAAATAGTGGTTCTAATAGTTCTGCTGCTAGCTCAGGGTTTGTCTTAAATAGCTCTGCATTTAAGTTATCATGGCCAGGAGCTTTTCCATTCTTTAACCTTTGATTGCTGTGATGATTTCTTCTTTTCGTGGAATATCTGTATTAACATCTAGATTGTTTTCAGCATCAGGAACATTCAATTGTGTCTCTGGTGGTTCCTTGTTCAGAGTTTCTCTGAAATGCTCTGCCCATCTTGTTTCCCGTCCCTCTGCTGTCGTGATGAGATTTCCTCTCTTACTAATGAAATATTGTTTGCACCTCGTTTTCCATTGATGATTTTAGTTATTCTGTAAACTGTGCTTTGCTCATTTCTCAGTGCTGCCTCTTCTGCCTGTCTTGCAAGATCGTCTAGGAAATTCCTTTTGTTGGCTCGGGTTTGGCGTCTAACTTCCTTGTCCAGCTGACTGTACTGTTCGCTATATAGTTGCTTTAACATGGGGGACTTCGCTTCTGTTTTCTTTCCTTTTATTTCCTTTCTCATCGTTATGGTGTTTAATGTTTCTGGTGTTATCCAGTCTTGCTTCTTCCTTTCCTGGAATCCCAATCACGATTTGTTGCTTTCCTTATATATTGTTGAGATGGTGTTGAATTTCTGGTCTATATCATCAGTCAATGTCTTTTCCTGACTTTTGGCAAATTGATATCGCTTCTTTATATCAGCCACAAAAGCTTTTCTGGTAAGGGGGTCCTTCAATTTGCTGATGTCAAACATTTTCTGTTTAAATACAGTTGGTCCAGCCGTTCTGAGTTTAACTTTCAGTTTTGCTACTGCTAAATGGTGATCACTCCCCACATCTGCGCCTCTTCTTACCTTCACATCTTGTAATGCATGTCTCCATCTACCATTAATCATGATGTGGTCTATCTGGTTTGTGGCAGCTTGCCTTGGTAGATAGCAATGTCAATACTGACTGAGGTTGGTCAGGGCACCAGAATTCTATATATGGTGTGGTAGCGCTGGTTAACAAGTGGCTGCTGCACACAGTCTTTGGTTACCCAGGATTTCTTTGCTTCAGAATGTAGCGATCAGCTTTATGATTAATGATTGATTACAACACACACACAGCTAGCGACGACACAACGCCAAGCAGATCTTATATATAAATAGAGAACGCCACAGTCAACTGGAATACTGTTTATTTACATGTGTGGACCACTGCTATTACCCGGACCTCCAACAATCTTGGTCCGTCACACTTCCTCTTTAACACTCGCTCACCATTGAGAATTATATTCAATATTGTAATGTGAATTTATCTATGGTTGTTCAGACGTTACTAGTATCTATCTCTTTTCTTCCGTCAAAGCAAATCCTTATCTATTGATATTATCGCTCTAGGTTCAGGTTATCAAAGTGATATCGGACTTCTCCGGGGTTATTCCTTTCCCTGCTTCTAGATGGCCACTATCTTAGACGAGTAACAGGACTGCGGTACGGACATAACTAATTCACTCTACGTACCCTTTTTCTACTGAGTGGAGCCTAACTCGCTCCTTCGTTCTTCAGTCCTGTCAAGAATTTATTTGGTCAATATGTTGGATTAATTGCTACCCAATCGTGTCTCCTTGTGTCTGAGAATTGGCACAGCACATTGTCTACTTGACTATCGCCTTTAACATGGCTACCCTCGTTTATCTAGCGTATCTGCGACCAGCATTGCTTCACTCACGCTTCTGACTCTTGCTGAAAAGCGTACCTAACCGGATTTTTGTTAACCTCTTTTCCGATTCCCTGTCTCATGCCCATTCCTTTTTGCGCATCCCCTTTTTCTACTCTTTCTAGACTTTCCTATATCTGATTCTCACTATTCGTTACCTTATCTGCCACAGATTTCTGTCCCGACCTTTTGGTGATTCCCATGTTAATTTGTGAATTTCTTTGTGTGGGAAAAGTTTTCCTCCAATGACCAGGTTGTTAATGCTACAGAAACTTATTAATTTATCCCCATTTTCGTTTGCTGTTCCGCTGCCGCATTTCCCCATTACTCTTTCATTATATGTATTGTGTGTTCCAACTGTCGCATTGAGGTCTCCCATTACTACGATAAGATCATATCTAGGTGTGTCTTCCATTTCTTTCTGCAGTTGTTGATAGAATTCATCCTTGACCCCTTCATCGCTGTCATTCGTTGGTGCGTAGCATTGTATTATTGTAGTGTTGGTGAATCTCCCTCTCAATCTTATTCTTATCAGTCTGTTGTTGATGGGTTTCCATTCCAGTAATGTCCTTTTTTATTCCTTTCTGTAGAATAATGGCTACACCTTTATTGTGCTGTCCATCCTCTCTTCCAGAGTAAAGTACTGTTTCTCCTGTTGCTGATTTAACTTTTCCTGCCCCTGTCCATCTGCTCTCGCTTATCCCTAGAATGTGTAATCTATAGTTTATGATTTCTGCTGTGACCTGTTTTAGTTTACCCGTCTCGTTCATTGTCCTGACAATCCAAAATCCTATTCTTGTTTCGCGTTTTGCGGTCAGGACGTCCGTTTTCGTGTCAGTGGCTTCCTTTCCGCTTTCACCACTGACAGTCATACGAGCCTCAGACTCCGGATGTCCATCCCGCAGCAAAGTTTGTTCATTTGTTGTCGTTTCCGTAACTTCATTTCTTTTTACATAGACAGGGGTGTCAGCCCTATGCTAAAACTCCCAACCTGGAGGACCAGGGTGTCTGCTTTAGTCTGACCCCTGCCCGCGCAAACCTGTCCAGCTTGGTAGAACCTTCCAGGAGTAAAACTCCCGCTGGCATAGCTCTGGGGGTAATCAGGGTACGCAAGCCGCCATACCTCGACAAGGTATTGACACCAGTGATGGCAGAAATTAAAAATTACAAACCAAATATACAATGACACATTGGCCTTAAAAGCAATAAGCTCTAGTGACTGACCAGTGAGGCTTATAATTAAATTTCTTTACACATTATATGACTCGATCATTCTTCATTTTGCCCACGTGATTTATTTTTAACCTTGAACCAACATAACAGCAATTTCTTTCTCCAGTGTCCTTTTTTTTCACAAGTCACTGTGGAGACAATGTGGAGACAATGATTGAAGAGCGAGAATAATCTGACCAAGTTGCCCAATCTATATTATTGTCTGTCTAGTAAAATGTATTCTCGCCGGACTTTTTATCTTCCGCTTTCCCTTTCTGTTCTCACTAGTAAAGTAATTTGTCCGAATTAGACTAAAAATTACTAACAGTCTCTGCGTTGTGGTTGAGAAATCCCTCGTTCACCGGATTGAAGAGATCCGAACTTTTATCTGTCGTAGCACGCACGTCTGTCATGTTGGAACTGACATCCGATGCGTTGTATTGTAATTTCTTCAGCCCGGATACTTTCAGTGTCCACCGTTTTTATATTTGGATATTAGCGTTATTATAATTATCGTCATCATCTTTATCTCCATCATCATTATCATCATTATCACCATCATCATTATTATCATCATCACCATCATCATTATTATCATCATCACCATCATCATCATTATCACCATCATCGTTACTATCATCATCACCATCATCATTATCAACATCATCATTATTATCATCATCACCATCATCATTATCATCATTATCACCATCATCATTTTTTTCATCAACATCATCATCACCATAATCATTATTATCATCATCACCATCATCACTATCATCACCATCATCATTATCATTATTATCAATATCATCATTATCATCATTATCAACATCATCATTATTACCATCATCACTGTCGTAATTTTTTTCTGAGAGAGTTCTGATGGATATTGGTCCCTTTAGAGTGTAGAATGATAGTGAAGGCTCTGTGGGAATAAGGATTTAGGAAAGTCAGGTAGTAGATTCACAAGTGCTGGGAAGAGTAAGGACAGTCTCTTATTACGACAATATTTGTCTCTCAAAAACTATTCCTACCACTCTTCTGAACAAACAATTGTTTGTTAGTTCCGGTCGCTTAGGCGCACACACCGATTTGGTGATTCTGACGCACAACGTACATAAATACAGACTACGATAACAAATATGGGGAATGTTTGATTTGGGCAAGCCGACACCAACGCTAATAAAGTTTTAATACTCTTATTATCATAAAAATCAAGTCACAAATAATTATCAATTTACAGTCAGAAATCAAAGGTTACAGAATACAAATATGACAAGGAGGAGGGGGGTTTTGAGGAGAAGTACCCCATACACCTTTTCCCGCTTGTATTTACTAACAGAAAAGACCCAGTCCCAAAGACAAAAGAAGGGGTGATGATGATGATCAGAGATAGGCAATTTAATCCAATGGTAAATTTATTACTCTGAGGCAAGGGGTTACAGTGATAAGGGGGTAGAGGAAAAGCTAGGGTTCTCAAATGATTTCCTTTATCCAACAAATTTTACGGGAGGGGGAAATGAACACAGTTAAACAATCCCGCTAGGAGAAATCCCGTACAATGAATACAGTACACCTTAATACTAGGTCGAACTAATTATAAGGGTAAAAAAAGATTAAATCTACTTTCATTCAAAAACACGCTTGGCTGGCCAGCACACAGGCACACACACAGACTTACCAAATGGTGAATTCTGGCACTTCCTAGGAATTTTACAACAGCAGATAATACTGTAGAACAATGGAAATTGTCTTTTTATTTCTTCTGTGTCAGGCCCCAGATTTATCGAGGTGGGCTGGTAGCTAGGAGTCTCAAAAAATCGGCAGACGGTGAAGCGTAAAGGCTACTGTTGTTTTTTTTTTGGATAAAAGTTCCTAATGAATGGCAAAGGCACTTGGCTAAGTGTGAGGTATGATGTAGTTTCTAAGATGGGCACAGCTGGTGGAGATAACTTTCTTTGCCGTAATGTCACAACTACAAAACACTGAGATAGGTTCTTCTTCGAGGGGGGGGGGGGGCGGGGGTTAAAATCCACTGAATATACTTGACAGACAGTGTTCAGGTAAATCTATGTTCTTCTTCACAAAAAGAGAGGATAAGTAGAAGAATATTGCTACTGGCGACTCTTCTGCTTCCAGTTTTAACGACTTTATGAATTAGTATTTTAAAAGTGTTTCCTGGGTGGCTTTGTTCTCAGTTAAATTCAGAGGAGCGAGACCCGCAACAAGTCGCCACAAGTTTAGCTTTAAAAAAGTTCATATGTCACTGGAGTAATCGAACTGGGTCGGCAAGGCTCTATATATATTCTATTGCTGCGTAATGGCTGCTTAAATGCTGCCTAATTGCTGGGATGCGAGGTTCAAAAGATCACTGGATACAAATAGAAAAAACATGAAATGCAATGAAATCATATTAAAATCTAACGCGCGATACATTTACAGTTAGACTATTTTCTGCGCTCGCGTCTTTAATTAATAAATCAAGAAAAAAACTCTCCGTGAGGTTAATAATTTTAAAAGCACATCTATCTATACCGAACTAAACTGTATTAAAGTCACAATTCCCTTAACAGTTGCAAAATTAATTTACGTGGCTATTGTATTAGGAAATTAACCTATAGATGTAACATTTAGTTTGCACTGGAACTTTGAAAATAGGTTTATTTAATAAGTTTAAATTTACACCACAATCCAGTGAAATAAAAATGAAATAACTAGACCACTGATCACTCGAAGCTAAAGTATAAATTACCATCTGCACAGAAAAGAATTCACTCCAATAGCCAACAATTTAGATGAAATCTAGCAGGAATTTAACTATATGCTAGTGAATCTTAGAATGCTGTCAGAACGAATGATAAAGTTGCCCTTTTCAGATTCTGTATATATCTAACGGGAATGTAAGTTAAATGGGTGGTGTGAAAATTTCGTGCCTCTTCAGATCCCAGGGAAAGTCGAAGTTATTTAGCCGCCATGCTAACTGCGATGGCCCGACTGGCTTCCGATCTTCGTTCGTCTCAGGCTGCTCGCGCGAGGATGTAAAATGTCTGCGAGACTAGGCTCGTTCGCGGTGAGTTTCCTGATTCCTCAGATCGTATCCGCTACGCTGAGCGCTCCGTCTCTCCCATTCCATAGTCTTTCGGGCAAGCCTGCCGGTTGCCACAGAGGTGCGAAGTCTGCAAGAAGCTTTCTTCTGACCGCTCGTGTCCATCTTGCGAACGGTTCAGTGTTCGCTCGGAGATGCTAAATTTCTGCTTCTCTTTTCTGGGGATCGTCTTTGACTGCTTTGATCATAGCCGCTACTCTTCGTTGATGAAAAGTTACAACAATACTGATGTTCAGGGGTTCTAATGTTATGAAAAGCTAAAGTCCCTATAATCATCCATCAAATCAGGGAAAATTCACTTGTCAAACTAGACGTACGTCACAATCACCATCATCATTATTATCATCATCACCATCATCATCATCATCATCATCATTATCACCATCATCATTATTATCATCATCATCACCATCATCATCATCATCATCATCATCATCATCATCATCATCATCATCATCATCATCATCATCATCATCATCATCATCATCATCATCATCATCATCATCATCATCATCATCATCATCACCATTTTCATTATCAACATCATTATTATTATCATCATCACCATCATCATTACTATAATCATAACCATCATTATTATTATCATCATCATTATTATCATCATCACTATTTATCAATATTATCATTATCACCATCATCATTATCATCATTATCACCATCATCATTATTATCATCATCACCATCATCATTTTTATCATCACCACCATCATCATTATCATAATCAACATTATTATCATCATCACCATCATCATTATTATTATCATCATCACTATCATCATTATTATCAGTACCATCATCATCACAATTATCATCATTATCACCATCATCATTATTTTTATCATCGTCATTATCATAATTATCACCATCATCATTATTATCATCAGCACCATCGTCATTATTATCATTATCACAATCATCATAATTATCAAAATTATCACCAGCATAGTTATTTTCATCATCATCGTTATCATCATTATCACAATCATCATTATTATCAACAGAACCATCATCATTATCATCTTTATAATTATTATCATCATCACTATTATCATTATTATCATCATCACCATCATAGTTATCATCATTATCACCATCATAATTTTAATCATTAACACCATCATCATTATTATTATTATCACCATCATCATAATTACCCACATTATCACCATCATCATTATTTTCATCATTATCAACATTATCCCCATCACTATTATTATCATCAACATCACCATCATCATTATCATCATCATTATATTCATCACCACCATCATCATTATTATCATCATCACCATCATCACCATCATCTTTATCATTATTATTATTATCACCATCATCATTATTATCATCATCACCATCCTCATTATCATCATCATCATCACCACCAACATCATTATTAACTTCATCACCATCCTTATCATTATCTCTATCACCATCATCGTTATTATCCCCATCAACATCATCATTATTATCATTATCACCATCATCATAATTATCATCACCCTCCCCCTCGTTATTATTTTTATTATCACCATTATCATCATTATCACCATCATCACTATTATCATCATCACCATCATCATTATCATCATTATCACCATCATTTAGTTACCATCACGACATCATTATCATCATTATAACCATTATCATTATTATTATTATCAACATCGTCATAATTATCATCATCACTATCGTCATTCTTACCATCGTCCGCATCATCATTACCATTACCATCATCACCACCATCCTTATTATCATCATCACCATCATCATTATTACCATCACCATCATTATTATTATCATCACCATCACAATCATCATTATCATCACCATCATTATTATCACCATCACCATTATTCTTATCATCATCACCATCATCATTATTATCATCATCATATCAGCATTATTATCATCTTCACCATCATTATCATCATCATCGCCATCATCATTATTATTACCATCATCATCATTATTATTATCACCATCATCATCACCAACTTCATTATTATAATCATCCCCGTCATCATTATTACTATCATCACCATCATCATTTACATTATCATCATCACCATCATCATTATTATCATCATCGCCATCATCATAATTATTATCTCCACCATCATCAACACCATCATTTTTACAATCATTACCATCATTATTATTACCATGATTACCCTCATCATTTATGTTATCATCATTACCATTATCATCATTACCACCATCATCATTATTATCATTATCACCATCATTATTATTATCATCATCACCATCATCATTACTATCATCATCATTATCTCTATCATTATTATCATCATCATCATCATCCTCATCATCACCATTATTATCATTATCACATCATTATTATCTTTATCACTATCATCATTATTATCACCCTCACCATCATCCTCATTATCATCATCACCATCATCATCATTATCACCATCATCATTATTGTTACGCACAGAATTTTTCTAAGACTGTGGGTAATTAATCTGTATGAATTGTACACTTTAAATTTTTTTGATCAAAGGTAGATAATCCTTGTTTGACTGTGATTACATTCTTAATGGTAGTTACCTTCTCTTGTTGGTTGACTGGCTAGTCCATTTTTTAGAAAGATGTGTAGTCATTATCCTTATATGGTAGTATCGGTCAACTGTTTCTTGGAATGATTGAAACCAGTGTTGAGATCTATTTGCTGTCCATATAAAGCGCGATTTCTTACATATCTTTAGCTGGAATGTCTCCAACATCGTCTCGTTTTGAGTGTTACTCAGGCGTATGCGTTCTGCGCATGTCTAAACTTTAAGAGAGTTAGAATAGTCTTCCGCCCAGGGATTCGACGAGATGTACTGAGCAGAGAGGACGCCATGCTGCGTCTATGATTTTGAAAGGGAATTCTGTAGTCCTCCTGTGAGTTAGTTAACTAACGCGGCTTTCCCTATATGATTCGAAAACGCCTGGAGGCGTATGTTTTGTGGTGTTGATTCTGAAGCAAGGTAATACCCTCCTTTATTGAACTCTGTGATCTACCTAGATGTGTGACATTTTGTCGTTCTCTGCTCGCTTGTGTGTTACAGAAAGGAGAGGTTCTTATATAGATCTCAGGTATGAAGATACCTGGGGTGTAATTCCTAGTATAAGAACCTCTCCTTTCTGTAAAAAACAAGCGAGCAGAGAACGACAAAATGTCACACATCTAGGTAGATGTATATATATATTTCTATGTTCTAGGATCTTCGCTATGCCAGCGATTGCACCTATGTCGAGGGTTAGACTTAGGGATGCTATAAAGGTCAGCTTGACCTGTACTCCTGAAATGCCATTCTCGTGCGGACAGTAATAGACTTATTTTTGTACATCTGGTCAGTCAGCAGCAGAGAGGAGTACTGATATTTATGAATATTTATGATATGAAGCTGAGGCTATCGTCAGCTAGGATTACCTATATCAACTTAGAGAATGTATGCAGATCCATGAAGAAACTTTATTAACGCTGAATACTATGAACTGTCATGTCCACGACTTTTTGTAAATGGATGTATCATTACCTTTCATTGTGGCGTCCGAAATAAATGATGGAAACGTCACCAGCAGTTATAACATTTCTATGACTTATCTATGTCATAACTTTTGTATTGTGGAACTGTGAAACTACGTCACACCTACACCCACAGCAACAACAAACCAGACAAGACACCATCACCACAGCCTATATTATTCCTGGTGTCGATAGGGGTGGTACTTACTTGGCTACAGTTTATCAACGACTTGGACTTACACCTGTAAATGTTCTTAGTGGCCAGTAGTCAGCCTAGAACCACCTTTATCATTTTTGGTGGCCAATAACTGGTTCGTCTGGTACCAGCACTCTCAGCGGTCAACAAACCCATACAACATTCAAGTTCGTGAATCATATTCCTTCAAGAATCTACATGTACATCTACAATGACGTATAGCAAGTTCGCTATATTTTGAAAGTACCCGGCGTTGCTACATTCAGAAGGTCAAGTGCCGAATCAATTTTGCTGCATTCAGAAGGTCAAGTGCCGAATCAATTTTGCTGAATTCAGAAGGTCAAGTGCCGATTGATTCAATTTTACTGCATTTAGAAGGTCAAGTGCCGATCATTGTACGTAAGAAGGTCAAGTTCCGAAACTTTCAATCCTGGATCAGAAGCTCGTTTTTCCTTCGTCATTACTGTTTATGGAGGCAAGTTCAGATGTCGATCAACGTTGGATCACCATCCTTAGAATGCTGATCATCACCTGTTCTGCACCGTGCTGACGTTTGGACATATGTAAGTTAAGTGGCCTGTTTGTTTGTGAACTGTGCCCTTATACTCTAACTGAGCCTTCTGTATCTCTTCACATTCTTGCTGTTATTTGTTACATGTTATATGTTTACATGTTATATGTTATTTGTATATTTATATGTATATATTTCAGCGGGTCGGTTGGGTAGGTGACTCTCATAGATAATACCACGTAATAGAGGTTTCTATTGAGAGCGTGTCGTTAGGAACAGAGCAATTTCCTTAATTGGAAATTGTTAGCAATATTTATTGCTATATTTGTTTAGTTGTGACGAGTTGTGCTTTATTTTCGTCGTTTTTTGTAATATTTTTTTTCTTTCTGTTCTTTAGTTCTGATTTCATTTGTTTGTATTTGTAGGTCTCCTCTTTTCTATTATTCAGTTCTTTACACCATTTTTGTTTATACACTGTGACGTCATTTGTTTGTTTACATTTTTCGCATTTGTCATCACATTCTTTGTGATATTTTCTTTTAGTTTTCGCTGTTTATTTAGTTGACTTTTGCGAATGTTTTCGTATTGTCTTTGATCTTTGTCATTGTTTACATTGTCTTTGATCTTTGTTATTGTTTACATTGTCTTGGATCTTTGTTATTGTTTACATAGTTCTTAGTTAGCATTCACTATTGTTAAATATTTGCTTATGCACTATTAGCTGTGTAGTGCACTTATCATAACTAACTGGTGGATTTGCTTATGCACTATTAACTGTGTAGTGCAGTTATGATAAATAACTGATGGATGTGTGGTTATGCACTATTAGATGTGTAGTGCCCTTATGATTAAGAAGGGACTGGTGGTATTATTATACATTTGATAATACAAGTTCTTTATCAAAGACTTGTTTCCCACAGAGATTGGGGTAAACATTGTGATTATACAAGTACTTTATTTAAGTCTTGTTACTATTAAGGTTGAAATAAGATAATTAATTATTTCAGGTTTTGGACTCATAATATTAGACATCATGTCTACACTTGAGTACTTTATTGAGCAAGGGAAAACCCTTGGTAAGACTGGTGATATATTAGAAGAGTATGCAAATACTCAATGGACTAAAGCACTGAAATCTGAGGAGAAAAGACAAAAAGAGGAAAATAAAAGATTAGACAGAGAAGCTGAGCAAAAGAAGATAGATGCTGAGAATCTGAGACTGACAGATGAAAGAAAATTCCAGATGGAAATGGAAAAACAGAAAAGAGAAACTGAAGCTCAGGATAAAAGATTACAAGCCGAGGCTGAAGAGAGAAAGTTACAAAGAGAGGCCGAAGAAAGAAAGTTACAAAGAGAGGCTGAGGAGAGAAAAGCAAAAACGGAGCATGAAGAAAAACTCTTAGCTTTGGAGTTAGAAAAGTTGAAATTGATGAACATGGGTAATGCTAATGATGCAAATAACGTGTCAGATAAGTTTAATGCTAGTACTTTTAAGATTAAGCTACCAGCATTCAATGCTTCCAGTGACGATATAACGTTTTATCTGGATAGATTTGAACGTTCATGTAAAACACATAACATAGATAAATCACTGTATGTTTATCAGTTGTCCAATATACTTAGAGGTGATGCTTTGAGTATGTTAAGCATGGTAGATGAGCCTGACAACAACAATTATGAGGTTGTCAGGGCGGTCTTGTTAAAGAAATACCAACTTAACGAAGACGGCTATCGTCTTCAATTTAAAAATATGTTGCCAGATACTGGAGTAGAATTCTCTGAATTCATTTCAAAGATACGTCTTACTTTTTCACGTTGGGTTGAGCTGTCTAAGACAGAACATACATATGAAGCACTTATGGACTTACTACTTAGAGACAAGGTTATGTCTTCTGTCAATGAATCTTTTCTTGCTTTTCTTCATGAGCGTAAGCCTAAAAACATAAAAGAAATGGAAGAATGCTGTTGCCAGTATGTCACTGCGCATCCTCACGTAACCATTAGCAACTCTAAAGTAAAAGAAGGTCTGCCAGTTGCTTCGGCAGCACCTTATGGCCCAAATTTCATGCGTAAATTTCAGGGTAGCCAACAAAATTTTAATAAGAAGAGTAACCGTAATTATGCTCAGAATCATAGCAATCAATTTCAGGGTGATTCTTCTTCGCAGAACTGGAGACAAGCTGATACTCCACGGTATACTACTCCCAATAATTTTAGACATTTTCGCAAAGGTAGTCAGTATAGAGAAAACTATTTTTCGCGGAGACCTCAAAACAGATATAATAGAGGTTCTCAACAGTATAGAAATGGTAATGACAGTTATGTAAACTGGAATTCAAACCAGGATAACAATTACAGTAGAGAATTTAATGATAATTGCAGAGGCATTAATGGTCGCGGTAGATCGCAACATAAAAGAAAGAGATATCAATAGGCAAACTCTGTACAGCAAGAGTCTCAGGGAGCATGTAAAATGGTGATGATGATAAAAACTCTAATGCTATCACATGTTCTGCCTTTGACTTTACTAGGGCAACTAAATGTCCCCAATGCAGTACTTTGTTCGAACCGACTACCGTAACTACTTTAAGCTGTGGTCATCCTCTTCCCGCTCTTCCTGCTGCAGTTGCGCATGACGAGAGAGGTTCTCTTATCCTACATAAGGGTCTTGTAAATAGTAATCCAGTCTCAGTCCTGTTTGATTCTAGATGTACTACTTTTGGTGTTAGACAATCTCTTGTAAATCCATCCTGTGCTACAGGAAAAGTTATCAAATGTGTCACATTTGGTGGCACTTTGGAAAAATATCCTACTGCCATAATACATATTTCTACTCCCTTCTTTACGGGAGATGTCCACGCGTGTCTTCTTCCAAACCCTATTGTGGACCTTATTATCGGTCGTATTCACGGAGTTAGGGAATGTACCCCACAGCAGATTGCTGTTTGGGAGGAACAAAATATACAAGCTACCAATGCAGTGGTAACAAGAGCACAAGCTCTGGAAACACCTCAAACTTCATTAACTGATAATAATGAAGTGAATAGCCAAAATAGTCACTTGATTATTTCACGTGACTCTTTTATAAAATTGCAAGAAGAAGATCCTTCTTTACAAAAATTCTTCATTCTAGCAAAAAAGGTGATCCGAATCAAAATACAAATAGAAAGTCTTGGATTTCTAAACGGCATACTTGTGCGTATGGTACAAGACTCGACTACGTCTACACACTCTCAAATTCTTGTGCCTAAGAGTATGAGATTGCAAATATTGCAACATGCTCATGACTCACAATGTGCTGGACATTTAGGGTTTTCGCCTACAAAGTCGAGGGTTCTTGCTGCTTTCTTTTGGCCATTTGTGAGCAAGGACATACGTATTTACTGTCAATCTTGCAAAGTATGTCAGGAGGTCAAATCTAAAGGACCACGACATGCTGCGCCTATCCAGGCTGCTGACATTCCTATTCGACCGTTTCAGAAAATGGCAATAGATATTATCGGTCCTTTTAGGATCAAGTCGGCCAGAGGACATCAATTTATCCTTACATGTGTCGATACGTTGGCCAGAGGCTATACCTCTTAAGAGCATCTCCACTGCCGATATCGCAGACGCTCTTTGGCTGATATTTTCTCGCTTGGGATTTCCCAGAGAAATATTGTCAGACCATGGCACTCAACTTATATCGGACACTATGTCACAGGTAATGTCTATCTTACATATTAAAAGTTCTCTCAGCAGTATCTATCACCCAATGTCTAATGGGTTAGTTGAACGTTTGAATAGAACACTCAAGACTTTACTTGGGAAGATAACTGAGGATCATCCTCAGGATTGGGACAGGGTTTTACCCGCGGCTCTCTTTGCTTATAGAGAGGTCCCCAATGAACACACAGGGTTTTCTCCTTTTGATCTTGTCTTTGGCGCGCGACCGGGCAGCCCTATGTCTTTACTTCACGATCTTATCACTGCCGATAATATTAGCGATGACACTCAATCGTCTTATGAGTATGTCATTGTTCTTAGGCAAAAGATAATCGAGGCATGCAAATTAGCAACTTCTTCATCCGAATTTGCTAAAGAAAAGGCAAGGCTATTTGCCAATAAGAACAGATGTCTACGACAACTTTGTCCAGGTGACAAAGCATTCGTCCTACTTCCTTCAAGGGAGAACAGACTTCTTATTGCATGGAAAGGTCCGTATTCAATAGTCTCTAAAATTTCCGACGTCGACTATGTTGTCGATATTGATGGAAAGCATAACACTTTCCACATAAATATGCTCTAGGAATTTCATGAACGACCTGACTATTTGCAGCCTATTTTCCAGGCGACGGACGATTCTCCAGTACCTCATGGTCATTACTCATCCCTGTCAGTTATACTCTTCTTCTTCTTCCGTCCTTAGCCAACGACCGGCAAAGCAGTCAGTGGCCATTACGCCTAGTGGCGTCTTAAGGGCAACAGCGAATAGATTTTCTTTGCCGTTGTTCCCATCACGCCTAATGGCGTCTTTAGGGCAACGACAAATCAATCCGTTTGCTGTTGTTTCCGTAATCAAAGTGACTGGCAAACGGGTGATCAGCCCGTTGGAAATGTCAGTTATACAGGATGAGGAAACTACTTTTTCTGATGTCAATCTCCCTCTTCCTGTGATCCCACTTCATTCTACGGAATCTTGGAAAAACGTTACCGTTTCTCCTAATCTTTCCGCTGATGAACATCGACAAGTCTCTTCGATGTTACAAACATTTCAGGATGTCCTTACCTACATTCCGGGACACACACATGTCATTGAACATGACATAGTACTTACTGACCATAATCCTATCAGAGTCAGACCCTATCCAATACCTATCCATTTTCAGTCACAAGTCGAGAAAGAATTGGATGAGATGATACGATTGGAGATAATCGAACCATCCACTTCAGCATACTCTTCGTCCATGGTTATTGTTCGAAAGAAAGACAATAACATTCGCCTTTGCATGGATTATCGCAAATTGAACCAAGTTACGAAGTTTGATGCTGAACCTGTGCCTTCGCTAGAAGAGCTACTAAACAAACTTTCTAATTCTAGATTCTTTACCAAACTTTACTTGTCAAAAGGTTATTGGCAAGTTCCTTTAACTGAACGAGCCAAACCTCTTACTGCTTTTTCTACACCTAGGGGTTTATTTCAATGGAATTTCATGCCTTTCGGCCTTATGAACGCCCCTGCTACATTCGTACGCATGATGCGTCGAATTCTCTCATATCGTACAGATGTCATAGCATACTTAGACGATATCTGTCTGTTCAGTGATTCCTGGGAAGATCACTATTTGGGTTTATACGAATTGCTGTCTACTCTTCGCGAGTATAATTTAACTGCAAAACCCTCTAAAGCCTTTATAGGATTTAGCGAGATTTCTTTCCTGGGTCATCGTGTTGGTCATGGTCTTTTAAAGACAGAAGACCACAATGTTTTAAAAATATTAAACATTTCTGTCCCTAAGACAAAAAAACAAGTGCGTAGTCTCTTAGGTTTGATACAATTTTACGGACGATTCATTCCGAATCTGTCCTCCATTATGGCACCTCTTTCTACTTTATTGAAGAAAGGATCGCCTAATCTGATCCGCTGGTCTCAAGAATGCCAATCCTCATTGGACCAGATTAAAACTCTATTTTTATCTCCTCGTATCCTTAGATTACCTACTATTGAGAAGACTTTTGTTCTTCGAAGTGACGCCTCGTCCACTGGAATTGGGGCAGCACTAATGCAGGAGTATTCGGATACTCCGCATCCGGTGATGTATATTTCTAGGAAATTAAATGCTGCAGAAAGAAATTATTCGGTTTTAGACCGTGAATTATTGGCTATGGTTTGTCAATTCTCAAGTTACAAAGATTCCTTCTAGGCGCGCATTTCATCGTGGAAATCGACCAGAAAGCTCTTACTGCTATTCAGAGCAAAAACTTGAAGAGCTCGAGGTCCACTCGATATGCCATAGCTCTTCAACCCTTTCATTACACGGTGCGAGCTATCCGTGGTTCGGATAATGTGATGGCAGACATTCTGTCTAGATGCCCACATGATTCCACTTAATTCTTCTGTCATATATATATTTCCTGTTAAACGTCGAGATCTATAACAGTTCTCTACTCTAGGGATATATTAGCACATATGTGCTCATTTTGAGAATTTATAGCATTGTACTGTATAATTGCCTTGTTCTGTTACTGATTTTGGTATAACGGAAGAAGGCTTAGTTAGCAATATACGGGCCAAAAGTTTACATGGCCACAAGTTATATATTGTATTTTGATTGATGTGTTAAGAAATTTAGCATATACCATAAAGATTTGTGTTATTGATATTTTCGCAGCACATCATTGACGTCTGCGAGAGTATGGACATTATGTCAACCATGAAGTATGTCAAGTTCTTAGCTACTTTGGAACGATTATATCCATGTCTACGAGGAACAGCTGATTTATTAGTATTGATTAGTAATGCATTGTATCATGAATGTATTTTTGGTTTAAAATGTGTAGTTCATTACACTTCATACTATGATAACATATTTGTATTTATGTGAGTATAATTTTTCTTACATTATGATGTTGCCATCACTGTGGCGTATGTTGGTGGCACCTCCCTGGAATATACGTGTACACTTAGGGAAATATTTTCTCTAAGAATCTGAGATATAATCTCAGCTATCGCTCCATGCGTCGAGCTAGCCTCATATTAGGCATTATATCCGCGCATCATACGTGCGTTACGAGCCTGGTGTTTCTGGCTCTTGGATTTAAAAAAAAAATGTTTCATTTTTTTTCCCGGGGAGTGCGGTAATCTGTTACGCACAGAATTTTTCTAAGACTGTGTGTAATTAATCTGTATGAATTGTACACTTTAAATTTTTTTGATCAAAGGTAAATAATCCTTGTTTGACTGTGATTACATTCTTAATAGTAGTTACCTTCTCTTGTTGGTTGACTGGCTAGTCCATTTGTTAGAACGATGTGTAGTCATTATCCTTATATGGTAGTATCGGTCAACTGTTTCTTGGAATGATTGACACCAGTGTTGAGATCTATTTACTGTCCATATAAGGCGCGATTTCTTACATATCTTTATCTGGAAAGTCTCCTACATCGTCTCGTTTTGAGTGTTACTCAGGCGTATGCGTTCTGCGCATGTCTAAACTTTAAGAGAGTTAGAATAGTCTTCCGCCCAGGGATTCGACGAGATGTACTGAGCAGAGAGGACGCCATGCTGCGTCTATGATTTTGATAGGGAATTCTGTAGTCCTCCTGTGAGTTATTTAACTAACGAGGCTTTCCCTATATGATTCGAAAACGCCTGGAGGCGTATGTTTTGTGGTGTTGATTCTGAAGCAAGGTAATACCCTCCTTTATTGAACTCTGTGATCTACCTAGATGTGTGACATTTTGTCGTTCTCTGCTCGCTTGTGTGTTACAGAAAGGAGAGGTTCTTATACTAGGAATTACACCCCAGGTATCTTCATACCTGATTGATATATATATATATATATATATATATATATATATATATATATATATATATATATATATATATATATATATATATATATATATATATATATATATATATATATATATATATATATATATATATATATATATATATATATATATATATATATATATATATATATATATATATATATATATATATATATATATATATATATATATATATATATATATATATATATATATATATATACGGGTCGCTCTAGGCCCAGAGAACAATTTCTATGTTCTAGGATCTTCGCTATGCCAGCGATTGCACCTATGTCGAGGGTTAGACTTAGGGATGCTATAAAGGTCAGCTTGACCTGTACTCCTGAAATGCCATTCTCGTGCGGACAGTAATAGACTTATTTTTGTACATCTGATCAGTCAGCATCAGAGAGGAGTACTGATATTTATGAATATTTATGATATGAAGCTGAGGCTATCGTCAGCTAGGATTACCTATATCAACTTAGAGAATGTATGCAGATCCATGAAGAAACTTTATTAACGCTGAATACTATGAACTGTCATGTCCACGACTTTTTGTAAATGGATGTATCATTACCTGTCATTGTGGCGTCCGAAATAAATGATGGAAACGTCACCAGCAGTTATAACATTTCTATGGCTTATCCATGTCATAACTTTTGTATTGTGGAACTGTGAAACTACGTCACACCTACACCCACAGCAACAACAAACCAGACAAGACACCATCACCACAGCCTATATTATTCCTGGTGTCGATAGGGGTGGTACTTACTTGGCTACAGTTTATCAACGACTTGGACTTACACCTGTAAATGTTCTTAGTGGCCAGTAGTCAGCCTAGAACCACCCTTATCAATTATTAACATCATCATCATCATCACCATCATCATTATTACCATCATCTCCATCATCATTATTACCATCATCACCATCATCATTATTATCATCAACGCCATCATCATTATTATAACCATCACCATCTTCATTATTATAATCATTACCATCTTCATTATTATCATCACCACCATCATTATTATCATCATCATCTTCATCACCATTATCATTATTTTCATCATCACCATTATTATTATCACCATAACCATTATCAACATCACAAGCATCATTATCGTCATCATCATCATCATCATCATCATCACCATCATCATTATCACCATCACCATTATTATCACCATCATCATCACAATCGACATTATTATCATCATCACCATCTTAACTATTATCACCATCACCATCTTCATCATTATCACCATCCTCATTATTATCGTAATAACCATCATCTTCATCATCATCATTATTATCATCACCATCCTCATCACCATCATCATCTTTATTATCATCATCATTATTATTATCATCACCATCATCATTATTATCATCATAACCATCGTCATTATCATCATTATCATCATCATTATTATTATCATCATCACCATTATTATCGTCATCACCATCATCATTATTATAATCTCTATCATCATCATTATTAACATCATCATCACTATAATCATTATTATCATCACCAGAATCATCATTATTATCATCATCACCATTATTATATTCATCACCATCATCATTAATATCATCACCACCGTCATCATTCTTATCATCATCATCACCATCATCATCATCATCACCATCATCATTGTTATCATCATCACTGTCACGAACGGTTTATATAATGAATGTCAGTACTCATGCTCCGGTGGGAGCTAGATATGGTTATGTAAGTTGTGAGTTGAAGTGAGTGAATGTTAAGTTTGACTGCGGGCATGAATGCATTAGTAGCAGTTAGTGCTAATGTCGAGTTCACGGGCACGACTGAGTTGTTGTGAACGAAGTGGGGGTGAAGACTGGTCAGGTGTGAAAAGGGTCATGGGTAAAAAGGTGATTCGAGAGAGAGATTAGAGCGAGGAGAGATTACGTGGAGAGTGAAGGCGAAATGGTTGAAGAAAAATAGGAAATATATTAAGATATTGTGAAATTCGTTCCATGAGATGCTGTTCTAATTATGCACATGATTCATTGTGCTTTTCTTATGTGATGATTTATGGCCAAAGCGGCAGTCTGCCTGTGTAATTGTGTTATACTCAAGTTTGTGACATAAAGTCGTCGGATATCGTATCTACGTGTTGGAGTTTAGTGAATTCACCATTAGCTGTGAATAACGAGCCATGTTTGTCGCTCCATGT
Organism: Oreohelix idahoensis; assembly: GCA_024509875.1. Classification (NCBI taxonomy): domain Eukaryota; kingdom Metazoa; phylum Mollusca; class Gastropoda; order Stylommatophora; family Oreohelicidae; genus Oreohelix; species Oreohelix idahoensis. The sequence goes on from JAMPIV010008509.1 coordinate 378,429, forward strand.
GTATGTAATACGTATTTGTCTATGTGTACACACAGCAAGCACTTGACAATCACCATCATCATTATTATCATCATCACCATCATCATTATCATCACCATCATCATCATTATTATCATAATTCCCTATCATCATTATCATCACCATCATCACCATCGCCATCATCACCATCACCATCATCACCACCACCACCATCATCACCAACATCATCATCATCACTACCATCACCATCACCACCACTACCATCATCACTATCACCATCATCATTATCATCACAATTCAGCTTCCCAAGAAGCATAGGCCTTCAACAAAACGTATGCCATGTCTTCCTGTCACGTGTCATGAGCTATGTTCTTTCCATGTTTTCCCCATCCCCTTCAATATGTGGACAGGCTGCCCCAACATAACCAACGGATCTTGCGCCTAGGTTGAACAAGGCGTGCCTCCCTAAAACAAAGGTGAAACTCCAGGTAATAAAATAAAAGCGTTGTTCTAACTGGGATAGTTCACAGCTTGTAAACATTCTTCATGGAGAAAGTTTGCGAACAAATAGTTCATCGACCCAAACCCAAATTCTCTAAAAAATTGTTACCTGGCACATGTTCACAGCTTGTCAACTATGCTATAAATTCTTCAGGGAGAAAGTTTGCGAACAAATAGTTCATGGACCCAAACCAAAATTCGCTTAAAAATTTTTACCTGGCACATGACACGACGAAATGCAACCGACCAATTTTATATGGTCAGGAGAAAGGATTATGTGAACCGTGTAAAAGTGAAAGATGAAGTAATCTTTCTGTCGGCGTCATAAAATATAACATGAACTAGTTCGGTAAAAGTCTTCATTAGCTTAAAGAGCACAAGAAAACAGAATAATTGTAAAAACCAAATATGTGTACAATAATCGTGATTGATGAAGTTTTTGTTTGTTTTTAGAAATGCCACGTGGTACACAATACAAAGGCTGTTATATTCGTATTTAATAATTGAGTCCTGTGCACACTTGAGCATGTCAAGACACAGTTTAACTTCTTCTTTCAATGAGGCTGCGGTCTACCAAATACAATTTTTAATTGTAGCTACTTTTACGGTTTTTCTACTGTAAAAAATAAAATAACTCCATATACATGTGAATTGAAGAAGAATTTAAGGCACACTAAAATCTTTATTAAGTGAAGACTAAAAAAAAAAAAAAATGTGTGCATGGGCAAGGAAATGTAGGTTACATTATTAAGAACAAATTCAAATTATAATATAATATTTAAGTACAAGTATTACAAAAGATGTAATAACAAAGACTTTATGCGATGATGATTTGCACGGCATCGCCTCACCTTTTCGGTGCAAAAAAAATATTATGAGTTCGCGAAAAAATATTTTGTTAAAGAACTAGATCTAACAGAACTGTTGTGTGTCAGGCGGTCTGCCTAAAATCTCTCGATGGTCAACCCGTAGGCTGCGATTGACGTCTTGCCCACTCATGTAATAATAGTTCACAGAAAAATGTGAACAATAGATAGTAGCATTAATTCATTTCAGTAATGAGTCTGCAAACACAGGTATAAAGGTAGATCAAAATCTAAGACCTGTGAGTTGTAAACAAATAACGACAATAAGTAACTGGTAGGCACTCGTAAAGGAGAAACGATGGAAGGAAGGAAGGAGGAAGGAAGGAAGGAAGAAAGAAAGAAAGAAAGAAAGAAAGAAAGAAAGAAAGAAAGAAAGAAAGAAAGAAAGAAAGAAAGAAAGAAAGAAAGAAAGAAAGAAAGAAAGGAAGAAAGGAAGAAAGAGGTTAACACACAACAGACAAGTAAGAGAAGTGAAAGACTCCTGGAGATTTGAAACAGACGCATTTAAAAGACGTCATCGCCTCGCTACGAAAGCGACCGTGTTACGCCAGACAACCAGGCAAACACCCAAGAGAATGTGCATCATTGGGAATAATTGCTCTCAAGCCAGAGTTCATAACAATGGAAAACTGGGATGGAACGATCCAGGCTTTGTTTATATACAACATTACTTCTATAATTTCATATTGCACATGTCGCACACGAGCATCGATAAAGCAGACGAAACCCTCATGTTAAGAGATCTAGCCACAAATGGGTTGAACTTGAATGCCTGGGAAGCCAAGGGCGGACCCACAGTGATTAGAACCCACGGGCAATAATGGATCGTGTACTTGACAGTTGATTAGCTGAAAGCTAAGTCAGAGTGGGCCCCTACTGATGTGGGTCCTCGAGCACTGTCCGATTGCGCGACCGCTATTGTACGCCCCTGCAGAGAAGTCACTAAATATCCTAACAACGCGTTCTAACTACAGGTCATCGTTATTTCCCTCTCTTACTCCCACTGAAGTATGGGGGCCACAATTGTAGCTGGCCCACTTCCAGGTAGCCTGTACTAAAGTATCCATGGGCTCTTGCAGTAGTTGTGTCTGTAGCTACTAGTTTCACACGATGATGTTGCCAGTCCGCATACACCATAACATTTTAGTCGCCTCATACGATCTATCCGAGTGAGCATTAGTCTTATCCGTTCTTTGTCTCCCCAAAGAACCCCCCTTCCCCACGGGAACCAGACGGGCGTAATATCAGAGTTGAGAAAACAGAACAAAGACAAACTAAGGATTGTTTTATCGCGAAGATGAACACCTAGAAAGGTTGCTAAGATGAACACCTAGAAAGGTCAGACATTTTCATGTGATACTGTTTTTGTTTCTAGATGACGTAGGTGAATGGTGCAGGAGAGAAAACCCATAATAGAGCATGTACACAACTCGTAAACCAAGCTGATGCTGAGAGTCCAGAAGTAATCATTTGGAGGATGCAGAATAAAATGAAATACGATTACCTTTATTGGGAGAGAGCTTGATTTAATTGTTCTGTAACTTGAGACGACGTAAGTAGGACAACGCATGAAGTTCGCTGGCTCTAGTGAGTGCTGTCTTGAAAATGTTCGGGGCTTTTCGTAGGCTTCAGTGACATTCTTAACTGACATTCTTTAAATGCCGACTGTGCATTTTTTTTTTTTTTTTTGTTGACTCATTTGTTAAGTTCTTTGTCACTTCAGGCTTTCAATAACCTATCTTGAAAGAAACGTGGTGGATTCTGTCTTATAGCAACTCTTTGACCTGTTCTATTCTTATGTAGATAACTTTATATTCTCGAGTACACGGTCACATTTCATGTGAAAGAAAGAGATCGTTCAATTATTCATTATTTTTTCTTGTGTCGGTTTCGAATTTAGATTTCATTGTCTTCCCACGTTGGCTTAGATGCGCCAGTTATAGGACTAGAACGTGATTACAGCAGTGAGACGATTAAAGTTTTTTTTTTCTTTCCAACACACGTAGATAATAGCAATTGGAAAACATCATTGTAAGTGAAGTGTCGTGAGGTGTAGGCGTTCATGTCTCTTCACATATGACGATATTTGATGTTCTTCATTTGTTTTGTTATTATCATTTTCAAAAACTGTCCATTATTCTTTCTCTCTATTTCTGTGTAGGCTCCTTCCCTGTGTTATTCTTCTGTTGCCTTGGTGCTTTTGACTGCCCATTTTCTCGTCACGTAACATACGAAAGTAGAACCCTTTCTTAACACTCACGTTCCCTTTGGAGCGTAGGCCTTTTCTCAAATTCCTGTCACAACTTTTCTGTCCATTCCATACTCTCAATGTTTTTCAATTAAAAAAAAAGTTTTCTTCCATGCCTGTTTGCAATTCCCTTCTCTCTCTCTCTCTCTCTCTCTCTCTCTCTCTCTCTCTCTCTCTCTCTCTCTCTCTCTCTCTCTCTCTCTCTGTTTATTTTTCTTTTCTTCTTCTTCTTCTTCTTCCTACACTCTCAGACGTCGTCCACTTGAATGTTCTCAAAGAAAGCAGTAGTCAGTTTGAGGCTATTTGAATCCCCGTAAAGCTTTTCCACGAAAGGAGCTGGCGTCGGCCATATGCACTTTCTCTGTACCACATATAAGGGGCAACTTTGAAGCAGATGTTCAGCAGTCATTTTATCAGTGCCACAGTTACACTGATCGGTAGTTCCTATCTTTAGCTTGTTGAATAGATGGTATCTCAATCTGTTGTGGCCAGTGCGGAGTCTGAAGATTACCACTTGTTCTCTTCTGTGGAGCTGGTAGTAAGCATCATTCTGTGTGTGCCCTGGATGTTCTACATTCCATTTGTTTCTGTAACTGATTTTGATAAAACTCTTTGCCTCCTCAAAAGTTATGCTTGCATCAGGCTGAGGTAGATGTGAACCTTCTTTTGCCATTCTGTCAGCCTCTTCATTGCCGGCGATATTACAATGAGATGGGATCCATTGGATCACAACACTTTTGAATCGTTGACAAAGTTTGTGGAGCACTACTCTGAGATCATCCAGGTCTGTATTATTTTGTCTTTTCAACGTTGCAATTACTGACTGTGCATCAGTAAAGAAAGCAACTTGTCTCTCTGCCGTTTCTTCTGTCAATATAACCTCTGCTGCAGTTTTCAAGGCCTCTGCCTCTGCTCTGAAGTTGCTGGAGAATCGTCCTGTCGCCACTGACAGCCTTTTTTCTGCACCAGTGCTTAAGGTCAGAAAGACACCTCCGCCTCCATTTTCTGTTGCATTTGTTGCTGATCCATCTGTGTATGCATGGGTCCAGGTGTTGCGTGGATAATGTTTCTCTATGTATTTTGTCGCTATGGATTTTCCTTCTGTTGAGGTTTGGCTCTTTTTACTTTCAATTCCAGGAATGTTTTCTATCATTTTAGGGAAACGATTTTGTTTCCAAACTGGAAGCTTGTGTGCAGTGTAGATGGGTTTAACAGTGGATATTTCATCTATGGATACTGCTCTCATTTGTGGTTTGGTTGATTCTACAAAATTACTTCGTTTGAGTCTTTGCCTTCTAATTTTTTTTCTTTTGATCTACCTTTATTCCTCTTACTGTGTGGATTCCAGAACAAGGCCTGCCCTGTAAAGCTATCGGCGGACTTCCAATGATGATTTTGCTTTTGTCAATACATTTTATTTGGTGATTGTATTTAGATACTGTGACTGCTGTTATTTTACTTTGACAGCGTTGCATTATTTGGAATTAATACATCACATGTTTGTGAGAATAAATGAATTCTGTATAAACGAGGAGAATGTGTGTCCTATTTAAACCTCAAAAGTCTTCTCACCTTTTGTTTGACTGCTATTTTTTCTGTCTATTTCCATCAATTTAATATTGCATATCTCATCATACCACTTCAACCCTTCCACTCCGCGCTAGCACCCATGTGACCGTGCAGCTATTTGTGCGCAGGTCGCGGCATCAAATAGTATCGTGTTACCAGGCTGTGTTTACTGCATCAATGAAAGAATGTGTGTGTGTCCGTCAGCTGATCGGGTCAGTTCAGTTAATGGTTGCGCGCAGGTAAATATTTTGAAGTGCGCTAACTCTTGTACGTTTCTTGGTTCAAGTCGTTACAGGCCTGTCCGCCTGAGATGGAAATTCTTGACCTTCTTTTATTCTTCCTTCCCAGAGTTCGTTCGTACCCTTTTTTATGTTTTAGTGAAAAGCAATCTCGTATAATGATTATGTCAAAGTATCCAACTGTAATATTCCAACAAAAACTCAGCAATGTAGAAAAATAAAATATAGTTTATTAACGTAATTTGGAACAGCAATGTCATTGGCACAATAGTGAAATACTTATGTCTTTCTTACACAAAGTAGTGAGTATCCAAAAATGAAAATGTAAATCCTCAGGAATAATATATCTAATAGAGTAAAATACAAACTTGTCTACTTAAAAATACTTGTCTAACCTGAACAAAACGTGTCAAGTTAAAAACAACTTGTCTTGATAATCTCAAAGACGAAGTTCTGTAAAAATCCTCTCGCCTAACAAATCCTAAAATCTGTACAAGCCCTGTCAATCGCCCACGTCTCTTCTTTATATACAGCCCACTCTATTTCCCCGCCAATTTTCACACGATGCTTTATTTTTCACACGATATCAAACATCCACATTTGCACACGCTTTTCTCAGCTTTTCGACTTTTTGCACACGACTCTCACTCTAGCAACAGAGAAAACTCAGATTAGCAACTTCTTCCAAAACTTTCTATTTAATAAACACGCATTTACTATTTTGTAGTTCTGAGACAGCTTCTCTCAAAGCATGAACTGTTCAGGATAGTGTATTTTGTGCACAAATGTCTTAACTGCTGTTAACGTTGTTATTTCTCATTTTATGTGGTTTTTAACACGTATTAATTGTAGTGTATGCCAAGCGGTCACACAAGTCCCGGGGCCACAAAAATGTATCCCATGTGGAGACATTTTCGTCCTATCAACTAAAAAAAATCAAGTCCCTAACATACGTACTGGGGCAAAATATGAAATGGGGCCATATATTTATGAAGCAATTGGCAATAGACAAGTGTTGAGAAAAATTTATGTTACTGGTATAAGTCATTGATTGGGGGCATATACTTATGAGCGAAAACGAGAAAAAAAAAATAACAAGTTCTCAGTATACATGTGAGCCAACAAAATAAATTTTCAAAAAATAAAAAAATTTCAAGATGTCAGAATAGATGTGAGCCAAAAAAAAAATTTTTTTTTTCAAGATTTCAGTATACCATTAAGCCGAAAAAAATGGGGAAAAAATATTATTTCGTAAAACGAGGGATCTAGTAGATTCATATTATGTAAAACGGGAGAAACATACAAGTTGTTTATACACTATGTCATTAAACAGTATGGGATATGGATAGCAATGTGCAATACGCAATGTAAATTGTTCTTATATTAATACAATACTTATGTAATCTTTACTTAACACGCTAGTAATAATACATAAAAACATGGAGTTATGATATGAAATATACATACTTAATGTTAAACTTATTGAACTTTTTTATTTATTTAAAGTCAACACATATAAGGTTTGGTCATGCAAAACAAAACTCGAGTGTTAATCAACACTCAGGACAATAAGTGAATCCTATCTTAATATTTACATCTGAATGGTAACTGGCCATAGCTATTACCTGTGACCACGACTTTCGCTAGTGTGAACGGGAGCGGTGAAAGGTCACACAGGATATTTGAACTCTCATTGACGGCACAGTGTGGCGTCAACTGAAGGAGAGGGAGGGGTGGTGGGGGTTTATAGTACAATGAAATAGCTGGGGGGAGTAGAGAAAGTAGTTCCTGTTTTGGATGGATGAATGAACGCGAGGCGTGGGAGAAAGGTAAAGAAAAAAAAAAGAAGAACTCGCTTGAGGAAATCGACACGGGGGGAAGATAAAGGTGGTGAAAACGAAGATTGGATTTGACATAGCGAAAAACAGCGAGGTGGTGTTAAGGTCACGTGTGGACAGTTTGCGCGTAGGGAAAAGGGAGTAGAGGTGTGGGTTAACATTTTATATACGCATTAGAGTGTGACAGTGCTGGGACTTCTTTAAATAACTAGGTGACAGAGGCAGGCCTATTCGTTATCTACTCGAACTGGCAGACTATGTCTTTGACTTTGTCTTTGTCTTTATCTTCCAAGTAAGATAATCTCTTCACTGGCCCTTACCGCCAGAGGTGTTGATTCTTGGATGAGTTATGGCTTGGTTCTTTTATAACCCAGGATCCGTTCTTCCCTCCTTGTTGTTGTTCAGCGACTACTGATCGTATTGTGGCGTACCATGATATTTATTTTGTGCTTTTACTCCTTATTTCTCATCCCCACTCCATAACCTTCTATAAATCAAGTCAACGTGAGTGGTAGTTTCAATTTTAACAAATTTATTTACAAAATTAAAGTTCCAACATTTTCCAATAAGGTGTATGGTTCAATACTCCATTTCATGTTCATTTATTCAGCCCTTAATTCAACTTGTTCCAAAAGGTATATTTATTGCCTCTTCTGCAGACTCTTACTTATGCGTAGGTGGTCTACCTACAATTTATTCTCTTTGTCTATTTCTCCACCTTAACTCCTGTAACTGCCCTGTCAGGCCTAACTCATAAAAATACATCAATATCTATACATGATTCATATATAAAAGTCAAATAATGTCAGGTACAGCTGTTGTGGCGTCCTCATACTTACTATCAAATGAGAGAGAGCACCTGAGTTGTCTCTTAGTTATCAAATTCACCATTATCTCTTCTCTCTTCTTCTGATTTACTGTTCAATGCGAGAGAGCACCTGAGTTGTCGCTTGGTTATCTAATTCACCATTTTCTCTTCTCTCTTCTTCTGATCTACTGTTCAAGGAGAAAGCACCTGAGTTGTCTTTTGGTTATCAAATTCACCATTTTCTCTTCTCTCTTCTTCTGATCTACTGTTCAATGAGAGAGAGCATGTCTCTTTATACAACAGCCCATCTTGGCTATCAGCTAAATATCAAATGTTATCCACACCTGATTTTGTCGTACTCATTTTTCTCCAGTCGTACCTGTTACAATGTTAGTTCTTGTGGTATACCCCTTTAAACATGAGCATCATTAACCTCTGGTTATAAGTTGACTGAAAGTCTATAAAAATAGCAAGAATCTTTCTTACCGTGTCAAAATGAATCCAAGTACCTATCACATCTCCTACTAAATCACCCCTATGTGCTAATCCTACGTTTAACACAATTCAATGAACATAATTTATGCTAGTCTCCAGAATTGCTACCGCTAATCATGCTAAATCTAGCTACTTCATCTGTAAAAACTCCTGTCACCCACAGGTTTCATTGTTTCACTTCTTGAGAGCCTGGCCACACACGACTTGCCTCGTTAACTTCTCTGCCAGGACTAATTTCTTTTGTCCTTCAAATCATCATCCCGTCATACGTTTTTGTTTTCTAGTCAATACGATTGGTCCATCGCTTCCAACTCACCGGTCACAAAACTCACGCTCCTCTCCTACGTAAACAACTCAGTGAGCTTTTGTTCCGTACTGTTTACGCCTTGCTCATTTTTCTCGTGCGTTAGTTTTTCTCTCTGCTCACCTAATCTGCAAGGGGCGCTAATTAATTGTAGTCTCCCTTTGATGTTTTTGCTTAAATGTTACTTTCCCTTCTTAAGGCTTACTAAAACAATCATGATATGCAAATTCTCTACACTATAACTGCGTACTCATAGAAACCATCTAAGTGTAAATCAGCCTTACTTTCAATGACTTGCAATTAAAGGGTTCTCTCCCTTTCCCTCTAAGCACAGGTGTACAACCTTTTATCACCCATCTTTAAGATAAACAGCCCGTTTCCTAGATTATTTATATTTTCTAACCCATTTTCCATTACTCTTTTATTTCATCCACACCAAATTACAGTTCATCTGAACCTTATGTACAGCGCAAATAACGCTGTGAAACCCAACGCCCTAATATCTGGCCTTTAGCTAGGATCATGTGTCTAGACACAGGGACCGGTACAGTGACAATCATGTGTCATTAGGTCCCTTGTGTGAGAACACAGAGGATCACTACAGTGACACTGTTTGTCATTGGGTCTTCTTGTGTTGGGACATGTGGTCTTGACCAGAGCCGGGTGTGGGGTGGGTGCCAATGCGACCTCATGCGAGGAAAAAATATGCGACCTCATGCGAGGGGAAAAAATAAAAATAAAAGGTCTTGACCAGGGCTGGGTTTGGGGCGGGGCCAATGCAACCTCATGCGAGGAAAAAATATGCAACCTCATGCGAGGAAATTAAAAAAAAAAAGACATACATCCCGGGGCCGTACAAATGTATCCGGCAGGGAGACATTTGCACTCTATCGACAAGTAAGCAAACTTGATTATCCCATCATCATCTCCATTATCCTACCCACAAACTACTCGCAAGACATCAAAGACAATTATTAAAAGTAATGAAGAAAATTAAATTATAAAAGAAAGACTATGCTATAGCCTAAATAATAATACTTATCTCATTAATTATTACTCAAATATGGAACGTCGTATGTCATAAATTATCGAAAACATCTATAATCAAATATTCTATTTATATATACACAAAAGGCGACATGGGACTGCCTCTGAAAACAGAGATTTGTCAGTCCGTTAAATGTTTGTAATATCTGCCGTCAATGTCAGTATTACATTGTAGCGGTCAGATACGCAGAATATGTAGTAGATCTATAACAAGTAACGTCACCATGCATTAACTAATTATCCCCAAAGTGATAGCAAAAGATGTGTGTTGCTAAGTCAGAATGTGATGTGCTCGGCTGATGCTAGCTTTGGATGCACCAGTCGAATTATCAGTCGTTAACTCAGTCTGAACTGTATACACTGTACCCCAGTATGTCGTACTCAACCAAATATTCAACATCATTATACATGAAGTTAATGTGTAGCTGACCAAATAAGTGTCAGTATTATCATTTTTTTCAAATAAGCAGTGGCTATAATCTCCAAATTATGATCACATCGTAACTCTGTGTCGCCAATTAACCAATGCCATAGTATGTAAGGGCGTCTACCATCAGTGCCATGTGTGCACCTCTATCTGAGCAAGTAAGTCTTCCTGCTCCAATGTAATCTAGTTTGGTCTGTGACATCTCTTCTGTCTCTCTTTTTTTTCCATCTAGTCTTGAACCAAATATATACCTGAAACACATACATATTATGAGTCAATCATGCAAATTGCTCTATATATATATTAACTACTTAACAATCTTGATCCTGTAGTGTGGTAAGTCCTATCTTGTGAATAATCTTGTTTAAGCTTTCTGAAATGCTGTATCTTTATTCTAGTCTGAGATAGTTCATTGTTTAATCTAGTTTATCAGTTACAATGGTCTCTGTGTCTAAATTATTTTACCATCACTCTGAATATGTTCCGAGACTAATGAACGTATCACTCATATCTATGTGATCAATGTACTTTATCACTAGTTATAATGTTCTAAACGTTTAAGTTTCTCCGCGAAGTTCTACCCTGTCTGTTCACCAGGTTAATGTATAGTGTGAATGTCTAAGTGTGCTCCGAAATATTAATAACCACTATGTTAACCACTGAGAGATCTAATTATCTAACTAACCGTTAGATACCGTTGATTGGGGTACCTTATTTAAGCACTATAGCTGGGTGAGTGCTGCGAATTAGTACTATTGCTGAGTGAGTACTTTACGGCTATTACACTGCGTGTACGAATTTTGGAGATCTCTTTTACAAGCTCTAACAGTGTAAATTTCTCTACTGGAGAGACGACTGTCGTACTGTGATAAAGTTGGTATCAGTTGTAGTGTTTATAGTCGCTCTGCAGGAGGAAGAGAACGAACGAATATTTGTATGATGTTATCAACCAGACAATGGTTTGTATTCCTGACGACGTTTTCTTCAGAATTTGGTGTTGGTAGAGTCGTCCATACATTCGGTGTCATTTTCTTCGCTTTCTGTTGTCAAGTTCTGATTATACCGGCGCTACCGATTTGTCAACAATATTCTTGCGAATGTTTGTATGCTGTGCTGTAGGGCTTCGGTTCTGATAAGTTTTATTATTCCTTCGTGCTCGTAAAGTTATCTCATCCTCAGTCGTCCTAACCGTAGTGTGTAGACTGGTGGTTGTATTTGTGGCTGATAGGTGTAGTTGTCACTTCAAGTTTTCTTCTGTAATGCTCCGCTTCTGCTGAATTATGTTGCTTCGTGTGAGGCTGTAAGAGATTATCTTCTGTCATCACATGTTCGCTTCACGTGATCACTGGGGTTGCGACGGGGGTCGCAGGGAGTATGTTGGGGCTGACGAAGAGGTAGGGAATAATGGTTGTGACCATGTGAATAACATTGTGAACACTGATGTGTTGTCTTTGTGTAGTGCGGCTAGACTCTCATGTGATTCTTGCTTCTTTATTTCTTCTGTAAGGCTCTCTGTGTCTTCTTGACTGTCTTCCCCATACTCTTCTTGCATTACATCAATCAGAAGCTGTCTTCCTCTGCGGCTTCACAAAAAATCTCAGTTTCCACTATTTCTGCCGTCGTCACCACGACTTTTCACATAATTTCCGGCTTACTATCACGGCCTCTAATGTACTTCTTACATCTCCTTCACTCATCTCCTCTACTGCAGTACCCTATTGGTCAGGTGTACTCAGTTCTCTCTTGTGTGTGCGGTACAGACCAATTATACTTAGCCTTCTCAAGGCTCAGCTACCGCCGCCATCTTGTTCGTATTACAAATGCTATGCCTCTCCTCACATAGCCTCCGGCTACTATCTCCCATTCTCTTTACTTATTCACCATATCTAAAAACTTCGTCATCATGGCCTCTCTACTTTTAAGCGCCTCTAACGCTATCTGTTTATCCATATCTTGAGTCCCCTCTCTTCTAGCTTCATCAACACTTTGATTTTTCTCTGCCTCTCTGTCTCTCGAAATTGTCTCAACTTCCGTCTTCATTACTTCTTCATTAACCGTTTGCACTTTGTCGCTACCTCGACCTCTGCTTATACTCCTCCTATTTCTCTCCTCCTTATTTCTCGTATTTGACTCTTCTCTACTACTAGATCGGTATCTCCTTCGATCCTTAGTAGTTTCTTTAGTTCTACTACTGTTTCTATCAGCTTCTCGGTTCTTGGATCGGTAATCCCTTCGATCCGTATCTCTTCTTCTATTATCACTTCTATGTCTCAGCCTATCTCGGCTCTTAGATCGGAAATTCGCTCGATCTGTATGTCTTTTTTCTCTCCTATTACTGGCCTCTCGGCTCTTGGATCGGTATTCTCTTCGATCTGTACTTCTACTACCCTCATGTTCTTCAACTTCTTCCTCTTTGTTGTTCTTTTGTAAATCTTCAAACTTCCTCTCTAACTCTGCGCAAAGTGCAGTTATCTCTTCTACTATTATTATATTATTATATTATTATTTCTTTCTTCCTCTTTGTTCTTCCTTGACACTCCATGGTCTACAGTGTCTATTTTCCACAGACCCGTTCCCTTGGTACTTCTACCTTGTTCCTTTTGTACTTCTCTATGACTAGTTTTCTCCTTTTCCAATTCTTCAAATTTCCTTTGATGATGATAGGAAACTCTTTACAGAGCGAGTTTCCTATCATCATCAAAGGAAATTTGAAGAATTGGAAAAGGAGAAAACTAGTCATAGAGAAGTACAAAAGGAACAAGGTAGAAGTACCAAGTCAATATATTGAAAAATTGTCTTTATATCTTCCTTATTCTCCGCTGTGCCACCATTTCTTACTTTATTCTTCCTCCTCCGTCTGACCTCTTCTACATGTCTCAGCTTTGCTAGACGCTCTCTATAATCCGCCGAATCGTCATAGGGACAATGTGCTGTTCTTGTACACCTATAAGATGTGTCTATGTCTTGTACTTCTTGTGGACCTGTTTTGATAGGATTCCTTCTTACTGCTGTTCTTATACAACTGCATGATGTGTCAGTGTTAAGGTCAACATCTGTTTGTTTTGCTGAAACTGCAGCTTTATTCTCTGTTTGTGTTGCTGAGTCTACTTGTGCTGATGCTGTACCTTGCTTCAGCTGCTCCTGATTCTTTTGTGGACTAAGGCTATCATCTCTTGAATATCCACTATCTACGGGAACGTCGCTCAACTCTGGAACCGGTACATGACTTTGCGCATTCAGGTCAGCTCTTTCTGGATTTTTGCATATGACAGCTTCTTGTTTCTCATCTTATAATTTATCTTGAATGTTACTTTGTTCTACTTACTTACTTACTTAGTCGTTCCCCTTCTACCGTGAGGTGTAGAGGTTTGGAAGAGAGAGCGCCAGACTATCCTATCAGCTTCCTCCTGGCCTGGTTCCATTCTAGTCCTCGGTCCTTCAAAGTTTGTCTAATGTTGTCCTCCCAGCGGACTCTGGGTCGTCCTCGGGGTCTGGATACTTTGCTCTTTGTTTCCCATGCTTGTCGTGGTATCCGATCTTCTCCCATTCTGCAGACATGGCCAAACCATCTTAATTGGGACTGTTCTACTTGGGTCTGCAAGGGGTAGGATTTAAGGCCTTGACGTATCGTCTGGTTGCGTACCATGTCTCTTCTTGTAACTTCAACCACCTTCCTCAGATACCTCATTTCTGAGGTTTGGATCTGGCTTTTGTGGGTGGTAGTCATTGCCCATGACTCGCATCCATATGTCAAGACTGGGACATAGGTGGAGCGGTATACAGCCATCTTCGTTTTCTTACCAACCTCTGTCTTGCTGAGGAATCCTCGATTTATGGCCTGAAAAAGTCTCCCAGCTGCTGCTTTTCGAGTGGCCAACTCTTCTTTGATGCCTCCCTTTCGGTCTATAATAGCTCCGAGGTATTTAAAGTGGTCAACCTGCTCCAGGACCTGTTCTCCCAGCTTAATCTGATGTCTTCTTTCTTCTCGTGATATCACCATGGATTTAGTTTTAGAGCTGCTTATGACCATCCCTCTCTTCTCCAGCTCTTCCTTCCAGACTTGCAGGTTGGATTGGAGATGTGCCTCTGATTTAGCAATCAGGGCAACATCATCAGCAAATGCCAGCTCCGAAATATAGACATGTCTCATCTTCCAGTACCCCACTGAATACTTTCTTGTTCTCTCCTTACATGCCTTTTCTCTCCTTACATGCCTTGATGACATCGTCCATAAGGAGTATGAAGAGGTAAGGTGATAGGATATCACATTGTCTTACACCAGTGGTGGTCCTGAACTCTTCTGACTTATGGTTTGCTGTCCTCACATAATTTCTGCAAGACTTGTAGAAGCTCTGTATAGCATGAATCAGAGGTGCTGGAATATTCTTCCTTGCCGAATTGTCCCAAAGTTTGCTCCAGGGGACCCTGTCAAACGCCTTTTCCAGATCTATGAAACAAAGATGGATCTCACTCTTTTACTCAAGGGCCTTTTCACTCAGCTGTCTGAGTGTGAAGATTAGGTCTTGATACTTTGTTCTACGTTATCAATAATATTCTTGTTACTTTGCTTGACTTTCCCATCTGGGTCATAAGTAATGTCTTTATGTCTTCTAGAACACCTATTCCTTTTGACACTAGACTGTTCAGCATACCACCAACAGTCTCTAGCTCTGAAATATTAGCAAATGTTTGATGGACTTTTCCGCACTGTTTATATCTCTTATATTTCTGTGCTTGACTACATAGCATCGACAAGAATGTACACGGCTTCATGATTTCGCTGTCATTCTTCACATCTCTTTCTTCAGATGTCAGCTTTTCTATCTTATCGACCATTTCAACATTGCACAAATCAGGTAAGTCATCTCTTACTTGTCTTGACTTTATCCTGACTGGGATTAGACTCTTCTTACACCTGTCATCTGTTTGCACTGCGACATTCTTTGTTTGAAGTTGCATTCTAGCAACTGTAGGTTCGGTTCGTTTTTTCAAATTTAATTTTGGTCTCCCTTCTTTCACTGTCAATGGTTGTAGCTTAATTTCAACAATATCCTTTATTTCAATCTTATAAACTTTTGCAACCAATCCATCTACTATTCTTATCCAAGGGAAATCGACTGTGTACTTTCTACAGCGCTTTAAGTATAAAGCGAAGTCTCTCATTGCTATTCTCTTCTTTCTGTTCTCTATGGTTGTCGAACACTTCTCCATGTTTCAATGTCTCTTCAACTCCACTATTTATGCTGCTATGTCTATTGTGTAGGAGTCTCTTTTACAATTATTTCATATGTATTCCCTCTTCAAACAAATTTTATTCTGTTCTCTATGGTTCTTGATCTAGAGGGTGTGAAACAAATACGGAATGTTGTTGTTGTTGCTGTTGGCATGTTTTATCAAGAGGTGGTGTAGCCATGTTGTCGCTGTAGGAGGAGTGGTCACGGCGCCAATTAGTAATATGTGACCGTTGGGTGTGTTTATCTTGAAGACTGGTCTAAAAGGCACCAATTAGCAATATGTCACAGTGTCTGCTATAAGTTTTGCCTTCTTCTTGTACTAGGTGACTGATGCAGGCCTAGTCGTTATCTACTCGAACTTGCAGACTATGTCTTTGACTTTATCTTTATCTTTATCTTCCAAGTAAGATAATCTCTTCACTGGCCCTTACCGCCAGAGGTGTTGATTCTTGGATGAGTTATGGCTTGGTTCTTTTATAACCCAGGATCCGTTCTTCCCTCCTTGTTGTTGTTCAGCGACTGTGGCGAGAGGTTTTATTTGGCTGTAGGATCAGTATAGTACTGACAATTACAGAAATAGAATTTCTGCAGAAAATGGTGAAGTCCCAGTGTCTGAGAGGACTACTGGTATCACAAATTAGTTACGGCTGTGAATGTTCTGATCTCGAAACAATAGTAGAGAGGAGACCGACATAAAGTGCCACCTCCGCTGTGTAACTAACTGTGATATTAATAAACAAGGAAACAGATTTTACTTAACACTGATAAAATTGACAAGTCGTTCAAATACAATTTCCTTATTTTTATTTAGTATATACACTATCTACTCTTGTGCTGAAGGGTGAATGTTGAAAAAATGGAATGTAATGAATTTGTAAGTTTACATATGATTTACAAATATTTATTTTATATTATATATATAAATATTTTACACCAAGTTTTCCAATTATAGGAACAAAAAATTTATATCAGCTGTGCTGTTAATTAATTATAGTACATGGATCAGCTGTGCTGTTAATTAAGGATATAACACTTCTCAGCTATGCTATTAATTTTGTCTCTTGCTATGTTAATTCACGTTTTTCTTCATTGACAGTTCTATGCTCACAATGCCGACAGAAATGGTACTAATGTGTACTCATCTCTCTTAAGTCTGTTCTTCTTTGTTTGGTTCACACCACCGGCAGAGTATCGTTCCTTTAGCCCACCCAAGACTGAGGGGGACCAAAGATGTAGAGTCTGGTCAACCTCTATGCTCCTGCGGAGTTCCAGGCAGCGGGATTGACTCGAACATACGACCTCAGGTTTTTTTAGGACACAATTAATCCTGTAACAAAGCAAAAATAGGGGCTAATTTCTGTCCTCAAGCCCACCTATTTCTAGTGTGAGTGAAATGAGCGTGTCTCCGATGTATGCATGTGGGATGAATGACAACATGGCTCAGTATGATTTAGCAATAGCGAGACAAGACAGGTGTCTACTTGCAAAACATTCTTTCTGATAAACTAATACATGGATACATTCAATAATATAGATTCAATACATGAATACATTTAATACATGAATACATCCCATAATATAAATCAATACATGAATAAATCCAATAATATGTACACCTAGGTGTGATACAACAATGTCCTTCCCCCTATACTATACCACGCCCTCTCTGACAAGTGGTAACATATATCCTAACAATATTGTTATGTTCTTATGATAGGAGTATATGCGACGAGGACTGTTTGGTGATATATCAGGTTGGAGTTATAGGAGACAATAGATTGGAGTTAGATGCGACAATAGATTGAGTCCTGACAAGGACTGTTTTGGTTATATTGCAGTTGGTCTTATCTGAGACAATAGATTGAGTTATAGGAGACAATAGATTGAGTTAGATACGACAATAGATTGAGTCCTGACAAGGACTGTTTTGGTTATATTGCAGTTGGTCTTATCTGAGACAATAGATTGAAGTTATAGACTGACAATAGATTGAAGTATAGGAGACAATAGGTTGAAGTATGAGTCCTATTAGTTTTCGTCTATTCAATCATAATAGGAAATACAATCATTATACTTAATTTCCCCAAGATACAATCAGTAACCTGATAGGTAGTATAAATGACACACAACAAATACCAACGGTTATCGTGAATATATTTACCCTCCTAAGATTTTAAACTGGCCAGGTTTTGACGCGACTTAGCGAAGTAGGTTGCAGGTCGATGCCCTCAGGTAAGTTGTAAATCAAAGTGACAGCTTCTTCCTCTTCAGCTCTGGCGTCAAGTTCGGGATTGCGTGGTTAGCATAAAATCCGCTTGATTATATAGTCAGGTAACTACTTGAGGAAAGCTTTCGGTTGGTTCCTGGCGGAGCAAAATGATTGGTTTCCTCCGGTTTTGTACCTGGTCTCATACAGCCTAATTTTATTCAGTTTTCATCGGCCATCTTGCGTGAACAAGATGGCCGTTAATTTATTCTGTCTCAGAGACTGGTGAACGTTGATCGTTGATTGGTTGAAGCAAATCTGTATCTCGACATAGTGATTAACAAAGTAGTGGGTTACACTTCGTTTCACGGCAGCGACTACTGATCGTATTGTGGCGTACCATGATATTTATTTTGTGCTTTTACTCCTTATTTCTCATCCCCACTCCATAACCTTCTATAAATCAAGTCAACTTGAGTGGTAGTTTCAATTTTAACAACTTTATTTACAAAATTAAAGTTCCAACATTTTCCAATAAGGTGTATGGTTCAATACTCCATTTCATGTTCATTTATTCAGCCCTTAATTCAACTTGTTCCAAAAGGTATATTTATTGCCTCTTCTGCAGACTCTTACTTATGCGTAGGTGGTCTACCTACAATTTATTCTCTTTGTCTATTTCTCCACCTTAACTCCTGTAACTGCCCTGTCAGGCCTAACTCATAAAAATACATCAATATCTATACATGATTCATATATAAAAGTCAAATCATGTCAGGTACAGCTGCTGTGGCGTCCTCATACTTACTATCAAATGAGAGAGAGCATCTGAGTTGTCTCTTAGTTATCAAATTCACCATTATCTCTTCTCTCTTCTTCTGATTTACTGTTCAATGCGAGAGAGCACCTGAGTTGTCTCTTGGTTATCAAATTCACCATTTTCTCTTCTCTCTTCTTCTGATCTACTGTTCAATGAGAGAGCACCTGAGTTGTCTCTTGGTTATCAAATTCACCATTTTCTCTTCTCTCTTCTTCTGATCTACTGTTCAATGAGAGAGAGCATGTCTCTTTATGCAACAGCCCATCTTGGCTATCAGCTAAATATCAAATGTTATCCACACCTGATTTTGTCGTACTCATTTTTCTCCAGTCGTACCTGTTACAATGTTAGTTCTTGTGGTATACCCCTTTAAACATGAGCATCATTAACTTCTGGTTATAAGTTGACTTAAAGTCTATAAAAATAGCAAGAGTCTTTCTTACCGTGTCAAAATGAATCCAAGTACCTATCACATCTCCTACTAAATCACCCCTATGTGCTAATCCTACGTTTAACACAATTCAATGAACATAATTTATGCTAGTCTCCAGAATTGCTACCGCTAATCATGCTAAATCTAGCTACTTCCTCTGTGAAAACTCCTGTCACCCACAGGTTTCACTGTTTCACTTCTTGAGAGCCTGGCCACACACGACTTGCCTCGTTAACCTCTCTGCCAGGACTAATTTCTTTTGTCCTTCAAATCATCATCCCGTCATCCGTTTTTGTTTTCCAGTCAATACGATTGGTCCATCGCTTCCAACTCACCGGTCACAAAACTCACGCTCCTCTCCTACGTAAACAACTCAGTGAGCTTTTGTTCCGTACTGTTTACGCCTTGCTCATTTTTCTCGTGCGTTAGTTTTTCTCTCTGCTCACTTAATCTGCAAGGGGTGCTAATTAATTGTAGTCTCCCTTTGAGGTTTTTGCTTAAATGTTACTTTCCCTTCTTAAGGCTTACTAAAACAATCATGATATGCAAATTCTCTACACTATAACTGGGTACTCATAGAAACCATCTAAGTGTAAATCAGCCTTACTTTCAATGACTTGCAATTAAAGGGTTCTCTCCCTTTCCCTCTAAGCACAGGTGTACAACCTTTTATCTCCCATCTTTAAGATAAACAACCCGTTTCCTAGATTATTTATATTTTCTAACCCATTTTCCATTACTCTTTTATTTCATCCACACCAAATTACTGTTCATCTGAAACTTATGTACAGCGCAAATAACGCTGTGAAACCCAACGCCCTAATATCTGGCCTTTGGCTAGGATCATGTGTCTAGACACAGGGTCCGGTACAGTGACATTCATGTGTCATTAGGTCCCTTGTGTGAGAACACAGAGGATCACTACGGTGACACATGTTGTCATTGGGTCTTCTTGTGTTGGGACATGTGGTCTTGACCAGGGCCGGGTTTGGGGCGGGGACAATGCGACCTCATGCGAGGAAAAAATATGCGACCTCAAGCGAGGAAAAAAAAAAAAGTCTAGACACAGGGACCGGTACAGTGACATTCATGTGTCATTAGGTCTCTTGTGTGATAACACAGAAGATCACTACAGTCACACAGTTTGTCATTGGGTCTTCTTGTGTTGGGACATGTGGTCTTGACCAGGGCCGGGTTTGGGCGGGTACTAATGCGACCTCATGCGAGGAAAAAATATGCGACCTCAAGCGAGGAAAAAAAAAAGTCTAGACACAGGGACCGGTACAGTGACATTCATGTGTCATTAGGTCCTTTGTGTGAGAACACAGAGGATCACTACAGTGACACAGTTTGTCATTGGGTCTTCTTGTGTTGGGACATGTGGTCTTGACCAGAGCCGGGTTTGGAGTGGGTGCCTATGCGACCTAATGCGAGGAAAAAATATGCGACCTCATGCGAGGAAAAAAAAAGCGAGGAAAAATATGCGACCTCATGCGAGGAAAAAAAGAAAAACAAAAAAAGTGAGAACACAGAAGATCACTACGGTGACACATGTTGTCATTGGGTCTTCTTGTGTTTGGACATGTGGTCTTGACCAGAGCCGGGTTTGGGCGGGTGCCAATGCGACCTCATGCGAGGAAAAAATATGCGACCTCATGCGAGGAAAAGAAAATATCAGGATTTTGGCTAGGATCGTGTGTCTAGACACAGGGACCAGTAGTGACATTTATTTCATTAGGTCCTTTGTGTGAGAACCCAGAAGATCACTCAATGACACATGTTGTCATTGGGTCTTCTTGTGTTGGGACATGTGGTCTTGACCAGAGCCGGGTATGGGCGGGTGCCAATGCAACCTCATGCGGGGAAAAAATATGCAACCTCATGCGAGGAAATTTTAAAAAAAAAAGACAAGAGCTTAAATAATTTGTACTGGACGAGTACAACATCTGTGTGTCTCAACACAGTACTTTGTTTTTTAAAAAAATGGACATGATACATGGTACATAGTTATTTATGCGATATTCATGAAATTCAACCAATTTATAACAAGTAATCATAAAATCGATCCATAGCATATGTCTAGTTTCAGCCACTCCTGAACAGACCAGTAGAAAAATGTGTTAAAAAATGCTCTGAGTATCGTTCACCATTTGTGATGCTCCGGCTAATCACATGGGTAATAATGTTTTGGTTTTCCGCCAAAGTCTTTATATTATGACATACTGTCATCATTGTGGTCAGGTGCAGTGCCAACAAAAACTGTAGCGCATTGCCAACAAACGGCAAAATCGCCCGTTTTGGTTGATGTGCCATTCTTAAGATCAAGCAATGTCTTCTTTAACCTTTGATATTCTGCCTTAGTGGCAATTAGTACATGCATGTGTTTGGTTAAGTTTATAATGTACAACAATACATATATTTGTAAGTCGAAACAAAATGTAATTTAAATCTTCTAATACAAATATAATGGTTTGAAAACTGTAACTGTGCATGTTGAATAGAGTTGCGCCTCTGCAGATTTTTCTCTTCACTGGCGGTTATGACTGTCGCCGATAGCATCAACTGGACGGCATAGAAGGTGGCTTGCATCATCAGAAAAAACTTTTTAGAGCAACCAGCAAGAGCACGCCGGTCGACTCCAAAATAGCATTTCTCTCATAATGCTATCGTACTCGGACAAGAAAAATGAAACCATTTAGGGTAACCCAGCCAGAGCAAACTGGATTAACTCTAAAATATAGCATAGTCTTTCCTGGACAAATCTGCTATCGTACACGGACAACAAAAATGGAACCATTTATGGTAACCCAGCCAGAGCAAACTGGATTAACTCTAAAATATAGCTTAGTCTCTCCTGGACAAATCTGCTATCGTACACGGACAACAAAAATGGAACCATTTAGGGTAACCCAGCCAGAGCAAACTGGATTAACCCTAAAATATAGCATAGTCTCTCCTGGACAGTGCTATGGCACTCGGACAAAAAAATGAAACCATTGAGAGTAGCCCAGCTAGAGCAACTTGGCCATCTCTAAGGCCATCTCTAATATAGCTTCTCTCCTAGACTTCTTCTCAGTGTCTACAGCCGTGACGGTTGATGTAGTGTTACAGGTAGGGTGTTGCGAAGTTGATACACTGTGCTGTGAGATGTTCTGTTGCTTAGTTGAACGTTTCCTGTACAGAGCATCTGTCGTAGACAATCTTCTATGGTGTTTCTTCTCAGTGTCTACAGCAGTGACGGTTGATGTAGTGTTACAGGTAGGGTGTTGCGAAGTTGATGCACTGTGCTGTGTGATATTCTGTCGCTTAGTTGAACGTTTCCTGTACAGCTTTGCACGAACATGCTCCTGCGGAAGGCGTATAACCTTTGTCAGTGGTACCGAGTTGTCTGATGAAGTTGAGTACGGTCGTTTCGAGGCGAACCGAATGGATGTATCCATATTATCGTCGGTATGCTCGTTATCATCATCGTTATCACTTTGGTGTTCTTCAGTATCAAGGTCTGACTCATCGCGTTATGTGGAAGTAGGAACGGGAGCATTTTGTTCCGTTAATGAGGCAGGTGATAATTCTGTATCGGAAGGTTGTGGTGTATCTATATGGGTGTCGGAATCTTGTACAGTCTGCTGTATTTTAGGAGGAATGTTGTCTTCGCTACTTGTAGGCGGATTTGTGGTGGGGCTTGATTTAAGACCAAAAGGCATGACATTGCATGAAAAGGAACTGACATGCGTACAAAGTGTAGATTTTTCCTTTGCCTCTGGTGACATTGGGATGCACCAGAAACCGGATCGTGCATCCAATGTTGTAAACCATTTGGAATTTCCAAGCGTCGCCAGTATATCATCCATCCTGGGAAGTGGGTATGATATCTTCTTCGTTATCTTGTTAAGTGCACGATAATCGCAGCAGAAACGGTGGCTGCCGCCTTTCTTTGTGACGATGACAATGGGGGATGACCATTGAGATCTTGATCTTTCTATAATGCCAGCTTCAAGCATCTCAGTTATAGATTTCTCCACTAACTCACGGTTCTTAAGGGGAGTGTGGTAAGGTTTGAGCTGCACTGCCACACAGTACTCTAATTTTCGCCGTGACCAGCCCTTTTTTCGTTTGTGAAAGCATACTCATTCCGGCGAGCGAACAGCCACCTTTTTTTAGTATCCACAGGAATAATATATCTAATAGAGTAAAATACAAACTTGTCTACTTAAAAATACTTGTCTAACCTGAACAAAACTTGTCAAGTTAAAAACAACTTGTCTTGATAATCTCAAAGACGAAGTTATGTAAAAATCCTCTCGCCTAACGAATCCTAAAATCTGTACAAGCCCTGTCAATCGCCCACGTCTCTTCTTTATATACAGCCCCCTCTTTTTCCCCGCCAATTTTCACACGATGCTTTATTTTTCACAGGATACCAAACATCTACATTTGCACACGCTTTTCTCAGCTTTTCGACTTTTTGCACACGACTTTCACTCTAGCAACGGAAAAAACCCAGATTAGCAACTTCTTCCAAAACTTTCCATTCAATAAACATGCATTTAATACGAGCATTTTTTAGTTCTGGGACAGCTTCTCTCGAAGCCGTGAACTGTTCAGGATAGTGTATTTTGTGCACAAATGTCTTAACTGCTTTTAACGTTGTTATTTCTCATTTTATGTGGTTTTTAACACGTATTAATTGTAGTGTATGCCGAGCGGTCACACCCATTTATGAGATTTTGTCGCTTTCTGGCTGTTGTTGTAAAGCCGAAACCGTAAAATACTATTAATAAAACAAATGTATAACTATCTCGCGCTCTATAAATATTTATCATCATCATGAGCATCATAATGTCCTTGTTCACTCTGTATAGAGAATGGAACCACTAGTGCAGCTGGTCTTCTTTGCAATAAGCCTCATGTCGTTGATTTTTTTATAGGAAAATTAAGACTTGGGTTGGTCCCTTCTGAAAGATTAGAATAAGTGATAGTCACAGTGAGAGGTAGTAATAGAAATAGATTTCCACGAGTGAGATGGTAGAAATTTAGAGAGGTTGTCCCGGAAATCGAGAATGTTCTCTCTTCCCGCCTATCTTCTACAACAGATCCAGAGGAGTCAGACAGTCTATAAAAAATATATATTAATATATATTACCACTCACGTGCACACACACACACACACACACACACACAAATGACAATATGTAGACGCACAGACGTGGGAAAACTATAACAAGGATTATTGATAAGAGCGGTTTTTTTGTTGTGATGTTACTGCTTTCATAAGGTCATACTGGACACGTAGATGAATGGTCAACTCGTTCCGACACAGTGCTGACATCGAGTGAGAATGTAGATGTAAAGGACGCGAATGTGTGTATAGTTCTGTTAGGTTGACAGGTCACTCACTCAATCATAGCTTGAAGTCAATAAAGGGCAGACCACTGATGACGTTTCATACATTTAATAATGGACGTACACTTCGACATCACGATTAGTCATTTGAACAGGTTGGCACAAAAATCATGGTATACTTGAAAAATGGGTGACAATATCAGATGTGCATTTATGTAGTGGTAAATATAATGGAACGATAGTAGGCAAGCACTCAATATTCTGGTTGTCTATCGTCTCATGCTTCAACTGACTAATCGCGTCAGTTATGGTGGATACATAATCATCAACAATGGTTCACTGATAGAACCTTCTCCTGGCTAAGTTTCTCAAGCCGTAAATTCATCAAATGTTTATAGCAACAATGTTAAACCACAGTAGTGGGTTTTCATAATATATAGATCTCTGTACCATCATCAGATAATAAGACCTTTTCTGTTCTCCGACAATGATCTGCTTACAATGGCGGGAATCCAAAATGGCTCTCCTCCGTGAGCTTCGCTCACCCAGGATGAAAAATTATGAAGCAGAATTACTTCGTTATTCATACGTAAATGTCCTCATTGGGCTTCTATACATATCTGCTATCAATAAGGCTGGTTACATCAAGTGATCTAGTGCTGCTAGATAACACGTCATCTTCATCTGTAATCAACAATCCTAGATGTACGATAATACGTCTCCCATCTAGGCTTAGCAAAAAAGTTCAGCAAAAAAGTTTTGGTTTTACCTGGCTTTAGGAAAACACATACAAGCGAATAACGCACGCCATTCCTAGGCGTTAATAATGGACATTAGGAGAATCTCTGATAATACAATCATACAGAGAAACAATCTCCTTCCTAGAATAAATCACAGAGATCAATCTTCAAACTTTCTAAGCGACCAGCCCATAGTAGCGACGACATGACATCCTTCTCTGTCCACACCCAAGATCGACGCATGCGCAGAAAAGCCTTTCACCCCAGAGTTCAGCTCACAAAATAGTCCGACATAGAAATACAAAGATATAAGACCGAATCACCTTAAATAGTCAAGGAATAAATATAAATTCGGGTCATAAACATTTTAAGCAAGACCAATCTGTATCTGGCCATACCAGACGCAAAATGACGTAAATCTAGTATTCATACGCCAGATTGTGACACAAGAAAAGATAACCCATATAACCGAACACAACATCGACCAATCTGAATTATTTCCCTTAGACTAAGAATTATTGATTCTCAATTAAATGCTTTTCATCAGACAAATAGTTATACTTTACATTTGTATGCCTACCAACAGTAATCTGTGCGTCAACAATTATATAGATAT
Organism: Oreohelix idahoensis; assembly: GCA_024509875.1. Classification (NCBI taxonomy): domain Eukaryota; kingdom Metazoa; phylum Mollusca; class Gastropoda; order Stylommatophora; family Oreohelicidae; genus Oreohelix; species Oreohelix idahoensis. Next base: position 404,142 of record JAMPIV010008509.1, read on the forward strand.
TATGGGAACGAACTGACCACCACACTGAAATAAATGTAGGTATAGTTTAATTATCATAGTAAACTTACATCACAACATATAAAATACATCAAAAACATGTACACATAGTCATAACAATCAAGGAATGCTACAATAGTGATAGACCCGTTTGTATGGTCCTTCCCCTGGATATATAGCTCACAGTCCCGTTAGAAGAAAGTGAAAACCCCAAAGAGTTACAGATACATATGATTGAGTCTATGGTTTCCCCCTTTTAAGGTATGGACAGACTTGATACTCTGCTTTATTCTAAGGGTAAATATTGTTAGCAATAACTTGCATAAAGGAAGTTACAACGTGGGTGACTCAACAAAGAACATCCTTCAGTCTACTTTCACTCGGTTCTTTCATCAGGGCCCTGACTCACACAACCTTACATAAACTCGTGCTTTTATTCGCCGTCTGGCGCAAACTTCGGGACACTCACACACCTTTTATCTGTTTCTGTCGTTTTCATGAAGCGGATCCCAGCTCTGCAGATTTGTTTGTTGGTTTCATCAAAATGGATCCGGGGAGCGTCTGCTTCATGCGATAGTTATTTCAGACTAAAGTTAGTGTCACTTGACTCACGAGGTAACAATTAGTCTTAAACGGGCACACAGTGTCAGAACACGAGGTTTCCCTTAATTAGGGAAATGACCGGTGGACAACTTCTCTCAACAGATAATCTAGGTTCACCATACACTTTGTCAACAATGTCGGAAAGTTAATGTTTTAGATTTCTGTAATTATTCTCGCCACAAAGTAGCCTCAACAGAGAGTTCGAGGAGAATATGATCTGCCTCAAAGGCCCAGTATAAACATTTATTCTATAAAAAAACTGTTAGTGGGATTGGTATTCTGTCTATCTCTGAAGGCACACGCACTGTCAGACAGGTGGTACTTGAAAACCCACGTGGTTAAAGATAATAAAATGTTTATGTTTCTCACAGGTATGTCTCTGTACTAAACGCCGGCAAAATTTGGGTTATCCCAGTATTCACTGAATTAAAGAAAAACACATATGAAATAGTTTACATATTATGTACTCAATATAACTTACGTTTTGAACTGCAAGCATAAAGCTTGACTTGACGTTTAAACTTCCCGTGAAATAAGTTATATATATAAAAATCCATCATCATGAATTAGGAATACATACGTATTCCGTCAACACTCATGAGGCATCTAGCATTTATAAGTTAGTTTTAAAGTATATTCTCTCGTCTGATTATTTAGAAGTTAAATTTAATTTATTAATTGCCGACTGAGTTTAAGCTAGAAATTATATTTTCTGTTTTCCACTGTAACTCGTCACTATAATATATATATATATATATATATATATATATATATATATATATATATATATATATATATATATTTATATATATATATATATTTACCTCAACACAGAACTACAGGTGATTGCACAACTTTAGAATCATACGCTGATATATTTATTGAAGTCTAGAAGTTCGACAAATTGTCGAAACAAACTGAGAAACTTCGCTATACAGATTATTCTATTCACGAGCAACCTGTCTACTGCGACTTTTGAGGACTGAATGAAAAATAAAGTTTCAAACTCCGGTAAATATCTTAAACCAGGACAAAGGGGTCCCAACTTATTTCGCAAAACGAAATAATCTCCCCTTCTCATTCTTAAACACCTTACATCAACTAGAAGACTACCATGAACTGACACTCGTGCTTTTTCACACCTCACGCTGACCAGGGCCAACAGTGCGTGCCTTGTCAGCTGGGATTTCCAGACAAATGTTTCAAACTGCGCCGAGGAGATGTCGGTTATCGCGTCTCACCTGAGCACTCAGCCGATGCAACTCGTTGTGGCAGGTGAAAATGCAGACAAAATGTCGCCTATAGGTCTGGCGAAAGCGAATATTCACAGTGTATTTCGTCTGGTGCAGGGAATGCTGTAGACATATGTCTGCTCCTATGTCTGGCCAGACGAATATATTCACAGTTTCGTCCACTGACACCTAATTCAAAAGAATGCATTTAAACGCTCTCTCTCTGACACGTTGTCATAAATGCGTTTAGCAGTATGAGAAAGAAAACGGTAAAGTTGAGAATGGGGAAGAAAATATTTTTCGCAAACGAATGGATGCGAAAAATACAGGAAAAGGGTAAAGAGTGATAATAAAATAGAGGACACGGGTGAAGAAAAGAAGAGTATATAGAGAATTTTAATGATCATAACTCTCTGTGACACCTCACAAAACAATAATGTGCTCTTGCGGTTGTGGTTTCTGAAGCAATCTATTTTACGTGATGAGGTTGTCTATCCCATGCACACCATCATATCAGTAGCCTTGTACAACATATCTGGAAAGAACAGAAAACAAATAATGAGGTCCTAGAAAACCTAGGTATGAAAAGAGAACTAATGAAGGAGATCAAATGAAAAGAGAACTAATGAAGGAGATCAAATGAAAAGAGAACTAATGAAGGAGATCAAAGTTCGGCAGCTCAAATATGTTGGGAGCCGCGGTAGCGCAGTGGTTAGTGCACTGCCTTCCTAGCCCTGTGGCTCATCGGCACCACACTAGGGGTAATGTAGCCAGCATCACGACGGCCGCCTTAACCTTCCCAGAGTTGCTCTGGTACTCAATTCATAAGGCAGGGTCGACCTCGGAGCCGTTTGCGATCTAAAAATTCCCACCTCAACTGGGCATCGATCCATGGACCACCGAGCTAGGAAGCCAATGCACTAACCATTACTCTACCGCGGCTAGCGTAAGGTAACGCTTCTTCAGTGTTTCTTTAATGTTGAAGATGGAAATAAAGGAAATAACAATCAAGCATGTGGTCAGTGAAAGTGATCTAGGCCCACTGGCAATGGGCCCCAAGCAGTGAGGGTCATAACCGCCTAACCATCCATCCAGTTGTTGAAGGCTAAGGGTGAGTGGGCCATCTACTGCTGCGGGCCCTTCAGCAAGGTCGGTTGCAAGACCGTTCAATCCGTGGTCAGGCCGGTGTAGGAGGCACCAGGTAGGAAACAATGGATAAGTGATTCTTGCGTGGGTAGCAGGCACTTAACTCAGGCAGGAAGCACTGTACAGTAATTCTTGTCTGAAAAAAATTAATTGGTATATCGCACTGCGTTTTAGTTATTGTAATCCATTAGGTAGAAATTTCCACTTTTTCTTCCTTTATAGGGCAAAAGACTGGAGATAAAGAGTAAAGATGTTTTTATGTTTGCGTCATATGTTATTCATTTATAGTGTGTTAACAATTTTTATGAATTTTTTTCTAATTTCGTCTAAAATATCTAGTGGGAAATTATTATTTCAATGTTCATTCCAAACAGGTTGTCGGTATGGTGCGTGTAGTGCGGTATGGTGCGTGTAGTGCGTTATGGTGCGTGTTGTGGGATCATAATTTGGGCAGTGAATAATAATAATAAAGTTAAGGTAGTCCCATTGCAGATACCGCCGTAGTGGAGTGAAGCGTAAGAGACTTTACTATACCGGGTCCAGCATCGAGAGGTCAGGGTGACCAGTTATTTTATGTTAGAAATTAATATTATTTTGTATTATATTGTATATTAGCATTAAGTAAACTCAACTAACTTTTTTTAAGTGAAACTTAATGACAAAAATTAAAATGAAGATCACTGAAAATCAGATGTGAAAATTTTCAACATTAAACGAAAAATGATTTTTTTAAAACAGCTTTTATAAATATTCGTGTGTGTGTGTGTTTTTTTTTTAATGTGCTCTTGTATTGTAATTCAAAATAGTTAGTTATCTACAACAACTGAACTGGATTAAAATTAAACCTATTATGGACGAAAAAACAAGATTCGTTGCCCGCTCCGCTATAAGTGTTCTGGACACAGAACATTTATTTCACAATGCAATGGCGCAGTCATTTCACTGGACCATTGTATGGACATGTGATAAAGCATATTTATGGGCGTGAGATGGCAGGGAAAGCAAACCCGTAACGATTTCGTGCTGAAATCGGATGTGTCGGGCCGAAAGGCGCAGATATCGCAGGTCAGCTGTAAACAGCCACAACGTAAACTTTCATACAGCTCAGAAAAGGCCAGCATGTAAGAGTGAGATATGGTCAAGCAAACGCAAACAACAACAACACATTTCACAATGCGAGCAGATGACGTTACAAATTATTTGACTTTTTATATTAAGGTAAATAATAGTTTTTAATGCTCTTTTGGTAATAGCAGTTACTAAATAAGCAATATACATATGTTTAACAGATTTTTACCTGACGCATACTGATTTTCGTTGGTTAGATCTATATGTCGAAGGAATGTCATCTATCCAGTTTTACTTTATTAATTTTCTTTATTTATACACTGTCAAGTAGAAAAATAAACACAATTATCATATATTATGGCTTTGGTTTTCCTGGCACGTCCTTTTCTCAATATATACAATACAGCATTAATTATATTTATGTACGGGTTTCCGATTTTTTTTTTACCTTTAAAATGTTAAGTCCTTCCTACCCATGTTGAGTGTTCCCTACCTAGCAGGTAAGGTTCACTGTACAGTGGGCGGTACCTAGGTACTGTTCACTGTACAGTGTTTGCTACCGTACAGGGCTTCCTACCTGCTACACCGGCTCTTGGGCGATGCGAGCGATTCCTGGGAGGGGGCACCAAAATATATACATGTTTATTTAATAGAACAAATTTAAACTATTGTTTCAGAGTGTAAGTGTAAAGTGCGAAATATTTTATAATTTTTATATTTTTTTTTAATGACCTACCACAATATTTTAAAAACATTAATAACATGATATTTTGAAAACTGAAGAAAATTGCAGTGTGATCAAACTCAGCAGCATTAGTCTTGTAAGAGTACAGTAAGGTTCTTGGGAAGGAGTTGTGCCATCATGGACCTCACACAAACCTAAAAATCCCAAGGGCCGACTAATGTTTCAAATTTAAATTCTGTATCAAAACAATAAAAATATTAGAGTGCATTGATTGTGTAGAACATTTTAGTAAAACTACGTAGAACCAAAGTTTTAAAAGAATACAAATTTATAAAAGTTTTGTACTTTTGTAAATTATATTTGCTTTAAAGTGCACTAATCGTAAAAAAATTAAAATAAATTATAGGATATATCTGTTTTTAATTTTATATAATTTTCTCAGTTTCCGGTAACTGAACCTGGCATCATGTCTCCTTTTATTTTAATGTAAATTGAGTAAATTAAAAGTGTCAGATTGAATAGATTTTCTTGTTGTGGCTCAGTGTAATTGAAAAACATAGTCCATTAATTATATCGGCGTATATGAGCTACCTTTGGGTCTTGAATTTGTTATATGATTTTTGCAAAGATGATGCCGTTGGTTATAATGATGGATAGATTGATTATTTCGACAATGATGGACCATTATTATGATGACGATCATATCTACCACTTTGTTAATGATGGCGACGATGGGAGGGAAGATTGTAAAGCGATAGAAAAGCAGAAGAATTTGACCATTGATTCTAACAACTCATTCACTATTTGTGTCTAATTCTGTAACTAATAGCTTGTATATAAACCAAAAGACCGAAGTCCGCTTCACTTCATTAGGCTTTGTTTACTGTTTTTAATCAAAAACAGTGGCTTTAGTGTTGGACTCTTTGTGCTATTCCATTTTGAACCATTCGTTGACTGAAAAAAATCGTTCTAGAATGTACAATTCACAAGTCCACCATCACCCAAGCCGCTGAGCACAGTATGAGTTTGGCCTTTAACAATTCACAAGTCCACCATCACCCAAGCCACTGAGCTCAGTAGGAGTTTGGCCTTTAACAATTCAAAAGTCCACCATCACCTAAGCCACTGAGCTCAGTAGGAGTTTGGCCTTTAACAATTCACAAGTCCACCATCACCCAAGCCACTGAGCACAGTATGAGTTTGGCCTTTAACAATTCACAAGTCCACCATCACCTAAGCCACTGAGCTCAGTAGGAGTTTGGCCTTTAACAATTCACAAGTCCACCATCACCCAAGCCACTGAGCACAGTAGGAGTTTGGCCTTTAACAATTCACAAGTCCACCATCACCCAAGCCTCTGAGCTCAGTAGGAGTTTGGCCTTTAACAATTCACAAGTCCACCATCGCCCAAGCTACTGAGCTCAGTAGGAGCTTGGCCTTTAACAATTCACAAGTCCACCATCGCCCAAGCTACTGAGCTCAGTAGGAGTTTGGCCTTTAACAATTCACAAGTCCACCATCACCCAAGCCACTGAGCTCAGTAGGAGTTTGGCCTTTAACAATTCACAAGTCCACCATCGCCCAAGCTACTGAGCTCAGTAGGAGTTTGGCCTTTAACAATTCACAAGTCCACCATCGCCCAAGCTACTGAGCTCAGTAGGAGTTTGGCCTTTAACAATTCACAAGTCCACCATCGCCCAAGCCCCTGAGCTCAGTAGGAGTTTGGCCTTTAACAAATTCATGTGAAGCTTTATTGCCCTGAGCCATTCTTTCAATCTCTTCCTAGGTTTTGTTTATCCCTTTGATGTCTGTCTCCAGTTCCTGACCCATTGAGTTACTGTGAATTTGCACAATGATACATATACAACTTCTGTATGAACTTGTAGCAGTGGCAGATGTATACACATACAACTTCTGTATGAACTTGTAGCAGTGGCAGAAGTATACACATACAACTTCTGTATGAACTTGTAGCAGTGGCAGATGTTAAATTAAGGATCTCATAGAATCACATAAAGAACGTCGCTATCTTGTTGCGCAGATAATTATTAGAAATGTTAAACATGAATATCTAATGATGCTCTCACATTTGCTTCTTAAGTTAAATTAGCTCACACTGACCCGTGTTAAATTAACTTTATTACTCAACTGTGACTTATTCACATTTGTACTACAATCACATGTGATTGTCACGGAGTGTTTTGAGGGTGTTATGCATGTGTGGGTGTTCCCATGCTCCAGCGGGAGTTTATTAGTCATTTGAGTTGTTGTGAGTTGGGTATGCTTGCCTTGTAATATTTTAGTTACAAGCAAGGTTGTGAGCAGAGATTAAGACAAGCTGCTCGCTATAGTTATGTGTGAATGAAGCTCAGTGAAGTGCGAGTAGAGGGTCAGAGTGGTGCAGTGGATTTATGAAGTATCCTATTTTGTGGCTGTAGTTATTCCGAGAATCAGAGTGATTGTAGAATACTCGGGATTTGTTATGTCTCCAATGATTGTAATGGCCCTGCGCCCATTGTGACTTATTTGTGATATTATATATTCACGGAGATTGATATGGTTGTTGGAGTTGGTGTATTACTTCTTAGACAATGAGCTAGACGAGCGGTGTATGAGTGTTGTCTGATCTTCTACATCCACCCACATACACCCTACTCGTCACAGTGATACAGTCATTACAGACCATTATTCCGTAAAGTCATTTGGTAACTCTGTTCACATGTTGTTGAGTCTCACAAAACATTGTCACTTAACACCAGGTAACAACAGATACTTGTAAATATCCTATTTAACACTATAATCTTACACGGTTATTGTTCTGATACTTTTTGCGCGGCAAATAGGAATTTATATTTTAAAAAAGATGTGTCTCGCAGAAAGGCACCCATTCGCAGCTACTTGTGCTGTGATGTTATGACGTCACTTTGTTTTGTGTGGAGGATAGTGTGATTCATATAGGTGACATAAAGATGGCAGGGAGGGTAGTGTGATTCGCTTGCATAGCTAGGCGGGGTTGCCGCACGGAAGGTCCTGAGTTCGAGTCCTGGGTAAGCCACTCACGTCTGTTGTTTTTCTGTTGTCTAGTTTTCTACTTCTTTATTTCTTACGAGTGCCTGAAAACATACCTTTATGTTTGTCTAATATTTATTTACTGTTTACAGGCCTCGGGTTTCCCTTCCTTATGTGTTATAAATGTTTTGTGTGGATATGTTTTGTGTCTACATGTCAAACGTATTTATGATAGTGACCCAATGGATCTCTCAATAATATACAGTGTGTCCCAGGAATAAAGGTCAATACTGTTGGAGGTCATAGTATCGGTCATTCTAAGAAAAAAAAGTTCATATGAAATTGTGTCCCATTCCGAACGGTTTCTGAGACAGAACTGTTTGCATGTACAGCTGCAAAAATATTGATAATAAAAAAAGGTATTTATTGTTTAAATGACAAATTTGTCACAGTATATTCAAGTTATAACAAATTTTCGAAAATTGCACCCTCAATATCCAAGCACTTTACAACTCGTGTTAGAAGATGACGTGTTGCTTGTCTGAGTTGTTCTGTACGTTCCTGTATGCGGTCGATAGCATCCAATATGCGACCGAGTTATTCGTCTCGTGTATCAACATTTTATGTATACTTCATTCTCCATCCAACCCTATAAACAATAATCTAACCGGGTTAGGTCTGATCCACCGATTAGGGAAAGTTTCATTTAGATGTTGCATCACTTGTCGGAGGGTGTCACGGGATTTGCCTCCCCTTTGCTCTGCAGTAGTAGTCCACCAGTGACAAAACTCAAGAGTACCTAAAATAGGTCTTCAAAGGTGTCTACCTTCGTACAAGATTACTATTGGCAGAGTTGTAGATAGAAGGATAATGACGCTTCTATCTCAAGGGAGTTAAACAATATAATTCAGAAGTCACAAACAATGCTGCATAGGGCAGAGCACTATTTACGTATATCTGATCCGACAACTTTTGGGAAGTTTTAAGCAATGGTTTGGCTTGTTCAAGCCCCCAGCTGGTTTAATACAGCGATATTCCTTTTATAAGTATTGTTGGCTCTATGGCTATAAATATTTCTATATACGATTTTCGATCATACATGCGCTCTCTTATTTATAAGAACTGAATTAACTATGAGTTTGTAAAATTAACATATAACAAATTTAATAATCAATTAGTCTTTAACAAATTTATATAAATATGGATGAAAGTGACTTTAGAGTTTTTTTTTAGAGTTTAGATTTGTCTTCACTAAGACTTAATTGAGGACTGTTGGTCATTACTATCCGCTGCGTGCCTATTACAAAAGACTTAACTTGCTGAGTACGCAGTGGGTCGTTGTCAGGTCGTTTGTGATAAGGACTCTTCTCTAGAGGCGTCTAGATGAATTTCACTCCTAATGTCAAGGTGGGGGTGTTCACAACCTGTCCACTGTAGGTAGTTGGTATCGAATACAGCTTTTGAATCACAAAATTAGTGGCGAAGATTCTTACTTCAGACTGGTCTGGTACGAAGAACCGTCTTGTAGCGCCGAACAACGAAATTTACGAAAAATAAAAGAACAAATGCCTCAAAAATTACATTTGAGGGTTGAAGATTAACAGGCGCAGTGTCTCGCTGTCCACCCACCAATGTTAGCCTCTCTGAATAATTATTCTCCCTGAGTATACACAATATAATTCAGGTAATATGATTAGAAATCACAGTTATTCTTCTGGTCACTTAAATGGGGAAAATATGTCTGAACAGCGCGAGTGCAATGGCTTGCCTGAATTACAATTAACAGGTTACATATTCTCACAAAATGATACTATACACGCTGTGCACATCTGATGTAATCATCACTCACTTACTCACTGCTCCATTCGGAGTCTGGGGCCACCTCTGCTGTCGGTTTTCTGTGCGACTAGCAAGAAGCAATCACCAGCGCTTGTTGTAGTGGTTTATGAATAAACTATTTTCATATGTTGAGGTTACCAGCCTCGTATGACTTGTGTAACCACTTAACAAGTACAGACATGTCACAATTCACATGGTAAAATAAATGTTTACAACTTACCCCAAATTACTTGGGAACACAATCTTACTTACTACTTACTTAGTCGTTCCCCTTCTACCGTGAGGTGTAGAGGTTTGGAAGAGAGAGCGCCAGACTATTCTATCGGCTGTCTTCCTCCTGGCCTGGTTCCATTCTAGTCCTCGGTCCTTCAAAGATTGTCTAATGTTGTCCTCCCAGCGGACTCTGGGTCGTACTCGGGGTCTGGATCCTTGGCTCTTTGTTTCCCATGCTTGTCGTGGTAGCCGATCTTCTCCCATTCTGCAGACATGGCCAAACCATCTTAGTTGGGACTGTTCTACTTAGGTCTGTAGGGGGTGGCATTTTAGGCCTTGACGTATCGTCTGGTTGCGTACCATGTCTCTTCTTGTTACTTCAACCACCTTCCTCAGATACCTCATTTCTGAGGTTTGGCTCTGGCTTTTATGGGTTGTAGTCATTGCCCATGACTCGCATCCATATGTCAAGACTGGGACATAGGTGGAGCGGTATACAGCCATCTTCGTTTTGTTACCAACCTCTCTCTTGCTGAGGAATCCTCGATTTATGGCCTGAAAAAGTCTCCCAGCTGCTGCTTTTCGAGTGGCCAACTCTTCTTTGATGCCTCCCTTTCGGTCTATAATAGCTCCGAGGTATTTAAAGTGGTCAACCTGCTCCAGGACCTGTTCTCCCAACTTAATCTGATGCCTTCTTTCTTCTCGTGATATCACCATGGATTTTGTTTTAGAGCTACTTATGACCATCCCTCTCTTCTCCAGCTCTTCCTTCCAGACTTGCAGGTTGGATTGGAGATGTGCCTCTGATTTAGCAATCAGGGCAACATCATCAGCAAATGCCAGCTCCGCAATATAGACCTGTCTCATCTTCCAGTACCCCACTGAATACTTTCTTGTTCTCTCCTTACATGCCTTGATGACATCGTCCATAAGGAGTATGAAGAGGTAAGGTGATAGGATATCACCTTGTCTTACACCAGTGGTGGTCCTGAACTCTTCTGACTTATGGTTTGCTGTCCTCACATAATTTCTGCAAAACTTGTAGACGCTCTGTATAGCATGAATCAGAGGTGCTGGAATATTCTTCCTTGCCAAACAGTCCCAAAGTTTGCTCCAAGGGACCCTGTCAAACGCCTTTTCCAGATCTATGAAACAAAGATGGATCTCACTCTTATACTCAAGGGCCTTTTCACTCAGCTGTCTGAGTGTGAAGATTAGGTCTTGAGTACTTCGGTTTGCTCGGAATCCGCACTGGACCTCATCCAATTGTGGCTCAGCTAGGCGTCGGAGTCTCTGCTCTAGGATTCTAGAGTAGATTTTTCCAGGGACACTGAGAAGGGATATGCCTCTATGGTTTCCACACTGTCGGTTGTCACCCTTTTTGAAAATTGGTGTTATGATGGCGATCTCCCAATCCTTTGGTATGGTCTTGTTGCACCATGCTGCCTGTAGGACCCTTAAGAGTAACAGGTCGCCTGATGCTCCCATGTACTTAACCATTTCTGGTGTTATACCATCATGCCCTGCTGCTTTGCCCATCTTGATTTTCTCCAGTGCTGCCTTCAGTTCTTCCATCTTTATGTCATCTTCATCATCATTGGTTTCCTCTTCTGTGCTAGTGGTTATCATTGAGTTCTAAGAAATATTCTTTCCATCTTTCCATTACTTCCTTCGGGGCAGTAAGCAATTTGCCTTGCTTGTCCTTTATAAATTTGAGAGGGCATTGTTTTTCCTTCCTCATGTTCTTTAGGGTCTTATAGAACAATTTCTGGTTTTCTTGTGCATCTTTTTCTAGCTTTTCTCCAAATTCTTCCCAGGACTTCTGTTTTGCTGCTAGCACTTTGTTCTTTACTTCTGTTCTGAGTGTCACATATTCTCTATATTTTTCCATTTGTCCTGTTGTGTTTTAAGCTCCTAAGTATTGTTTCCATGCCATTTTCTTCTCTCTTATTTTTTCTTTGACTTCCTCTGTCCACCAAGGTGTCCTCTTTCTCTGGTTCCCAAGTCGGACTTCACCACATGCTTCTGCAGCAGCTGTCTTTATGATATCCTTGAATTTAATCCAGAGGGTTTCCAAGTCATCAGGTTGTTCTTTTGTGTTGCTCACCGCTGCAGCAATAAGCCCCTGATATCTGGTCTTAATTTCTGGCTCTCTCAGCTTGTAGGTCCTAATGCTCATTTCTCCTGCTCGTTTACTTGGTTTCTTGCGTGATGTTGAGCAGTTCCTAGGCTGAGCAACTCTTTCAGTTGTTCGTTTGATTGTTAGCAGGTAGTGATCACTTCCAATCTCTGGCCCCCTCCAGACTCTTGCATCTCGGACATATTTGAATGAGCTTCTCCGAACAATGGCATAGTCGATCACTGACTTCTCATTCTTTGTTGGTTCACATCTAGTGTATGCATGTATGCGCTTATGGGGGAACTTTGTGTTTGTAATGATCAGATTCTGCTCACTGCAGAATCTAAGGAGTCGCTTTCCATTGTCATTGAGAGTATCTTCTCCATATCTTCCGATAACTCCACCCCATCTAGCATGGTCATTTCCAACTCTGGCATTAAAATCTCCGAGCGTGATAACTTCATCTAGGCAGTCATCCACTGTCCTTTGAAGCAGCTCGAAGAATTCCTCCTTGACCTCTTCTCTCTCATCCTCATTTGGCCCATTCACTATGACCAGGTTGACTATGGTGTCTCCTTCTTTTAGTTTCACAACCATAATGCGCTCTGAGACAAAGTTCCACCCCTTGATACTATCTTTTTGATTTTGGGCCACAATGCAACCCACACCCCCTTTAGCTCTTTCGGATATGGGTACACCACTGTAGAGCAGCGTGTTGCCATTGAGATCCATGACTCCTTGTCCTTTTTTCTTTGTTTCCGTTATAGCCAGGATTTCTAGTTTTGCTTTCCTCATCTCTTCCACCAGCTCCTCTTCCTTCCCATTTATACTTTTTGTGTTCCATGTTCCATAAATCGTAGTCCGTAGTCCGTTCCAGTTCGTCGCCTTTAGAATCAGTCCGGTTTTCTCTCTTGTGTTACTCGTAATCGTGGTTTAAAGCAAACAGGTGATTGGCCTGTTGTGCCTTTGCATGGTGGAGGGGCTGCCTCCTTACGGCCTCCATGCAGGCCGCCCTCCTCCTTTTTCATCCGGGCTTGGGACCGGCATGGGCGGAGTTCGGGAACACAATCGCATAGCACAATAGAATGGAAACAGCAACTTTGTTTAGATGCTTCGAACACTTGGTCTGGAAAATTTTAGTATTCCTCTTATGACGGGTGCTCTGATTCCTTAAGTTTCCAGTCTTGGTATTTAAAATTGCGGGTTCTCTTTTAAGTTATAAAGACGCCCAAATACTTTTGATCTGTCACTTTTAATTCTGGAATTCTAGTCCGATATCTCTCTGGCTCCTGGGAGTTGCTAATTTGACGTTCATGCGGTCTGATTTGTGTCTCCGATTTCGCTAGATTATATTTCCGACAAACTTGCCAGTGAAAGTCCAAGTCTATTCCGGCACTCAAATTAAACCAATGGTAAGCTCTTTAAAACTATGAGGGTTGGGGTGTTAAATCATATCTATCCCCCGCGTGTTTTAAAATACCAATTTTAAAATGTAAACTCGTGACCTCTTTTAAATATGGCGGTAATACTTCCGATTGTATTTGTACAAACTCACAAACACATCAGTGTACTTATTTCCTGGCTAATGCCTTCCGCCAATATTGTATCCTCTGACAGGTTATTCGTACTATTGCTACAGAGGTGTGTCGTGGAATATTCTAATCCACATATATAAATTATCAAGTAAATATAAAGCCTAATAAATACATATAATAAATAAAGGAAGAGGAATGGTAAAGAACAGTGCTGTCACAATGACTGTACTCGAAATCCCCTTGTTTTCTACTGCGTATGCAAATTGTAACGTTTCACGTTGATATTAAAGGCCTTCTGCAACATACACGCGTTTCCCAAACACACAATAAAATGTGCTGCCTTTCTAAGAAAAACCTTGAAATATGCAAGTTGACCTAAATTTTAAATTCCATTCATGTCTTTTTCTACACTATGTTACCAAGATCAAAAGACAGATGGACAAAAGGATAGCGAGAAGGGAGAGGCAGAAAGCCGAACACTAAACCCGCGTCGCGCGATACACAATTACTACTATCACGCGTGTTAGGCTACAAGCACTAACTTTTTCGGACGGACAGTGATAAATTCACTACCCTTCCCAGAGTTAGGTTTTAAAATCATAAAAAAAACGCTTATTAGGAAAGATAACAATAGATGGGTTTACGGTTGAAAACATAACAGTACCCAGACAGCACATCTTCGAAACAGGAGGTAGAAAATACATATTTTGAACGCAGCCACGTAGCTCTTTTAAATTTGGATATTTGGGTTCCTTAGGGCTTGCTGACAAAGAATATGTAAAACGTTACGCAAATAGTCCAGGAATTAATAAATTATAACCAAAATAAAATAGTGGGGATGCCTGACAACATAAAATCATTTCTGCTCATAAAATTTTTTTATAACGTGTTTGAACAAAACCTTACGTTACAGAAATAGCCTAACATGTAAACTCCAAATTGATTGGAGCGCAACAAATGAAAGACTAACCACGATTGGTCGGGCTATAAATACTATCTTTCGTTGTTAGGGGAGACGTGGAAAGGTAACATTTTTTCAAACACTTGTCGAAACGTGGCCTCATTGGCTAGACTCGCTGATATACTCACTTAGGAGCGTTAGTTCGAGACCACTAGTGCAAATAATCTTGATAAAGCAACAGTGCGTTGAAGCCAGCTCATATTTGTGTTAAATAAAAGCCTGGAACATAAGCAGATGGGAATTTGTGCCAGTAAATGTGCCAGAATTCATTGCTAATCAACGTATCTGTGTTTATTCTATGAATTGTGGTAAGCTTGAACCATTCAGTATCTTTTAATGAAAATTGAATGTAAATTGTTAATTTATGCCTGTATATATATGTGTAGTTCAGTGGCAAACAGGAGATAAAGCCTATAATGCTCCAGCCTGAACAGAGGGTGTCGGAGGGAAGTAAAACGGCATGGAATGGCCAAATAGTACACTGACACCTGGATGATTGACTAGAAAGAAATAATGCTGGAAGTGCAGAGGCGTGGTAACCATTAAGGAGGTAAATACTGGTATAAAGTATTTCAGATGAAGCTGACAGTTGGCCTAACGCTCTGAACTCAATGTTTGTGATGTATTGTGATCAGTGTAAACAGAGAGTATAAGTTAGTTATGAAGTAGAAGGTACATCCTTCTTGTTTACAGGGACCGTGGTCTTGATGGTACTGAGCAGCACCTGGTCAGAGCTTTGCTGAATCCAGAGTCGGACAGCATACTCCTTGGTCCATTTAGCTATCAGTGAGGTGTCTCCAGAGCCCAGAGGAGAATTCGAGCAGAGGAGTCCTTCCCTGCCGCCATCACGCAAGATAAGCTGATTTGGCCAGCTGAGCTCAACATTATGTCCCCTCATCTTGAAATAACTTTGTAAAAATAACATTCAGAGGGGAATTTAATTGTATTAATATCAGGAACTGAGAACATCTCCAATACTAGTCCCAAAAGACAAACTATTGAAGTCATGATGACAAATACCAACAGAGCTTGAACAAAACAAAACCAGTATTACCTCATATTACTACTACACAACTGACACACATAGGATATTTTTAATAATATATGTCACTACAATATTCATATTGATAAAGTCTGTACATATACTTGTAATTAAAATTGATTGTGATTCCTGGTTCCTTTGTATTTGAATCAGGACACATATACCTTTATGATAACAATGAATACATATTGTTATTTGAAAAGTTATCAGTGACTCCTTAAGATATTCTCATAGAGTGTTATATGTATGTGAGTGTCACAGTGTTGTCAAGAGTAGTGGATTAAATTAAATTGTTTATCTGTCTGTTGTTGTGACTTACACTTCATCATACACATACCCTAGACACCTAACGTAGTCATCACACTATTCCAGAATAATTCTGACTGAGATATATAGATATGTGGTAGCAAGTAAGGTTATCTATAATACACTACTCTTAATAGATATAGATACCTTCACAGCTGATCTCAGTCAGTACACTAAGTCCCCTATAAATATTTATAACATCCCACTTCACCACATATATTGGGGGCTCGTCCGGGATTTTGAATCTTTCCCTATTAAAAATAGTGGGGGTAATTCACTTCAGGGAATATAAGAATTAAAAGGTATCCTTGGGTGGAATTAAATAAGGTTGAGCTCACGGTGCCTGTGTTGTCCATTATATATATTTAGAATTTGAATTGTTGGTTAGACATTGTAGAAATTTACCTGATAGACAATGGCGGACCTGGCCAAGTTTCGATCTGCTGCTGTTCAGACTGCAAAAGAGTTAGGATTAGATGGGCAAGTTATGGTTGCCTATGTCACCACGGAATGTGACAAATTTATTGAACGCGAAGAAAGAAGATTAGAAAAAGAGGCCGAAAGAAAGTTAGAGGCTGAGACTAAGAGGTTGCAAGCTGAGGCTGAGACTAAGAGGTTGCAGATTGAGGCTGACAAAGAGGCTAAGAAATTGGAAGCAGAAAGAGAAGACAAAAGATTAGCTGCAGAAAGAGAAGAGAAGAAATTAGCTGCAGAAAGGGAAGAGAGGAAATTAGCTGCAGAAAGGGAAGCAGAAGATAAAAGATTACAAAGGGAACATGAGTTACGACTAAGGGAGTTTGAGTTTCAGGGCCATGCTCCTGAAAATGGTGCCAGTCCCTTTGCCTCTGATGCCACTGCTAGCCAAGGAGCCTCAACCTCAGCTATGAATTTTCATTTAGATCATTTTGTTGAGAAAGACGATGATATTGAGAGCTATATAAATAGGTATGAGCTATTAGCTACCACATATGGGTTAGAGAGAGAAAGGTGGAGCTTAAAGTTATCTCAGGGACTTCGTGGGGCAGCTTATGAAGTTTTTGCAAAAATGAGCAGAGGTGATCAGGAAAATTATGATATGCTAAAGCAGGCTCTTTTGTTAAGATATGAAAAGAATGCTGAATTTTATAGGAAAAAATTTAGGAATGCTAAACTACTGTCAGGTGAAACCTATCACCAGTTCTCTGCACGAATAGAGACATACTTGGAGAAATGGACTTCTCTGGGGAAAACCCAAGATCTTAAGGAAATGGTCCTTATAGAGCAATTAAGAGAGTCCATGGCTCCAGACCTGAGAAAGTTTCTCATGGAACAAGGTGCAGAGAGGCTGGATGAGTTGCTAAATGTTGCTGAAAGGTATCAAGCAGCTCAAGCAGAGGTAACAGGTAATAAAAAGAAACAAGTGGATAACTTTAGGGCACCACAGAACTTTAATAAATTTGATCCTAGGGATCAAAATAAAGGTAAGCACCAATTTGATAGGCCACGGTATGAAAATAAAAATAAATTCCCACAATTCGATGAAAGGAAATATGATGAAAGAAAATCTTTCAACCAAGGAAAAAGGTGGTGTAAGAATTGTCAGATGGACAATCATGACACTGACCGTTGCAGAAGGAAACCTGTGTATATGGCAACCCTTCAGGTCAGGTCGACCTCAAGACAGGAGGAGGATATTATGTTAGATACCACTCCAGAAGAGATGAGGAAGGCACAGGCTGGGGATACAACACTCAAGCCTTGTTTCAGAAAATTGTCAACTTGTCATACAACTCCAGGCAAGGGAGATTTTTACATGAAAAACAAGTTGATGTATAGGAAGACTGGAGCTAGATCCAAAGGTCACGGACAGCTGGTTCTTCCAAAAAGATATAGGGCAGACTTAATAAGGAGCCTACATGTGAAACCAGATGGGGACCATGAGAAGATAGGTACCATCATTCAAAAGGTGGCTCACAATTATTATTGGCCCAAAGCAAGATGGGACATTGAGAATTTTGTAGAAAGGTAGTATACCATGTACAACTTAGGTATCATTCAGGCGGCGGCGTGTGACTTTTATATAGCAAAATACTCGATCGATTTGAGGCGGTGGCGTTTCAGGCGGCGGTGTATGACTTTTTATATAGCGATATATTTTAGCGGCGGGGCTTCCTCTGACGATCAGACGTATGACTTTTTATATAGTAATATACGATAATGGTGTTTGTTTATACAATATATATAAAAAAATATAAAAAATCGATAATGACGGAAAATTTAAAAAATCGATAATGTTGGGTTACTAAGAGGGTTTTTGAAGTGCCTTTTTTGGGCTGGCGTGGGTGATGATGTAGCTGGCGGGGTGGGTTAGGGTGGATTTTTGTGTGATGTGGTAGTGTATTGGTGTGTTTGTTTAGACATATATACACACATATATATACATTCATATATACGGAGATGTGGTGACGTTGTCAGGATGCATCTGTGGTGACGGAGGCTTAGGTTACTAAGGGGTTTTTTAAGGGAACGGGTATTGCTTTTTGGCTGGCGGTGATGCCTCATGGGTGTGTGCTGGGGTGTAGCTGGTGGATGTATGTATGACGCAGGAGTGACGTGTTAGATAGAAGTATATAGTTAATGATCTCTTTTAAAAGAATACTTGAGTAAAGAGGAAAATATAAAAATCGATAATGTTGGATTAGGTTACTAAGAGGTTTTTTGAAGTGCCTTTTTTGTGTTGGCGTGTGTGCTGATGTATGTTGTAGGGGTAGCTGGCGGGGTGGGTTAGGGTGGATTTTTGTGTGAAGTATTGTGTTGATAGTGTATCGATGTGTTTGTTTATACATGTATACAATATATGTATAAAAAATATAAAAAATCGATAATGTTGGGTTACTAAGAGGGTTTTTGAAGTGTCTTTTTTGGGCTGGCGTGGGTGACGATGTAGCTGGTGGGTTAGGGTGGATTTTTGTGTGATGTTGGGTGTGTTTGTTTAGACATATAGACATACATATATACATTCATATATACAGAGATGTGATGATGTTGTCAGGATGCATCTGTGGTGATGGCGACTTAGGTTACTAAGGTTTTTTTTAAGGGAACGGGTATTGTTTTTTGACTGGCGGTGATGACTCATGGGTGTGTGTTGGGGTGTAGCTGGTGGTTGTATGTATGACGCAGGAGTGAACTGTTAGATAGAAGTATATAGTTAATGATCTCTTTTAAAAGAATACTTGAGTTAAAGAGGAAAATATAAAAATCGATAACGGGGACTTAGGTTACTAATGGATTTTTTAAGGAAGCGGGTATTGTTTTTGTGCGAGGGGGAGGATGACGATGTATAGTGGGGTGTGTTGGGGTATGGGTTATTGTGTGCGTGTATTTTAATTGTTGTATATACAATATATATATATATATATATATATATATATATATATATATATATATATATATATATGGGAGTGAAGTGTTAGAGACCTAGGTCTACCATCGAAAGTGCGACACGGTATTGTTGTGTATTATTTATTTACATATAGACATATTTTACAACAGTTATACGAACAGTTAGACGATAGACTTAGATAATAAGAAGACGATATATTTAGACTTTTAGACAATAGGAAGACGATAGTTAGACGATATATACATATAATAGGGAGATATATTTAGACAATAGGAAGACGATAGTTAGACGATATATACATATAATAGGGAGATATATTTAGACAATAGGAAGACGCTATATACAGAGACATACAAACAGTTATACAAACAGTTATACAAACAGTTATACAAACAGTTATACGAACTGTTAGACGAACATTTAGACAAACAGTTAGACGATATAGGTAACAAAAAGCGTTTTAGTTAATATAGTTTTATATTCAATAGTGTTTTTGAATTAGCAAACAGGAGTATATATAGTATTTTTTACAAAATGGACATTGATATTTTATCAAATGAATATACAATTATATGGTGTAATTTTTTAACGTAATACATTTTCACATAGTGATATGTACAATTGAAAAATAATTATATGGTGTATTTTTTAACATTATCAAACATTTTCACATATGAATGTACAATAATACATATTTATATAGGTAGATGTATGTTCAAAATATACAATATCACAGGGGTACAGGCCAGACCTTGAGGGGTGTCGTCACATTGTCGTCATATTGTCGTCACCTCGTAAGAAATATTTTATGTGTAGAGACAGTTTAAATGTTGAGGTGTGATGTGGTATGGTTTTGGAGGTGGAGGAATTGTGTGCTCTGAACCCGATATTTTTCCCACCCTGTGCCTGTTGTGTGTTGAGGACGTCTAGGAATGTGTGTTTGTCTACTTTGTTGTGGTGTTTGTTCAAGCGATTGAGTGGTTTTGAATATGATATAGATAGAAGGATGTGGACGGGATTGCTTCAACATAATATTTTGTATTGGGTCTGTTTAATTGTGCGTTTGTGATAATATCGCTGTCGTGTAAGTTTGAGACAAAAGATTTGAAATCTGTAAGATTTTTGACTAAGTGGGGTTGGTCTAACACACAACTATTATTATTTGAGGCATGAAATAAGCGTAATTCGTTTGTTTCTCTGTGTCTCAAAACTACGTGGTGACTGAAGTTAATCTTGAATCTTTTTGTCTGTTGTGTAAAGACAGGATGCAAAAGACTTTCCCATTCAATTCTTTGGTTATTATGGAAAAAAGTGAAAGTCGATAAATATTTGTGGATGTTAGCGTGTGTTTTAATGGCGTCCCAGTTATCAGTGTAGATTTGTTTTATATCATCCTGTAGGTCTTGTAAGCTGTCTTCTTCAGCCGTCAAGCGGGGTTTTTTTATATGGGGGTTGGGTATTGGTCATTGGGCGTTTCTTGGTCTGACCTTTTTTTGGTGGGTGAGATGGGGTGGAACTTATTGAATAGGGGGCTCTTGGTAGTGTGGAAGTTGTTGTGGTGGAAGAGGCCGCCATAGCGGCTGAGTCTGACTGGGGATTCGGTGCTGTTGATGGGGCATCTGGTAGTATTGTCTGTGGGTTCGCCGAGTCTGGTGTTACTGTGACACCTGTTGTTGTTGGTGTTGGGGTGGTGTCTGCTGTCGGGTTCTGCGTTGAGGTAGAAAGCTGGGTAGGGATAGCGGTGTGTTGGTGTTTTCTGTGGATGCGTAGATTGTCACGACGAGTAAATTGTTTCCCACAAATGTCACAGCTAAAACCGGGCATTGAGTGCCTGGTCTTGCTGTGTCGTAATAGGTCGGCGCGCCTCGTGAAGGTCTCCCCACATCTGCTACATAACAGCTTGGTTTGTGCCATTGACGTGTCTGTTTGTGCTGAGCTGGACCCATGTTTATTCTCTATGTGACGTTTCAGCGTATCGGGTCTTGTAAATACTATGCCACAGTCAGGACACTCGTGATTGGGGCGGTCGTGTGCTGTGGTCATATGGCGAGTAAGATCATGACCTCGCTTGAAAACAGACTGGCAGCGTAAACAAGCATAGCCCCGCTGTTGAGTTGACTCCATCTGGGAAAAGATGAACAAAAAGACGTTACTTACACATAAAATTAAATACATGTAATGAGAGAGAGAGAGAGAGAGAGAGAGAGAAAGAGAAAGAGAGAGAGAAAGAGACAAAGAGAGATCGCATAAACAGGTAAATAAAACACAGTCTTTTTTTTTTTTTTTCTGTTATCAAAGGAAAGAGGTGTTAACATATCAGAATGGTCCCCGCGCAGGCTGTGACAAAGATATTGATTTAAAACCCAGCCCGTTCGCGAGACAGCACCGAGTTGACCTGTCCTTTTTTTTAAAATAACGAAAATATAAGTATTTATTAAAGTGTATGTTAGTTTCAATCATGGTTATGGCAAGGTGACTTAATGTAATATGTTGATTGTATTATCTCTATCTTTTTCCGTGTGTAGTTCAG
Organism: Oreohelix idahoensis; assembly: GCA_024509875.1. NCBI lineage: Eukaryota > Metazoa > Mollusca > Gastropoda > Stylommatophora > Oreohelicidae > Oreohelix > Oreohelix idahoensis. The sequence continues at coordinate 425,812 of JAMPIV010008509.1, forward strand.
TATTGTTTTAAAAGCCAAAAAACGCTATTTTCTAAACTATTATGTTGTCTAATTTTCACTGGCTGGTTAGGTAGTTTGTAGTGACTCGGGTCCTTAGTTATTTTTAACGTTATATGTTTGTAGTTACTATGAGAAGTTCTTTATAGAAGCAGCTTGTGAGTACAGAAATACGAATCGAGCGCATGTGTTGTGGAATCAAATCAATTTATCGATCTACCCAAACATCTTTGCGCTACATCCAAGCAAGTATTTGAAATAGACTATTACTCTATACAAGTTTAGAGTGTTGTTATCAGAAAGTATTATAAGTTTTAAGTATCACGGATAATTTTTCAAAACCCAAATATAATTTGCTTTCGCACGAGTTTAACAATAGACGAGAAACGTAGATAAGGTTTAAACTAAGGAATTTTTCTCGTTATACCCACCACATAAAAAATAAGTCGGATAATTCTTAACTTAGCTAAACCATACACACATGTAAGAATTTAACAAACAACTATTATTAAAATACCTATTAGCCTAGACATATTAACTTTGAAACAGCCTTTACCAACACTGGCTAGCGAAAAAGCGAATACACAGACATGTCTTTTAAATAGAAAACAGATATTTAATACAACACACGGATAAGGAATAATAAGTTAGTCTCGGAGTTAACATCTTAACAAAACACACAGATAAAAACAACAGAGATATTTATTTATATTTAACACCTTAATACAAAAACACGAAGACCGAAAACATAAACGAAAACAAACGAATACAACCAAAACAGATATTTTTAAAGATATTTATTGTATATAGCCTACTGAAAACAGCTATATAAAAATATTTATTTTTTATGTGTAAAATATATATTTTAACTCCCTATTATTATTTTTATATTATTATAGGAAAAAAACAGACGAATACAAACATATACATATACCGAGTTTACATTTAGAACTTTGTATAGGGTTTTCTTCCAGTCTCTGAGTGTTAAGAAAATACGCCTAGGAAAACACAAACACATACCCAGATATTTTTCCACAGAATACCCTTAAAAAGACACAGACATATATCTCTTAAAGGTCAGAGATATTTAACACAAAATACGAATAAAAACAGAATAACATACGTTTGGTGGTGAGCTGTTGCTTTTTCAGAAGTTTGATATTAGAAGGCTTTACGACTAAGCACAGAGACGTTCGCCGGTCCAGGTCTGGTTAAAGAATGAGACATGTCTAAAACAATTCATGATTAAGACAATGACTTTCCAATAAAAGTAGTCCGAGTGTATGAATTTCGTGATGGAACCCGATTGGTTGTTGTGTAGAGATACTGTTTCAGAAAATAGTTCGCGCGCAAGTGCTTCGTCATGGTTTGGTCGATAAAAACGTTATCATAACGTATGAACAGGAAAATTGACCCCACCCTGGATTGAAACCAGATCACTGACCCGCACAAAAAACATCACGCGTAAATTTCTGTTCACGTCACTAGGGCAAAACACAATCGAACAATAGTAGGAAATTTATAAAAGAAACATTCCTGCGTTCATGTGTTCAAATCTGCTACTTAACGTTTTAGCTTTTTTTTTTTATGTCCTCGACACGACAGAAATATGCCCTCGACACGACAGAAATATGTATGTGTAATGATAGAAAATATGACCTCGAGACGATAGAAAGACGCCCTCTAGACGACATAAATATGTATGTGTAATGATAGAAAATATGACCTCGAGACGACAGAAAGACGCCCTCGATATGATAGAAATGTGACCACCGGGCAACCAATATTACATTAGTAAGAGATAAGCAAAGAAAGCTCATCACGACAGTAAAGAGACAGGAAACAAGATGGGCAGGGCATATCAGAAAAACTCTGAACAAGGAACCATCAGAGACACAGTTCAATGTTCCTCAAGCTGAAAACGATCAAGCTGTTAATACAAACATTCCACGGGAGGAAGAAATCATCACGGCAATCAAGGGGTTAAAGAATGGAAAAACGCATGACCACGATAACTTAAATGCAGAGTTAGTAAAGTATGAACGTGTGTGTGTATGACCAAAGGCGTTAAAAGAAAAAAAGCTACGTGTTTTGAGTTTTATTAAACATGGATGAGAGAGAAAAGAGAGAGAGAGTTAGAGAGAGGGAGAGAGAGAGAGAGAAAAAGAAAGAGAGAGAGAGACAGAGAGAAAGAGAGAGGGAGAGAGAGAGAGAGAGAGAGAGGGAGAGAGAGAAAGAGAGAGAGAGAAAAAGAAAGAGAGAGAGAAAAGGAGAGAGAGAGTTAGAGAGAGGGAGAGAGAGAGATAGAAAGAAAGGGCAAGAAAGAGAGAGAGAGAGCGAGAGAGTGAGAGAGAGCGAGAGAATAAAACACAGTCTTATTTTTAGGCTGTTATGAAAGGAAATAATTTTGTTTAACAGACCTGCCCGCGCAGGCTGTGACAGAAAAGATATTGATTTACAACCAAGCGATCACGAAACAGGTGACAATTTTCCCTTTCAGTTAAAATAACGGAGATTTAAGTACTAACGTGTTTGGTAGTTTGCACCATAGCAAGGCGTTTTTCTTTGTGTAGCTAATGGTATGTTCTAAATATTCTTTTTAATGTGATAAAAGTGTTTATTAATTTTTTGCGTTATCAGATTCTGTCTTTTTTATATTTGTTATGTTAACACAAATAAATCTCACATAAATAACAACACGGATAAGTTTTAGTCTTTTTTCCTAGTACATAATCGATTAGTCTTATCAACCACTCTTTACAAATGTTATGTCAAGATAAAAAATACAAATTTAGTATCTGAGTTAACACAGATAGACTATTTTGAAATAGATATTCACCAATACTGCCTAGTGAGAAAACGAATACGCAGACATATCTTTTTGTTTAAATATTTAATACAACACACGCATAACGAATACACTTATATTTTTAAAGATATACATCATAATATAGAGTACCGAATACACACACACACACACACACACACACACACATTTAGAACCTTGTGTAGGTTATGTCTTCACAGTGTCTGTTAAGAAAAAATATGCCTAGCGAACAACAACGGTCAGATATTTAAACAGAGAAATAACAGCTATATATTTAACATTCTAACGTGTTTCTCACTTTTTTTGTTAAGTTTTTATTTCAAAAATACTTTGTTTGATACTCTATTTTATTTTATTTTTGTAAAACTTTTGTTTAAAATGGTTGGTCGCAAAGAAAAAAGTTATCTCTAACGGCTTTCTTTCCTCGTCAATAAACCATCTGCCCGCATTACAAATAAACGATAATTGGCTTTATGCTGGAACGTAACGAAACAGACATCGAATTAGAAACATCTGTCACTAGGTAAATAACGGCTCTCGATTTTTTCGAAGGGCTCAAGTAGTAGTAGGGTATGTACAACTTAGGTAGTATTCCGGTGGCGCGCTGGTGGCGCGGATGGTGGCGCGTGACTTTTATATAGCAAAAACGCCTGGTGGCGCGTGACTTTTATATAGCAAAAAAACGGTGGTGCGCGGCGCAAGATGGCGGACTTGAGCTAACAAGGGGAGGTTATTTGGGTCAAGATGGCGGACTTGAGCTAACAAGGGGAGGTTATTTGGGTCAAGATGGCGGATTTGAGTTAACAAGGGGAGGTTATTTGGGTCAAGATGGCGGAGTTGAGCTAACAAGGGGGCGGACTTGAGATAACAAGGGGGAGATAATAGGAAGAGGCGGGGCAAGATGGAGGGGTAGAATACTACCTAAGTTGCGCATACCCTACTACTACTTGAGCCCTTCGAAAAAATCGAGAGCCGTTATTTACCTAGTGACAGATGTTTCTAATTCGATGTCTGTTTCGTTACGTTCCAGCATAAAGCCAATTATCGTTTATTTGTAATGCGGGCAGATGGTTTATTGACGAGGAAAGAAAGCCGTTAGAGATAACTTTTTTCTTTGCGACCAACCATTTTAAACAAAAGTTTTACAAAAATAAAATAAAATAGAGTATCAAACAAAGTATTTTTGAAATAAAAACTTAACAAAAAAAGTGAGAAACACGTTAGAATGTTAAATATATAGCTGTTATTTCTCTGTTTAAATATCTGACCGTTGTTGTTCGCTAGGCATATTTTTTCTTAACAGACACTGTGAAGACATAACCTACACAAGGTTCTAAATGTGTGTGTGTGTGTGTGTGTGTGTGTGTGTATTCGGTACTCTATATTATGATGTATATCTTTAAAAATATAAGTGTATTCGTTATGCGTGTGTTGTATTAAATATTTAAACAAAAAGATATGTCTGCGTATTCGTTTTCTCACTAGGCAGTATTGGTGAATATCTATTTCAAAATAGTCTATCTGTGTTAACTCAGATACTAAATTTGTATTTTTTATCTTGACATAACATTTGTAAAGAGTGGTTGATAAGACTAATCGATTATGTACTAGGAAAAAAGACTAAAACTTATCCGTGTTGTTATTTATGTGAGATTTATTTGTGTTAACATAACAAATATAAAAAAGACAGAATCTGATAACGCAAAAAATTAATAAACACTTTTATCACATTAAAAAGAATATTTAGAACATACCATTAGCTACACAAAGAAAAACGCCTTGCTATGGTGCAAACTACCAAACACGTTAGTACTTAAATCTCCGTTATTTTAACTGAAAGGGAAAATTGTCACCTGTTTCGTGATCGCTTGGTTGTAAATCAATATCTTTTCTGTCACAGCCTGCGCGGGCAGGTCTGTTAAACAAAATTATTTCCTTTCATAACAGCCTAAAAATAAGACTGTGTTTTATTCTCTCGCTCTCTCTCACTCTCTCGCTCTCTCTCTCTCTTTCTTGCCCTTTCTTTCTATCTCTCTCTCTCCCTCTCTCTAACTCTCTCTCTCCTTTTCTCTCTCTCTTTCTTTTTCTCTCTCTCTCGCTCTCTCTCACTCTCTCGCTCTCTCTCTCTCTTTCTTGCCCTTTCTTTCTATCTCTCTCTCTCCCTCTCTCTAACTCTCTCTCTCTTTTCTCTCTCATCCATGTTTAATAAAACTCAAAACACGTAGCTTTTTTTCTTTTAACGCCTTTGGTCATACACACACACGTTCATACTTTACTAACTCTGCATTTAAGTTATCGTGGTCATGCGTTTTTCCATTCTTTAACCCCTTGATTGCCGTGATGATTTCTTCCTCCCGTGGAATGTTTGTATTAACAGCTTGATCGTTTTCAGCTTGAGGAACATTGAACTGTGTCTCTGATGGTTCCTTGTTCAGAGTTTTTCTGATATGCCCTGCCCATCTTGTTTCCTGTCTCTTTACTGTCGTGATGAGCTTTCTTTGCTTATCTCTTACTAATGTAATATTGGTTGCCCGGTGGTCACATTTCTATCATATCGAGGGCGTCTTTCTGTCGTCTCGAGGTCATATTTTCTATCATTACACATACATATTTATGTCGTCTAGAGGGCGTCTTTCTATCGTCTCGAGGTCATATCTTCTATCATTACACATACATATTTCTGTCGTGTCGAGGGCATATTTCTGTCGTGTCGAGGACATAAAAAAAAAGCTAAAACGTTAAGTAGCAGATTTGAACACATGAACGCAGGAATGTTTCTTTTATAAATTTCCTACTATTGTTCGATTGTGTTTTGCCCTAGTGACGTGAACAGAAATTTACGCGTGATGTTTTTTGTGCGGGTCAGTGATCTGGTTTCAATCCAGGGTGGGGTCAATTTTCCTGTTCATACGTTATGATAACGTTTTTATCGACCAAACCATGACGAAGCACTTGCGCGCGAACTATTTTCTGAAACAGTATCTCTACACAACAACCAATCGGGTTCCATCACGAAATTCATACACTCGGACTACTTTTATTGGAAAGTCATTGTCTTAATCATGAATTGTTTTAGACATGTCTCATTCTTTAACCAGACCTGGACCGGCGAACGTCTCTGTGCTTAGTCGTAAAGCCTTCTAATATCAAACTTCTGAAAAAGCAACAGCTCACCACCAAACGTATGTTATTCTGTTTTTATTCGTATTTTGTGTTAAATATCTCTGACCTTTAAGAGATATATGTCTGTGTCTTTTTAAGGGTATTCTGTGGAAAAATATCTGGGTATGTGTTTGTGTTTTCCTAGGCGTATTTTCTTAACACTCAGAGACTGGAAGAAAACCCTATACAAAGTTCTAAATGTAAACTCGGTATATGTATATGTTTGTATTCGTCTGTTTTTTTCCTATAATAATATAAAAATAATAATAGGGAGTTAAAAATATTTATTTTACACATAAAAAATAAATATTTTTATATAGCTGTTTTCAGTAGGCTATATACAATAAATATCTTTAAAAATATCTGTTTTGGTTGTATTCGTTTGTTTTCGTTTATGTTTTCGGTCTTCGTGTTTTTGTATTAAGGTGTTAAATATAAATAAATATCTCTGTTGTTTTTATCTGTGTGTTTTGTTAAGATGTTAACTCCGAGACTAACTTATTATTCCTTATCCGTGTGTTGTATTAAATATCTGTTTTCTATTTAAAAGACATGTCTGTGTATTCGCTTTTTCGCTAGCCAGTGTTGGTAAAGGCTGTTTCAAAGTTAATATGTCTAGGCTAATAGGTATTTTAATAATAGTTGTTTGTTAAATTCTTACATGTGTGTATGGTTTAGCTAAGTTAAGAATTATCCGACTTATTTTTTATGTGGTGGGTATAACGAGAAAAATTCCTTAGTTTAAACCTTATCTACGTTTCTCGTCTATTGTTAAACTCGTGCGAAAGCAAATTATATTTGGGTTTTGAAAAATTATCCGTGATACTTAAAACTTATAATACTTTCTGATAACAACACTCTAAACTTGTATAGAGTAATAGTCTATTTCAAATACTTGCTTGGATGTAGCGCAAAGATGTTTGGGTAGATCGATAAATTGATTTGATTCCACAACACATGCGCTCGATTCGTATTTCTGTACTCACAAGCTGCTTCTATAAAGAACTTCTCATAGTAACTACAAACATATAACGTTAAAAATAACTAAGGACCCGAGTCACTACAAACTACCTAACCAGCCAGTGAAAATTAGACAACATAATAGTTTAGAAAATAGCGTTTTTTGGCTTTTAAAACAATACTGAACTACACACGGAAAAAGATAGAGATAATACAATCAACATATTACATTAAGTCACCTTGCCATAACCATGATTGAAACTAACATACACTTTAATAAATACTTATATTTTCGTTATTTTAAAAAAAAGGACAGGTCAACTCGGTGCTGTCTCGCGAACGGGCTGGGTTTTAAATCAATATCTTTGTCACAGCCTGCGCGGGGACCATTCTGATATGTTAACACCTCTTTCCTTTGATAACAGAATAAAAAAAAATAAGACTGTGTTTTATTTACCTGTTTATGCGATCTCTCTTTGTCTCTTTCTCTCTCTCTTTCTCTTTCTCTCTCTCTCTCTCTCTCTCTCTCTCTCTCTCTCATTACATGTATTTAATTTTATGTGTAAGTAACGTCTTTTTGTTCATCTTTTCCCAGATGGAGTCAACTCAACAGCGGGGCTATGCTTGTTTACGCTGCCAGTCTGTTTTCAAGCGAGGTCATGATCTTACTCGCCATATGACCACAGCACACGACCGCCCCAATCACGAGTGTCCTGACTGTGGCATAGTATTTACAAGACCCGATACGCTGAAACGTCACATAGAGAATAAACATGGGTCCAGCTCAGCACAAACAGACACGTCAATGGCACAAACCAAGCTGTTATGTAGCAGATGTGGGGAGACCTTCACGAGGCGCGCCGACCTATTACGACACAGCAAGACCAGGCACTCAATGCCCGGTTTTAGCTGTGACATTTGTGGGAAACAATTTACTCGTCGTGACAATCTACGCATCCACAGAAAACACCAACACACCGCTATCCCTACCCAGCTTTCTACCTCAACGCAGAACCCGACAGCAGACACCACCCCAACACCAACAACAACAGGTGTCACAGTAACACCAGACTCGGCGAACCCACAGACAATACTACCAGATGCCCCATCAACAGCACCGAATCCCCAGTCAGACTCAGCCGCTATGGCGGCCTCTTCCACCACAACAACTTCCACACTACCAAGAGCCCCCTATTCAATAAGTTCCACCCCATCTCACCCACCAAAAAAAGGTCAGACCAAGAAACGCCCAATGACCAATACCCAACCCCATATAAAAAAACCCCGCTTGACGGCTGAAGAAGACAGCTTACAAGACCTACAGGATGATATAAAACAAATCTACACTGATAACTGGGACGCCATTAAAACACACGCTAACATCCACAAATATTTATCGACTTTCACTTTTTTCCATAATAACCAAAGAATTGAATGGGAAAGTCTTTTGCATCCTGTCTTTACACAACAGACAAAAAGATTCAAGATTAACTTCAGTCACCACGTAGTTTTTGAGACACAGAGAAACAAACGAATTACGCTTATTTCATGCCTCAAATAATAATAGTTGTGTGTTAGACCAACCCCACTTAGTCAAAAATCTTACAGATTTCAAATCTTTTGTCTCAAACTTACACGACAGCGATATTATCACAAACGCACAATTAAACAGACCCAATACAAAATATTATGTTGAAGCAATCCCGTCCACATCCTTCTATCTATATCATATTCAAAACCACTCAATCGCTTGAACAAACACCACAACAAAGTAGACAAACACACATTCCTAGACGTCCTCAACACACAACAGGCACAGGGTGGGAAAAATATCGGGTTCAGAGCACACAATTCCTCCACCTCCAAAACCATACCACATCACACCTCAACATTTAAACTGTCTCTACACATAAATATTTCTTACGAGGTGACGACAATATGACGACAATGTGACGACACCCCTCAAGGTCTGGCCTGTACCCCTGTGATATTGTATATTTTGAACATACATCTACCTATATAAATATGTATTATTGTACATTCATATGTGAAAATGTTTGATAATGTTAAAAAATACACCATATAATTATTTTTCAATTGTACATATCACTATGTGAAAATGTATTACGTTAAAAAATTACACCATATAATTGTATATTCATTTGATAAAATATCAATGTCCATTTTGTAAAAAATACTATATATACTCCTGTTTGCTAATTCAAAAACACTATTGAATATAAAAACTATATTAACTAAAACGCTTTTTTGTTACCTATATCGTCTAACTGTTTGTCTAAATGTTCGTCTAACAGTTCGTATAACTGTTTGTATAACTGTTTGTATAACTGTTTGTATAACTGTTTGTATGTCTCTGTATATAGCGTCTTCCTATTGTCTAAATATATCTCCCTATTATATGTATATATCGTCTAACTATCGTCTTCCTATTGTCTAAATATATCTCCCTATTATATGTATATATCGTCTAACTATCGTCTTCCTATTGTCTAAAAGTCTAAATATATCGTCTTCTTATTATCTAAGTCTATCGTCTAACTGTTCGTATAACTGTTGTAAAATATGTCTATATGTAAAATAAATAATACACAACAATACCGTGTCGCACTTTCGATGGTAGACCTAGGTCTCTAACACTTCACTCCCATATATATATATATATATATATATATATATATATATATATATATATATTGTATATACAACAATTAAAATACACGCACACAATAACCCATACCCCAACACACCCCACTATACATCGTCATCCTCCCCCTCGCACAAAAACAATACCCGCTTCCTTAAAAAATCCATTAGTAACCTAAGTCCCCGTTATCGATTTTTATATTTTCCTCTTTAACTCAAGTATTCTTTTAAAAGAGATCATTAACTATATACTTCTATCTAACAGTTCACTCCTGCGTCATACATACAACCACCAGCTACACCCCAACACACACCCATGAGTCATCACCGCCAGTCAAAAAACAATACCCGTTCCCTTAAAAAAAACCTTAGTAACCTAAGTCGCCATCACCACAGATGCATCCTGACAACATCATCACATCTCTGTATATATGAATGTATATATGTATGTCTATATGTCTAAACAAACACACCCAACATCACACAAAAATCCACCCTAACCCACCAGCTACATCGTCACCCACGCCAGCCCAAAAAAGACACTTCAAAAACCCTCTTAGTAACCCAACATTATCGATTTTTTATATTTTTTTTATACATATATTGTATACATGTATAAACAAACACATCGATACACTATCAACACAATACTTCACACAAAAATCCACCCTAACCCACCCCGCCAGCTACCCCTACAACATACATCAGCACACACGCCAACACAAAAAAGGCACTTCAAAAAACCTCTTAGTAACCTAATCCAACATTATCGATTTTTATATTTTCCTCTTTACTCAAGTATTCTTTTAAAAGAGATCATTAACTATATACTTCTATCTAACACGTCACTCCTGCGTCATACATACATCCACCAGCTACACCCCAGCACACACCCATGAGGCATCACCGCCAGCCAAAAAGCAATACCCGTTCCCTTAAAAAACCCCTTAGTAACCTAAGCCTCCGTCACCACAGATGCATCCTGACAACGTCACCACATCTCCGTATATATGAATGTATATATATGTGTGTATATATGTCTAAACAAACACACCAATACACTACCACATCACACAAAAATCCACCCTAACCCACCCCGCCAGCTACATCATCACCCACGCCAGCCCAAAAAAGGCACTTCAAAAACCCTCTTAGTAACCCAACATTATCGATTTTTTAAATTTTCCGTCATTATCGATTTTTTTATATTTTTTATATATATTGTATAAACAAACACCATTATCGTATATTACTATATAAAAAGTCATACGTCTGATCGTCAGAGGAAGCCCCGCCGCTAAAATATATCGCTATATAAAAAGTCATACACCGCCGCCTGAAACGCCACCGCCTGAAATCGATCGAGTATTTTGCTATATAAAAGTCACACGCCGCCGCCTGAATGATACCTAAGTTGTACTGATGAAAAGGCAGAGGAAAACATTACATCTTCATACCAATATGTGAATGAGCTGACCACTCGGTTAAAAACTGGCTGGAAACTTGCCAATGAAAATTTGAAACAAGCCAGGAAGAAACATGCTGCCTATTATAACAGGAAGGCGAAAGACAGAAATTTGGCTGTGGGAGAGAAAGTACTGCTTCTTTTGCCCGGGAGTCAGAATAAGTTACAAATTGGATGGCAGGGTCCATATACAGTTCTAGAGAAGGTGTCTAGAACAAATTATAAGATAGATAAGAAGGGGAAAGAAAAAATCTATCATGTGAATCTCCTGAAGAAATATTTGGAAAGAGAACATCAGGAAGAGACACACTTGTTGACCTTGTCCATCGCCATGGAGATGAAAAAGGAACCACTTTCATCATTTGAATATCCATTACACCCCTGTGAGACAGCAGCACAGGTGAAAATCAGTACACATTTAACGAAAACTCAGAAAGAGAGAGTGCAACAGGTTCTAAATAATCATGCAGAGGTGTTAACAGACCGACCAGGGCATACAAACCTATTGGAATATGATATGAAACTAATAGACTCCACACCTGTCTGTATGAAACCATATTCGATTCCGTTTGCTAAGGAGAAAGCTTTGAAGGAAGAGATAGACTATCTATTGAAGGAAGGAATTATTTCGCACAGTGAGTCTTCGTATAGTTCCGGTGTGGTACTCTTAAGGAAGCCCTCTGGAGAACATAGACTCTGTATAGATTACAGGAGACTGAATGCTATTACAGAAGGACAGGTGGATCCATTGCCGGATACAAATCAGCTGTTTGCCAGGCTAAATAAAGCTAAATATTTCTCAAAAGTGGATCTGAGTAAAGGATACTATCAGATTCCAGTAAAGCCTGAGGTTAGACCATACCTAGCTTTTAGTACCTCAGAAGGACACTATGAGTTTAATAGATTGCCATTTGGATTGAAGAATGCGCCTAGTGTCTTCTCTAGAATGATGAGAAAATTATTGGATCCTCTGAATAATCCCTGTATAACAAATTTTATGGATGATATCCTTATAGCAACAGAAACATTTGAGGAACACATTGACTCTCTGAACATGCTGTTTGATCGACTTAGGGAGGCAAATTTAACAGCCCGACCAACCAAATGTTGCGTTGGATGTAAAGAATTGGAATTTTTGGGACACACAGTTTATCAGGGAAACATGACCCCTGACCCAAAGAATTTAGAGAAACTACAGAAAGCCCCGAGACCACAAACCAAGAAGGACGTGAGATCCTTTGTCTCATTATGTGGTTTCTACCAGAAGTATATCAAAAACTTTAATTCCATATGTGCACCGTTAACTGAATTGACACGTAAAGGACATCCAGATCGCATTACATGGACACCACAATGTGAAATGACTTACCAAGAATTGAAGGAAAAGCTCACAAGTAAACCCATTTTGAAATTACCTGACTTAAGTCAAGAATTCATAGTAAGGACGGATGCAAGTAATATTGGGTTAGGAGCAACTCTACTACAGAAATCAGATGCATTGGATGGGGAATTAAGCCCAGTGGCATATGCTAGCAGAAAGTTGAATAAAGCTGAAATCAACTACTCAACTAGCGAAAAAGAATGTCTTGCAGTAATATGGGCGATAAAGAAATTCAATATTTATCTATATGGGAAGGCATTTAAGTTGCAAACAGACCACAAACCGTTATCGTTTCTAGCACAGGCTAGGCATGAGAACTCCAGGTTACTCCGATGGTCTTTACTTTTGGCTCCATATAATTTTAGCATTGAGTATATATCTGGAAAAACCAATTTGGGAGCGGATTTTTTAAGCCGCCATCCGTGTGATGAGAATCACCGTAAACCCCAGAAATAATAATAAATTTCTCTATGTGAATATAGAATAAAGGACTGACATACAATGTCTGTTTTAAGAGGGGAGGTGTCGTGGAATATTCTAATCCACATATATAAATTATCAAGTAAATATAAAGCCTAATAAATACATATAATAAATAAAGGAAGAAGAATGGTAAAGAACAGTGCTGTCACAATGACTGTACTCGAAATCCCCTTGTTTTCTACTGCGTATGCAAATTGTAACGTTTCACGTTGATATTAAAGGCCTTCTGCAACATACACGCGTTTCCCAAACACACAATAAAATGTGCTGCCTTTCTAAGAAAAACCTTGAAATATGCAAGTTGACCTAAATTTTAAATTCCATTCATGTCTTTTTCTACACTATGTTACCAAGATCAAAAGACAGATGGACAAAAGGATAGCGAGAAGGGAGAGGCAGAAAGCCGAACACTAAACCCGCGTCGCGCGATACACAATTACTACTATCACGCGTGTTAGGCTACAAGCACTAACTTTTTCGGACGGACAGTGATAAATTCACTACCCTTCCCAGAGTTAGGTTTTAAAATCATAAAAAACGCTTATTAGGAAAGATAACAATAGATGGGTTTACGGTTGAAAACATAACAGTACCCAGACAGCACATCTTCGAAACAGGAGGTAGAAAATACATATTTTGAACGCAGCCACGTAGCTCTTTTAAATTTGGATATTTGGGTTCCTTAGGGCTTGCTGACAAAGAATATGTAAAACGTTACGCAAATAGTCCAGGAATTAATAAATTATAACCAAAATAAAATAGTGGGGATGCCTGACAACATAAAATCATTTCTGCTCATAAAATTTTTTTTATAACGTGTTTGAACAAAACCTTACGTTACAGAAATAGCCTAACATGTAAACTCCAAATTGATTGGAGCGCAACAAATGAAAGACTAACCACGATTGGTCGGGCTATAAATACTATCTTTCGTTGTTAGGGGAGACGTGGAAAGGTAACATTTTTTCAAACACTTGTCGAAACGTGGCCTCATTGGCTAGACTCGCTGATATACTCACTTAGGAGCGTTAGTTCGAGACCACTAGTGCAAATAATCTTGATAAAGCAACAGTGCGTTGAAGCCAGCTCATATTTGTGTTAAATAAAAGCCTGGAACATAAGCAGATGGGAATTTGTGCCAGTAAATGTGCCAGAATTCATTGCTAATCAACGTATCTGTGTTTATTCTATGAATTGTGGTAAGCTTGAACCATTCAGTATCTTTTAATGAAAATTGAATGTAAATTGTTAATTTATGCCTGTATATATATGTGTAGTTCAGTGGCAAACAGGAGATAAAGCCTATAATGGTCCAGCCTGAACAGAGGGTGTCGGAGGGAAGTAAAACGGCATGGAATGGCCAAATAGTACACTGACACCTGGATGATTGACTAGAAAGAAATAATGCTGGAAGTGCAGAGGCGTGGTAACCATTAAGGAGGTAAATACTGGTATAAAGTATTTCAGATGAAGCTGACAGTTGGCCTAACGCTCTGAACTCAATGTTTGTGATGTATTGTGATCAGTGTAAACAGAGAGTATAAGTTAGTTATGAAGTAGAAGGTACATCCTTCTTGTTTACAGGGACCGTGGTCTTGATGGTACTGAGCAGCACCTGGTCAGAGCTTTGCTGAATCCAGAGTCGGACAGCATACTCCTTGGTCCATTTAGCTATCAGTGAGGTGTCTCCAGAGCCCAGAGGAGAATTCGAGCAGAGGAGTCCTTCCCTGCCGCCATCACGCAAGATAAGCTGATTTGGCCAGCTGAGCTCAACATTATGTCCCCTCATCTTGAAATAACTTTGTAAAAATAACATTCAGAGGGGAATTTAATTGTATTAATATCAGGAACTGAGAACATCTCCAATACTAGTCCCAAAAGACAAACTATTGAAGTCATGATGACAAATACCAACAGAGCTTGAACAAAACAAAACCAGTATTACCTCATATTACTACTACACAACTGACACACATAGGATATTTTTAATAATATATGTCACTACAATATTCATATTGATAAAGTCTGTACATATACTTGTAATTAAAATTGATTGTGATTCCTGGTTCCTTTGTATTTGAATCAGGACACATATACCTTTATGATAACAATGAATACATATTGTTATTTGAAAAGTTATCAGTGACTCCTTAAGATATTCTCATAGAGTGTTATATGTATGTGAGTGTCACAGTGTTGTCAAGAGTAGTGGATTAAATTAAATTGTTTATCTGTCTGTTGTTGTGACTTACACTTCATCATACACATACCCTAGACACCTAACGTAGTCATCACACTATTCCAGAATAATTCTGACTGAGATATATAGATATGTGGTAGCAAGTAAGGTTATCTATAATACACTACTCTTAATAGATATAGATACCTTCACAGCTGATCTCAGTCAGTACACTAAGTCCCCTATAAATATTTATAACATCCCACTTCACCACAAGGTGGTCCAGTGGAAGCGATTACGTATTATCACCTGTGTTTGCGTAAATCCCTCAGATGGATATCTTAGACAGCCAATCTGGCTTGTTTTCCATCGACCGTGCGCGACCACCTTGTGCCAACAAAGATTGTCTCTAAGGAGAGAACGAAAATTGATGAAAAGGGCACAATTGATTTTGTCACAGAGGTCCTCGAGTGATTAGGTTGTCTCCTCCAGCCTATCCGTACGACTGTACTTTGTCGGAAGACAACTTTTGCCTCCCTATCAAGAATAGATAAGTTTATCTACACACACACAGCTATGTGACAACAAGACACACAAACGTGAAAAACTACGGATAAATGGGTATGGATCTGACCAACACACAAAAGTAAGTTTCTTTGTAGTTTATTATCATTAAAACTCTACAACATCAAAATATCTAAAGGGAAAGACCAGAGATTCATTTACATACATATGAAATAAAGCAGAAAAAGTGCACCCTCCCCCAATGGAGAAAAGAACCCTAAAATTATTATCCGAAAGGTTGAAGGTTAGCACTCTGTTACAGAATGAACAGTATTGGTACTCTATGAGACCCAGTAAAATAAACGAACTTTTAGACAAATCAGATATATGAATATTTTTTCCGCAAACAAGAAAAAATTACTCGCATACTCTTTCAAACAGTGGCCACTCTCACACTCTTACCTAATTGCCTGGTATCGTAGGTCTGTAATATCCCTTGATAATAGAATTACTCCATGAATATATTATCTATTGTTACTTAATATTCTGTCACTCCAGTTGTCGCAGATCCAAATTTGCCCCAGTCCATCCCCAGAAACTAGTTAAATGAGGTGAACGCATAATAGGGCGCTTTTCCTAGAAGTGTTATTATAAATAGTTCAAACTGTGAGAGTTCTTGAGGTTCACTCTTTAACGGGAAAAAATACTTCCAGTATTGGAAAACATCTGGTTGCTAAAAATAATGTTCGTATGATTATGATGGTTCTTCTATCGGCCTACTCTGTGTTAAAAGCGCCGATTCTGCACAGCGTAGGTATTTAGAGAGGTATACTCCCCTTGAATTACGACTGTCAGTCTGGATAAAATAAGGTTCACCACTTGTGGCTGGTAAAAATATAAATCTGGGTTTGGTAAGTCCAGTGTTAAAAATTTGTTATCCTCCAATACTCTCTGGCGAGTACCCGTTCACAAATGAAATTGGTGACGCACAAGCCAAGAAAAGAGAAAATAACAAATCCAAAAAAGAAAAAGAAAAAAGACCGCTGGCCGCCCTTGTGATCAGGTCTGCGAAGAATAAAAGAAACATTTATATAAAAAATATGCTAATCCTATTCCTACACACAAGACGCTCTCTTCTCCACTCCGTCAGTCCTGATTAAATTTAAAAGGCACACGGTGTTTCCTTACGCCTACCAGTTAGCAGACACCGCTGGCGCTAAGTTCGGTCGGACTGAATTATGTTAATTCGCCCGGCCCTGTTCGCGCCGGCGTTCAGCATACAATGTTTCTTATTATTTAATCTCTCCATACACGCTACCTAAACAATGATCGCCTGTGGAATTAAATTGTCGACGTCTGTTGGCTTTTGCCGTATATAATTAAAATAATAGACACTATAACAAATATGCACAAATGAAATATAACGTTGTATTCTATCCTTCACTATCAGTTTACTGTCTATACGGGTAGCGTATTTAACCTATTAATAGAATATCTGGTAGGACATCGCTACGCGTTACTTTATTTCACTCGTTTTACTAGCGAGAAACTCTAAGTGAAGAATAAATGTTAAAAGCTATCACTTAAAAACATTAGCACTGTTATCCTTTACCAGAAAATTCAGAAATGAAATTCCACGACAACTAGTAACATATATATATATATGTATCTCTGGTGTTATTATAAATAGTTAAAACTGTGAGAGTTCTTGAGGTTCACTCTTTAACGGGAAAAAATACTTCCAGTATTGGAAAACATCTGGTTGCTAAAAATAATGTTCGTATGATTATGATGGTTCTTCTATCGGCCTACTCTGTGTTAAAAGCGCCGATTCTGCACAGCGTAGGTATTTAGAGAGATATATATATATCATTAGGATTTTCTGATCTCTGAATGCGTTAATTTCGCGTTCCGGTGTTACTCAGAATTCAGAAGTTAAGCGTATCAAGATAAAAGACTTGCGGTCGGTCGATGAGGTTTCTCGTCGGAAGTTTTTCGACAGGCATCAAAAGACTTTCTGTTCGGCTAACGGGTTCCCTTGTAGACTGCCCGCTTCTCAAGATCAAAGAGCCCAAGGTTTTCTAACTTCCCTTGAGTAGAAACTTCAAAAGGGTCTGTGTGTTTGTCTCTCCCACGTGCTTGCCTATTTGATAACTATTATGGTTGACAGATGCTCGCGTGAGGGGACGAAGTAAACACAGCCTGATTTGCTTCCCTGTTATGACTGACAGGTCACGCAGTTTGTAAACATTTCGTTAGCTCGTGTTAGAAGGAAAGAAGTCGGGACAAAATGGTACGATGCAGAAATAGACAGTTGGTATATATGCCTGTTTAGCTAGAAAATCAGAGTGCAGCTAATAGGTTCCAGTAAGCTGTCAGATTATACTGTAGACTCTTTTTTCCATTACACGTCACAGTCCTGTCTTATGATCTTCTGAAATAACGGGACCAATCAACATGTCATCGATGATACCGCACCACATACTGATTGAGAAACGACGTTGAAAGTTTGATTCCACAGTACCATGTGGATTTTCGTGAGACCATCGATGAGCATTACAGTGTGTTGTTGATTCCGTTGTAAGTGAAAGTAGCTTCACCAGCGAATAGTGTAAATGGAAGCAATTGACGATTAGTATGTAACCAATGACACAATTCTAGTCACATGGCACTGTCCCCTGGGTGGAGGTTTTACACACACTGTAAGTGAAATGGATTCAAGCTGTCTTCATGTAATGTTTTCCATACGCTTGTTTGTGAAACACCGAAACGTGTAGAAATTCTCCGTGTGCTAGCAGTGGAGCAACGCTCTACCATTTGAAGAATGTTCACCTGTTCATCTCCATTTTGTTGACGTGCTTGCTCAGATTAAACACGAACGCTTGGAAGAGCACTACATTTACGCAATGTATTGAACCCCTGTGTCGGCGTCTGTGGCCTAGTGGATATGAACGCAGTTTCATTATCCAGATATACCAGGTTCGAAACCTGCTGCAGGCGGTTTGGTAGCAGATCGCTTTGTGTGGATTTTTAACAATGGTATAAGCGGCATACCGTTCAGAAAGCAATGGCAAACTACTGAATGAAAAAAATTGCCTAGAAAAATCACAAACAGCCAATAAAAGCTGGGGTTGATTGCCACGTCTTGTAAAGGATAAGCAACTAACATTGAACCCCTTGTAAATCTCATTCGATCCGGAATTCTGCGGTTAGGAAACCGTGGACGGTATTCTTCAACAGCATCAGTGGCACTACCATCGCAGAAACGAATAACATACAGCATGTCTGCATATTCGACCTTTGTGAAGATGCGCGGCATGTTTAAACTTCTGAAATGTCGCTGTCAGCAATCACAACAGCCAACTCACACTTAACACCGTATCACATATTTCCAACAATTGCGTCATGGAGGGAGGAAAGGAAATTGCAGCAAGACAAATTCAAACAGATCTATCCCAGAAACCGTTCGTAATGGGACATATGTTCATATGAACTTTTTTTCCCCAGTATGACCGATACTATGACCTCCGAAAGTATTGACCTTTCCTCCTGCGACATCATGTTTATGAATTGTGTATTGATATAGAACTGAAATTATTGGATCAGTCGCTCTGCTAATTTATTACAGGTGTGACAGCGGTGGTGGTTGTATCAATTCTATAATGTGTGTCCACCTGCCTGCCCAGGTTCTTTGCCTCTTTTATTAGTGATGACATAATGCATAATTACAACAGTCACACACACAGCGAGCGATGACATAACGCCATAGTTAACTGAAATACTGTTTATTTACACGTGAATGGATCGTTGCTGTCGCTTTGCCCTCTACAACAGTGGTCCATCACAGAATTATACAATGTGTAAGTTCTTCCTTTCCTCACTCTCTCTCGTTCAGTATCGAATCTACACCTTATGACCTTTAACCATCAGTGATCATTCAGGTGCTATAATCTACTTCTGTTCTTTCTTCCTAACAATTTCTTAGTCTATTGTTATATATCATCTCAGTGTTCAGGTTATCTATTGGTAGTACCGGACCTCTTCGGGGTTGTTCCTTTCCCTTTCATCACTGAAGAATGGGACTACTGTATATATATATGTATTAGATTTTCACCCTACGTACCTTTTTTCCTTTATTGAATTGAAATCTAACTCACACCGTTCCTCCTTCTTAGACAAGAATTCTCACTATTCAATATGTTGGGATAATCATCACCCAAACTCGTCTCCCTGCCTGAGATAAATTTACCACATACAAGGGGATTGACATAAGTCTTGGGCCTGACCATGAAGGCCATGTCACAGAGAGCTGAAATTTTGTATAGTGTTTATTCCTTTTCAATATAGCCACTGTCTGAATTGACACACTTCTGCCATCTCTGCTTGACCTTGAAAAGACCTTAGGAGTAGAACACCCTATTTTTCAAACTAAACCAGACATCACATGCCGGTATAACCTCTTCATCGCTGTCAAAATGATTTCCTTTTAGCTGTTTTTTAAGATTTGGAAATAGAAAAAAAGTCTGATGGAGCCAAATCTGGAGAATATGGTGGGTGTGGAAGAATTTCAATATTCAAATCGTTGGCTGCTAGCTGCACAAGCCGTGCTTTGTGAGAGGGCGCGTTGTCTTGAAGCAAAGGAAGATTTTGAGTGCGCATATATCCCTCGTTTCCTGGTCACAACCTTTCTTAGTTTTGTGAGAAGATCTGCATAGTACTGTCCATTAACTGTGTTGCCACGAGGCAGATAATCTTTCAAAAGGACACCTTTCCCGTCCCAAAAACAGTCAGCATCTCTTTTCCTGCAGATTTCTGCGCCCTCGACATGACAGGTGTTGGGGAGCCCGGGGTTTTCCATTGCATGCTGGCAATTTTGGATTCGGAGTCAAAATGGTGTACCCAAGTCACATCTACTGTCACCATGATCTCCAAAAATTTTTGGACTGACACTTTTTGAGCAACTGTTAACAGCAATTTACCCTCGTTTTCTTCTGTTCACGTGTCAACAGTCGCGGAACCCAGCGTGCACACACTTTTCTCATGTTCAGTCTGTTGTGTAAATTTATATAAACTGTTCTTTCATTTAGTTTTACTATACTAGCTATCTCCACAATTGTCATTTTTCGATCCTGGTCAATGATTGTCTTCACTCTTGTTGCATTTTCATCGTTGCACTCCGAGGCTGGTCTACCAGATCTTGGCAGATCAGCAACATTTGAGCGGCCGCACTTAAACTGTTGACACCAGTTTTTTTTACCGAAGTATATGAAGGACAAGAATCACGAAACACTGGTTTCATTTCCCTGTGTATTTCTGTAGGGGATTTTCCCTGAAACATCAGAAATTTTATCACAGCTCTGGCCTCCTTCTTTTCCATTGTTTTGTCAAATCTTTGGAACAGCAGATCCGGTCAATGGGGTACATTGCGCCGTGCACCGTAGTGGAAAAACCCATTGAAGAAACAAACTTGTACTTTACACATTCAGTGCAAATATGATGAACTTTAAATGTGCCAAGTTTTATCTTCCTCCTGTGACTCCTTTATGATCAGGCCCAAGACTTATGTCAATCCCCTTGTAGTCTACTTGAGTTCTGCCCTCAACATGGCTACTAGCGTATATGTGCGACCTGCACTCTCTAACTCATGCCTCTGGACTCTGCTGAAAAGCGTGCCTTAACTGGATTTCCGTTCACCCCTTTTCTCATGTACATTCTTTTTCGCGCATCTCCTTTTTCTACTCCATCTGAACCTTCCTATTTCTAATTCTCCTTATTCGGTCCCTTTGCCTGCCAGTCGTTCCCTCTATCTGCCACACAGGTTACAGTAAAAGAATCTTTATTCCTTTCATAAAATACGTCTCAATTACTTATCATTGCGTCATATCCTAACGCTTGGTCTGTTCCAGTTTTACATTTTCAAAGTGATTGTGTCAATAACCTCTTCCAGCTGTCTCTTGTCCCTTATTTTTAAGCCTATAATATTAATTACTAGATTGACAAGTGTCACCATTTTTCTGGGATTGCTTGCACACATGCTAAAAGTGCCAAACTATCACATTTAGTTTTGTTCTAAGGTGGCGCGTGTCAAGTAACAGTGCCCCGTAACGACTTAGTAAGTGTCAGATAGGTCCTCTTCTATTTTGCTGGTTCTCATATAATCCCATCTGTTTTTCTTATAATGGTGAGTGGGTGATTAAAGAAACGGAAAAAGGTAATTCGTCTCACTAGGACAAAAGAGAAAGAAATGCCAACGTTGCGGCCATAAGGCCTTCGTCAGGGTAAGGAACAGTGGCGGTTCCAGGGGGTTGTCATTGGGGGTGCTGCACTGTTCATTCATTTCAAATACTAAACATAATACTCACAAATTGTGACCACCATGTGAAATATCAACCCAGACACAAATGATCTTCCTTATCAGTCATTTCTGACCAAAGGAGCGTACCTCCCGAAATAACTTTCGGTGGCACGAGGTTGGGCAATGTTAGATCAAGCTGTTGCCCATGCAGCATGACCCGGCCTGGATATCAGAGGAACGGTCTAGCCGATACAGTCTGACACCAGTAGCAACAGCCTAGTCACTAGTAGGATACGGAACTTGCCCTCCAATTCATCTTCCCATTTAGTCATTACTGTATTAGCTCTAGAATTGCCACAGTTATCCAAGTACGCACTATTTCTCGTGTTTAAAATTTTCATTGTAACTTCCCTTTAATTAGAGATAATTTATACGAGCTGCGATCCGTTGCAGCTCATGATAAAAAATTCAAACCAATTGTAATTCGTCTCTAGCTGTGTGTATGACAAGCATTCGCTTATAAGAGGTCAAGGTCACTTGAGCTGAAATCGTTCGCAGCACATACGGTGTTAGATAATTTTTTTATTTTATTTAACCCCTCCGGTGTAACCTCAATTTTTTGGTCTGTCCGTATTATGTATTATAATGTAGTAGAGACAGCAGTATGCAGTCCTTTTCTTTGGGAGTGCTGCAGCTCTACAGCTCATTAAAGAAAGCCGCCACTGGTAAGGAAAGACACCGAGAACATAGTAAACAACATGAAAAAATAAATATAAATGTTTACAACCCGTAAGATTCACTAGTGAGCGTCGTCTTCTAGTTTGTTAGATCGTGAAATGAAAACTCAGAATAGACATGTGTCGTAAGATGGTCACGCTCACAACCAGGCGATATCATCATTTCGATGGACTTGGACCCAAGTAGCCAAGTGACTATTACTTCTTTTAATTTTCTCCTGTCTTGAGTCAACGATCGGCCTGTCTTTCCTTGTTGTTTTCTTATTTTTTCTGGTTTTTTCTCTCTTTCCTTTTGATGAATGCCTGCCTTTAGCCAATGTGTGTTTTCTGCTTACAACTCACATGTTTTGGTCTTAGGTGTCAGTTTATTATAGTATCAAATATACATCATTTTAACTGAAGTAATGGACATGAACCACGTGTTGTTTCTGGGCATCTGTGAGGTAAGACACAAAGAACAGGACTACTACATGTAATGACAATCAACTAGCTTGAGATTGTGCATGGACCTGGCAAGCTCATCATGTAAGACAAACTGGTATATAAACCACAGCTACATGAGCGCACATATACTTTGGTGCAGGTTTCCTTCAAGGAGTCTGACTGCAGTAGTTGATCCATGCTCCATAGGGAGAGACAGTTGAACAAGGAATGAATGAATGAATTCTATATAAACTCGTTGTTTTATAATTAACTCCCTGGGATCACGGCGGAGTGGGGGGGGGGGGGGGGGGGGGGGGGGGGGTTGCGGATAACCCACTTCCACATTTATTCTCACGCAGATTAGACTCACAGAACTATCGAACCATACCGCAACAGACGGATTGAAGATTGAAAAAAGGCCACTTAATTCACTCTTCCGGCAACAGCGACTGCAATGCGCTGATTAAAGAACCGATATAAACGAGCAATCAACGGCTTCCATTTTCAAACTGTACTTAAAAGATTCCGTGCAGTTGATATAAAACAGGCATTCTATCATCAATGGCTTTTTTTTTTTTTTTTAATCCATTTCACTGTCTCACCGCTGAAGGAAGAAAAAAATAAGTGTTGCAGTAATGTAGCCGGCTAGAAGCCGGTTTAGTATTTTGCATGATCAACACAAAGTGAAATGTTTGTTTTACCATTTGCATTTCGGCGGTCCGGAGTTAAAAAATATCAGCATAGAGCAGAATAATCAACTTTCCTAGATGGATGCTGGCGTGGAAGTGAAGGATTTGGGATAGTGTGGTAAGATCGCTAGTGTGAAGCTCATGACGTGAATAAAACAGGTGCCGGTGTGACAGAGGAAGGGTGGAAGTTGAACATCGATGGATAGGATACATATTGAAGAAACCTGTTGATAGAATTACAAGACAGAACTTCTTAAATCCTCACGGTAAGAGAGAGGTAGAAGAGATCAAAGAACACATGGAGAACTGAAGACAGGCGTGAAGAGGGTGAAGAAGAAATGAAAAGAATTGAGCTGATGTAACGGGACAGGAAAACTTGGCAGACGTTTGTTGAAGGACTGTGCGCCTTGGGTAGTTAAAGGATGATAATCATGATGATAGATCTTCAGTGACTTGTCTCCCCATAGGACAGTCATGTTCCTAAACATACTTGCTCTTGCAGTCCGGTATGTGATCAATATTTGCAATTTATAAATTTGACAAGCCGCCCAGTTTTACGTTTAGAAATCCTCGCTTAATTTGTGTCTGAAATTGCTCTAAAGATAATCAATTTGATTAAATCGTTGCTTTCTTTCTTTAAACGTATTCAAGTCGACGACTGAAAGTGAACGAAGAATCTTTGCTTTGTTTGATTGTTTTCTTCTTTTTTTTTTTCCTACCAGTGCACACCAGGTCTCATTCTGCGCTTGCCATTTTCAGTATTCTCTTCCCTGTCGTGTTTTGTAAGTATGTCTTTTGTCATGAGTTCGCCTTTGAAATGGTATGACAAGGTCACCAATGTGAAACTGATGACAAGAACCAGACAAGTGCCAGTGGAACAAGAGCAGAGAAGAAGACTCTGGCGATGGATAGGACATACACTGAGGACACCTGTTGATAGCATTACAAGACAGTCCTTTTATGGAATTCCCAGGGGGAAAAAAGGCAGATGTAGACCAAAAACACACGGAGAAACATGAAGAGGAAGACTTGGCATTATCTGATGTCATGTGACAAGAGGACTTGGTATGTGTTTTTGTTGAAGGTGTCACTGAACTTGGGTCGATCTCTTGTCCTCTCCGGCCGTGTTCAGTTACATTTATGCGTACTGATTCCGTGAAATGTCCGTGGTCGGCACATTTCTTTCTCTGCTATCAAGCAGATATTTGGAATTTTCAAATCACCTTACACTCCTTTCAGTAATAGTTATCATGTTTGTTTGCCCGCTTGACTTTGTTAAGAGTAGGCGGATGATGCAACCCTACCCGACAATCCGTTGGTAGACATTCTCGTATACCAGAAGTTGGGCGCCTGTGTCACACGGAAAACGGACAGAAAAAGTTGATTATCGCTGATAAGACTATTGTGACGTCTCAGCCCAGATGGTAATACGATCACGTTTTGTCTGCACAAGGACAGGGCGATAATTATCATCTTGACACACCTGAGCGGAAATGTTGTAATAGTTCCGGGAGGATGTAAGAAGTTGTATGTACCCTTTGACGAGAATATTCGAATGTCACGATTGCCATATATGGAAGACGTTACCTTTACAATCACACACATAATTCCTATGTTGAAAGTTTTGACAAAATCACATACTTAACACGCATGCTTGAAATGATTAGCAGGAGTTCGGAATGTAGGAATAACAACCTTCCTGATTGGTTCCTCGTCTAATAGTAACAAACAAATGCGGGGGGGGGGGGGGGGGAAAACTTGCAATGTAACCAGACACCTTTGCAAGTTTAGAGCACTGTGAAAATTCACCTCGTCGAGAAAACAACCAGACCTGCCAGAGTTAAGAATAAAATCAGAATTCATTTATCGGACCGGACTTGTTTGAGCCTCTTGAGGACGCAAAAGCCCAGGAAAACTCTACTATTATTAGCAAGGAAAACGGGAATCTGAGGAATCTGAAACACGGAGTCAAATGGAGAGCTTATTATAAAGTAACAACCCCAGAACACGTGTAAGAGGCATCTTCAACAAGTTGCCTTTGCTATTTATCTGAGCCCCAAAGTCTATTTGGGGTAAGTTGTATATCTATAATTCTATGGTTTGCATTATTAACACGTGAAATAATATGTATATATTGGCATGTGAATATTAATATGTGAAAATTGCTAAGTGGATGTCCAAGTTATTGGAGGCTGGCAACCTCAGCATATAGAATGATGATTTCATGAACCACCACAGCAAGGGCTGGTGACTGCTTTATGCAAGTTTCTTAAAGAGAACTAAACGGAGAGGTAGTCCCAAGTTCTATATGGAGCAGGAAGTGAATGTTGAAAGAAAGGATGTACATACTTATTATATTAACATTTTCAACCAGTGTAGATGTAAATGAAAATATATTCAATCTATATTATTAACCTTTTCAACCAATGTAAAGTTAAACATGAATCTTTTCAATTTAAATGTAAAGAAAGTTTTCGCTCAATGGGATTATGATTATTTCTTATCGAGGATAAAATTCTGAGATAGATGGGATGATGGAATAGGAAGGGGGAGACACATAAGTATGTGTCGGGAAACTCAGTACTCAGGAGGTGTAACGAAATGGTTTTTTTTGGTTTAGAGGGAGAAAGTGTAAGTATGACAGACTTGATGGAAGAATAAAAGATAATCTCTAGAGGAAACTCTTCCAGACTGCAAGTTGAATGCACAGTCTCTCCTCGGGAATTAGTCCACTCAAAAAAACTTTCTAAGAGAATTCTGGTAAAACTAAACAAGATATTCTCTAGGCGATAAATTCTTTATCCAATATCCTACAAAGGACTATGTATAGTACATATAGATGGATAAGAGATTTGGTGCCCAGCCACATTAAAAATATCCTGACCCAATAGTGTTTATTAATTTTGGCTCTGCCCCCAGGGTGTAGATTTATGTTATTAAAACTATACAACCCAATTAAATATTACAAAGAAAATAACAACAGACTCGGTTATGTAAAGTTTACAAAAATGAAAATAGAATCTCACAATATATTCAAATATACAACTAATATGATCCCTAATCTATGAATGGTTCTGATCCATGTCAGAATTAATTTTTAATCATAGGACAATAGGCATATTCTGTAGTGGTTCTGCTGGCATGTTCAAATACTCATCTCAGATGCTGAATTGATGTAGTCTTGTTGTCACAGGTTCAATATGTCAAAGCACTCCAGGTCCCGCAAGTTCTTTTTAGGGTTTCAGAGGATGGCAAGTTGCTTCTTCTCCGTCTTGACACAGGGCTCATCACCAACTGGGATGGAGTATGTCTACCCTTGAGAACACTGCATATGCTTTAGTCTTCTGGTATGACAACCTGGTATGACAACCTGGTATGATCGCTGCGCTCACAACCACTGCTGTTTAAAATGACCGGTATTTCTTAACCAGACTATCTTGTCCAGGCCGGTCGCTGCCTAGCGAGAGAAAGGGCTTACCAGACTATGCCTTGAAAATCGCGCCTAATTTCTCCAGGTTTCAGTTTGGTTGCTGAGGTCAAAGGTCAAAAGTCAATAATCTGCGCTCCCTATCCATTGGCTGAACTGCAATTATTCAGGGCGCGGTGTAAAAGTTCACAGCGGTAAAAGGTCACAGTGGTTTTGCCAGTCAAACGTAGAACAAAGGAATTTATTTCCCGCAGCAAATGGGAGATCTCCTGATGTGTATTGACGAGAGGTAGATATTCTAGACAATTTAAGAGAAGGAATGAATTTGTATGAGAAAAGATAGACAGAGAGAAAAGAAGGCGAATACACTTCGTGACATAGGCCCCCTTTTAAAAGTTATGCCTACGGCTAACTTAAGTTGAGCCGACTATTCTCTTCTGTCTGCTAATACCTTCCTGTTTCATATCTCTTGTTAATTCAATCCCATTGTTTCCCTTTTCCCTCTGTCGAACGGTATGCCTGTAATCAACACATGTCTATCCGTTTCCTCATTGTCAAGGAGTTGAGGTATGTTAAGCAATCCTGCTCGTATGATCTTCCCTCTCTTATGTTCCTCCTTGTGGACCCTACATTGTAGCTTGCCTCCTGGCAAAGAGCTTGCATTAAAGCCTACACTCTGCGTGCAATGCGGTCTATAGCAAATAGTTTTGCGTGATGAGGTTGCCAACCTCATACACAACCTTATTTTTGTCATATTACTTGACCTGCCTAAGGACACATACCTATCTCCCCAGGTATGAGAGCGTGCATGATCTTCTATCGCTGTTTCTCCAGTGACAGAGAAAGATATGTCTACCATTTGTTCCTGCCCACCAGGTACCAAGGAAATTTGGACCCGCTTCACTTTCTGATCCCAGAGAGTGGGTGAGGTTATTGGAACTGAGTGAAGACTAAGTGCTTGAGGCTCATGTTCCTCTTTAGCCGTTTCTCCCGTATTAAAGGAAGATATTCCTGAAACATGTTTCATCCCACCAGGTACCAAGGAAATTTGGACCCGCTTCACTTTCTGATCCCAGAGAGTGGGTGAGGTTATCGGAACTGAGTGAAGTCTTAGTGCTTGAGGGTCCTGTTCCTCTACAGCTGCTTCTCTCATGTTAAAGGAAGATATTTCTGAAACATGTTTCATCCCACCAGGTACCAAGAAACTCTGGCCCGGCTTCACTTTCTGCACGCAGTTAGTGGGTGAGACTATCAAAACTTGTTCAGAATTAAGTGCACTGGGGTGGTCAATCCCTTTGCACTCTTCCAACTTTTTAGTGAAAATATTGGAAGATGAGTTTGGCATTGGAGTCTCCATAGCCTGCTCAGTCACGCCATCTCTGGATCGTGCTGAGTCTCCTAAGATGATATATTTCCCTCCTTGAGGTATGGGGTAAATTCGTTCATCTAATATTGCGGCCTTTACTTTGCCGTTTACAAAGTTCGACCTAACTTCTACATAAGCTAAAGGCAAAATCATCCTTCTGTTGTTTATCATGGGTGCTGTTACCTCAACATCCTCTTCGGTGACTTGATCAAGGTCGATAACAGAGGCTGAGACAAGGGCATCACACCCAAGACCTTGATAATACAAACAGGTGATTTCTTCTCCATTTACTGTGGCAGTCTCCACATTTTGAGAATCCGTGTATCCACTCCGGGCCTTCGTCAAGTTCCCATCCATGGTAGGGACCTTAGCTTTGTATGAAGTCTGTGGGATTGGGTCTCGGCGCCTACAGTCTAACTGATGTAGGGTGGCCGATAGGTGATGCTCAAGAACATCCCTTCCCTTCCCATAGGGTTGCGTAATCCTTTTCTGTTGAGTGATCCTATTTGGTTGAGCGATCCTATTTACTTGAGCGATCCTATTTACCAGGTTTTTGGTGCGGTTGTTTTCAGTATGCCTGTTGTGAGTTTTTGCTGAGGATGTGGAAGGTCTCTTCAGATTATTAGCACAGCTGTGATTAATCTTGTTTTCAGGACAGTCTAGAGGTCTCTGTTTAGATATTCTAGCCTCTGCTCTGTCTGAGCCTGAATTCTGAGACATAGACTTGGCTTCATGTGGTGCAGTTATTTTTACCGCTGAGGGTGGTGATGCAACTAGCAAAGGAGTGGCATGATAAGGATTCCTAGATTCTAGTTTATCCCTGGATTCCATTTTTGTAGGTTGAAACTGAGTTTCCATTTCTTGCAGTTCTTCCTTACACTGGAGGGATTTTTCTTGTCTTTGTCTCTCATGTTCCACATTCTCTTCCTTGCAGTTTGCTATCCATCCGTTCTGTTGCCCCAGTATGCTCATGAAACATTCTACCTGTTCCGAGACATAATTTTCCAGCAAACTTCCCGAGAAGCCAGATAATTTTCCAATCTTATATGATTGCGCTGTCCATTTCTTCAGTCCTTTTATCTCATCCATTTTAACAGCAGTGGTTTTGCTGAGCGAGTATGAGATCTCTAACTCACTATCAAATAAATACAGGCTTAATACTTTCTATAGCCGTAACTAAACTAAAGTATTTTAACAACCTCTGTTATTTAAAACCAGCATACATACAACATAACATAAATATTAGTTAACAACATGTAACTAATAACCAGCAGTACCACCAAGAATAGTTTTCATAACATAACTTAAAATCTGTTTTTCTTGTAAAAATTTATGTGTAATTTAGTCTAGGGTAATTTATATGTCCCCTCTTTAATCTAATCCTAGCCTTGGACACCAATAAGTGACAAGTACCTACAGCAGTAGGGTCTAGGAAAGATAAGAGTTTTCATATCTCAGACAAGTGTCTAAATATGAAAAAAGTAAATCCCGGACACGAGCGTCCCAGTGTAGCGAAATGTTTGATTTTTGAGGGAGAAAGTGTAAGTATGACAGACTTGATGGAAGAATAAAAGATAATCTCTAGAGGAAACTCTTCCAGACTGCAAGTTGAATGCACAGTCTCTCCTCGGGAATTAGTCCACTCAAAAAAACTTTCTAAGAGAATTCTGGTGAAACTAAACAAGATATTCTCTAGGCGATAAATTCTTTATCCAATATCCTACAAAGGACTATGTATAGTACATATAGATGGATAAGAGATTTGGTGCCCAGCCACATTAAAAATATCCTGACCCAATAGTGTTTATTAATTTTTGCTCTGCCCCCAGGGTGTAGATTTATGTTATTAAAACTATACAACCCAATTAAATATTACAAAGAAAATAACAACAGACTCGGTTATGTAAAGTTTACAAAAATGAAAATAGAATCTCACAATATATTCAAATATACAACTAATATGATCCCTAATCTATGAATGGTTCTGATCCATGTCAGAATTAATTTTTAATCATAGGACAATAGGCATATTCTGTAGTGGTTCTGCTGGCATGTTCAAATACTCATCTCAGATGCTGAATTGATGTAGTCTTGTTGTCACAGGTTCAATATGTCAAAGCACTCCAGGTCCCGCAAGTTCTTTTTAGGGTTTCAGAGGATGGCAAGTTGCTTCTTCTCCGTCTTGACACAGGGCTCATCACCAACTGGGATGGAGTATGTCTGCCCTTGAGAACACTGCATATGCTTTAGTCTTCTGGTATGACAACCTGGTATGACAACC
The DNA here is from genome assembly GCA_024509875.1 of Oreohelix idahoensis. Lineage (NCBI taxonomy): Eukaryota > Metazoa > Mollusca > Gastropoda > Stylommatophora > Oreohelicidae > Oreohelix > Oreohelix idahoensis. The sequence goes on from JAMPIV010008509.1 coordinate 456,652, forward strand.
TGGTATGATCGCTGCGCTCACAACCACTGCTGTTTAAAATGACCGGTATTTCTTAACCAGACTATCTTGTCCAGGCTGGTCGCTGCCTAGCGAGAGAAAGGGCTTACCAGACTATGCCTTGAAAATCGCGCCTAATTTCTCCAGGTTTCAGTTTGGTTGCTGAGGTCAAAGGTCAAAAGTCAATAATCTGCGCTCCCTATCCATTGGCTGAACTGCAATTATTCAGGGCGCGGTGTAAAAGCTCACAGCGGTAAAAGGTCACAGTGGTTTTGCCAGTCAAACGTAGAACAAAGGAATTTATTTCCCGCAGCAAATGGGAGATCTCCTGATGTGTATTGACGAGAGGTAGATATTCTAGACAATTTAAGAGAAGGAATGAATTTGTATGAGAAAAGATAGACAGAGAGAAAAGAAGGCAAATACACTTCGTGACAGGAGGGTATTTGTTTCTCGGTGGTACCAGTTATGGGTACTATCTCTGGAACAACCGAGGGTATAAGTGGCCACCATCAGACGGGTCTTAGAGACGCGGGACTAGCTTGGTAGTTACTCCCTGAAACTTCTTGGGACGTGCTAAAATTTTCAAACTTGACCAGTGACTAGTGTGATCCAGTCATCTATCTGCAAAGAACTAAACATCAGCTGGAGCAGAACCTCTACAACTTTGCCAAGAGTAATCTTGTGCGAAGGTAGACACCTTTGAAGATCCACAATAGTTACTTTTGACTTTTGGCCACTGTTGGACCACTACTGCAGAGCTAAGGGGAGGCAACCTGTGACAAAAGGCCTACGTTCTTTGGGGAGCTAAAGGGTATTGATTGATTGATTGATTGAAGAATTGTCCGGTATTTACGTTTAATATAAGCACCAGATTTACTTATTCGATTTTTTCTTTCACATTGTTTTGCTTTATTTTATTTTTAAGTCTGACTTTCAAGGGAAAAAAAATGGTTTTCTACGTTTTTTTTTTTTTGATAGCCACGAATACTTTACGGCTACCACTTAAGAAGGATGGTACCAGGTGCTCATGACGAGCTGTCCATCCAGTAAACAGTGTGTCAAGTGATCAATTTCAATATCGCTCCCCCAGGTCTTATTAAGTGGGAATTCCGTTATTGTAGCTGAGAGACGAGAAATAAGTCGTGATGCCATGGATTTGGAACTGATATTCTGGGAGTGGGAGCAAACTAATAGATTATAAGTGTCCGTATATTCTCAAGAATTCATAAAACACATCTGTCACATCTAATAACATACAGTGCTCATATGTAGGATAATATAAATATGTGTGTGTGTGTATATAGTAATCTGTCCAGTAATACTAATAATTGCGGCATTAAAACCAATAAATTAACCACTACTTTGTTAATGATGTAAACATTACTTTAAGCGTTACTATTTTGGTTTTGATGAACAACAGCTTACAGAACCTTTTGAGGTAAGAAATGGAGTGCAACATGAACGTCGCTTGTCACCATTTCTTTTCTCACTCGCTGTAGGTTGGATTATGGAAACGAGATTAACTAACAGAAATTGAGCTCCGTGGATTCTGATAAAACTGCTTCTAGTCTAATATTCCAGCGCCAACACAAACATTAGACAACTGGATGAGAAGTAACAGTGATCAACAGTGACAGGGCACACGATGCGGTGAACACAAGCAGCAAATAATATCTAGATTGTACTTGAAGTAACACCCGTACAAGATATCTGATCATCTATGTATTTTAGCAGGATCACCGTCAAATTTGAATGAACGGACACAAATCACATTAAAATACAAAAACATAATTCTAGAAAGGCTTTAAATGGATTGAGAAATATACGGAAATCAATAGATGTGGTGTCTAATTTAAAAAATAAGAAAGTTCCAGTTCAATGGCAAAGTAGCCCTACTGTGTGTCTTTGAAATATGGGGACCACAAAAAAAAAGCAAAAACAAACAAACAAACAACAATTAATAATAACAAGGAAGTTACATACATTTGTAACAGGTAGCTTTTGTAGAATAAAATTAAAATGGTATGAAATTATGGCCAGCATAGAGCTGATGAGCAGAACCAGACAAATTCCAGTGTAACAAGAGGCGTTAAAAATCTACTGGCGCTGGATATGACACAAACTGAGGTTATCAGCTGATAGCATTACAATGCAGTCCTTGTTCTAAAATTGCCAGGGTATAAGAAATAGGAGGAGACCTAAGACTCACAGGAAGAGTATTTGAGACTGACTTAACAAAGGATAAAGAAAACATAAACAAAATTGAATGGAGAAGGCAAGGATGGGAGGTTAGCATCAGCTGTTTCTAAACGTCGGCCCTATACGACGTGGAGCATAGTTATGCTAGCCGTCAATATACTTTTGCTATACATAGAACGTGGTCGTAATCATCCAAGGGGGTCGGAGTGGCTACGAAGTATGGCGTCCGCCTCGAGTTCTAGAGGTATCAGGTTCGATTCCCAGTGAGGGAATATTAATTTATGGACATTTTTTTCAGAACCAGTGGTCCTAATGATGTCCTACTCTCCCCTGGGTAGTGAGATCGGATACCTAGTTTTCTCGGATAATGGAGAAAAAAATTAGGAGGTCCTGTGTGCAAGATGCGCACGTTAAAAATCCCACGGCAGTTAGAAATGGTAAAGAGTAGGCCTATCAGGCTCTGGCAAAATTAAGAAAAATTAGAAACCTATCCACCACAAAAAATATTTATAGAATGTGTGATTCCTATATAATACACACATTGGGATTCTCGACGGTGCTACGGAGTTCGTGCACTGTGCTGAGATCTTCCTTGTGTAATCTAAGGGAGGAGATCGGAGCACTGATGGAGTAGTCCAGTGTTTCCCAACCTTTTTCGAGTCGCGACCCCCTTTTATAATAGCCAAGTAACCTGCGACCCCCGCCACATTTGCATAAAAAGTGATTTTTTTTATAGAGTATAGAAAACAAATTTAAAAAAAAAGAATTTTTCAGAATATAATTTTAACCTAATATTTAATTAACCTAATATTTAATGTGATGGTTGTACTTGCACCTGGCAGCCAGCTTCAAAATTCGTTCATGATTGTTTGTTAAAGCCAACCTCATGTCATCCTCAGCATTCAGTCTGTTTCTTGCCTTTGTTTTGATATGAAGAAGCGTTAAAAATCCACTCTTGCAGAGATATGTAGAGGCAAATGAAAGTACAACACGAAAGGCAAGACTGGTGACATTTGGATATGACTGATACATAGCATCCCTGAACTGAGTCAACAATTGTTCATAAAACAAATTGCATGCCGAGGAATCGTTCCGCAGATCCAATAATTCATCCTGCACTTCTTCGGGAATGCTGGCTACATTCAGGGAAGCAGAGAATGGGTTTCGTACCAGTGCAGCTTCTTCTGCAAACTCAGGGAAGTACCACTGAAACTCCTTTTCAACGGATTCAAGGTGCCCAGTAATCTCCTCCTTCAGATTCTCATCCAATTCACCTTCAGATTCCTCCACCACACTGCAGAGTTTTTCAAACATGGCAATGTTTCCAAGATTTACTTTCTGACGCCAGTTTTGCAACTTAGGTACAAATGTCTGAAGATTGTCTTGAAATTGGATAATGTGTGTTTCCTTTCCCTGAAGTTTCAGGTTCAGCTTATTTAGCTGGTCTAAAATGTCTGCTAATTAAGCAACTCTTTTCTTCCAAGCTTCACCATTAAAGTAAGCCACAAGGTCATGTTTCCCTTGTACTTCCAGGAACAACTTGATTTCATCTTTCAACTCAAAGACACGAGTGACAACATTTACTTTCGACAACAACGTACATCAGTGTAGAAAAGAAGAACCTCTTGATAAGAATTCATGTCTTTACAGAGTTCTTTAAACAGAACGAACGAACGAACGAACGAACGAACTTTATTTTCAAAGGGTTAAGAATTGAGCACGCAGGCCCGTCTGACATTCTGCCCTTCCTCTCTCTCTCATCATGTATACTAATATCCTTTCATCCTCACATTTACTTTAAGCATTATTAAGGCATTTATCATTATAAAAGTAATATTACATTTGCAATAATCATAAAGTGTTTTTAAAATAAAATAAAAATAATAAAAAAACCAAAAAAATTAATAATGAATTTGAAAAAAAAAAAAATAATAATAATAAAAAACAATAACAACAAGACATAAGAATCGAATTCTTCGTACTGTAAATTAGTGATTTGAGACATATTCAGAGGTATGTTATAAGAACTTGTAAAATGTTCATACGGTGTTCAACTGAATGACTCAGGGACTTTTTTTTTTTTTTTTTTTTTTAGGTTCATCAAGATGAGGTGGGTAAACAGTTACTTTCCTCGCTGTCTTTGCGTCTCAAACTCAAGACCAGAATCAGACAAGGTCGATAGTTAGATAGACATATATGAAAGCAATTAATTTGCCAAGGGTTGAAAATCGGACACAGGTCCCTCTTTCATTCTTCCTTCCAGACGGGTGTTGAGGGCTCCAGATTTGATGTATTTCACAATTTTGATCAGAGAATCAAGTACCTCTTGCAGAGGAGTTGGAAGAGTCTTACTGGCAAGAGCATATCGGTGAATCATGCAGTGAATGTCCTTTGCTTGGGGAGCAAGTTCTTTCACTTTTGTCAAAAAGCCCGACTTTGACCCTAGCATAGCTGGCGCTCCATGTGTACAGACCCTACAGACGTTTTTACACTGTAGTCCTCCAGTTTCGAAAATGATATTTATCTTCTCCATAATATCTTAATCTTTTTTAATAGTTTCAAGTGCACTACAAAACAGGAACTCTTCTTTTATGTCATCTGAATGAATATATTTCACGAAGACAAGCAACTGAGAACATGAACTTACGTCCGTTGATTCATCAACTTGACAAGAAAACAATGGAGAAACATTGATTTCATTCAAAACCTGCTCTTTCACGTCTACGGACATATCTGAAATGCGCCCCTGAATAGTGTTACTGGACAGAGATACAAGGTATTTGTCGCATCTTTATCTCGCTGGCTTCTCCACGAATTAACTTTCAACAAGGAGGGTTTAATGAGCGTTTCTCCAATCGTGTAAGTCGTTATTTTGTTTGGCAATTTCCAATACGACTTCATATGATGCTTGCACTGCTACTGTGCTCGTGTTGCTGAAAACTTCCCGTAGGAGCAAGTCTCTGACATCTGAGACCAGTTTCATGGCTTCGAAAGAACTCCTAATCCTTTTTAATACGTTCTGAATGCTTTGTCTCTAAGTGACGTTTGAGTTTTGAAGGTTTCAAAGATTCAGCACTGAGAATAACACTGCACAAAACGCATTGTAGCTTCTCTATGCCAATGCTGATCAACGTGGTAAAGCCAAATTTTAGATAGTCTTCTGGATATTTACGTTTTTTCTCCATGGGTACGGATTTCTGAAAATATAAATAAAAATTAATTCTTTGTCGCGAAAAAAAATTTTTTTTTGTATTTTTATTTTTTTATTCGCGTTTCACGAATTTTATCAATTGTAATTGTCATGCCAGCATCTTCCTGCATAATTTAAATCAAGCCGAGAACGAAAAAGAACATTTACCCAATTTTTATCAAATCGAAAACGTTAAGGAACATCCCAATTTATCAGTAAAAAAGTATAAAAGGGGAACCCCAACACAACCCCAAGAATGCAGCAGTACAAAAGCGCCAAGGCCGCACAGCGAGAAGAAAGACACGACGCTCACAACCTCAACAGGACCTGGGGAAGAGGAACCCCAAGGGAAACTAACATAGTAGAATGCTTGAATAAAAGTATAGTTCTAAACTACTTTATGGGGAAGTCCTGGAGACAGGACAGCAATATTAAAAAAAAAAAATGTTTAATAAAGTTTAACGTTAATCACTTGGCTCACTATGTTATTAAAATAATGCATCTATTAATGCTAACAATATAACAATAAAAATATAAGTAAATAATTAGCCAACTAAATTGTTTTCCGTCGGGTACGATAATAGAGATGCTGCAGAAAGCCGACCGACAGCACGGACTGATGACGACCTACTGACGCTCTTTAGATTTTAGAAAGTGCAAGCAGTAGCTAACCCGCGCTCGACAGCGAGTGGCTGGTGTCCATCATGGCGCCAACTATAGGTGGTTGACTTTTGGCGAACTAAGTTCGCGCCAGTTTGCGTCAGACGGCCCATCGCGGACATTATTGAATTACATCATTGCAAAGATGGCGGCGTCAGCAAAACATACGGGGTGATCTTCATCTGCGTTAAGAGAGCAACTCACCTTTATTCGACGGTCCGTATTCGACAGTCTGTTATTCAAACATCCAGATACCGATTAAAAATGAATTTTGCATCATAGTGAATATTTTTTTCCGTTTACTATTTGCAACATCAAATTTTATTCTAATCATATTACTGCATTTGTATATTTTATTTTTAGGGACGAATCAGGGTCCGCCGCGGTGGAAATTTGAAAAAAATATTAAAGGCCCGCCATAGCAAATAATTAAAATAATATAAAATGTTTAATATGTATGAACACGGCGTGCTTTTAATATTTTTTTAAGTATCCGCCGCTGTGGACCTTAAGTAACTTCCTTTCATTTATCAAAAGTCAGTGTTACAACCACTAGTAGAATATTGCATTGTAGCCATATTGAAATAAATAAGTGTTGAAAACCTTCGTGGTGAAATTTCCTATAAAAATAATTGCAACTAAAAATAACCGCGGCGACTCCCCAGAAAACACTTTGCGACCCCCTTGGGGGTCGCGACCCACAGGTTGGGAACCCGGAGGGTAGTCCGTGTGCAATGAAGATAGTCCTTAAAACTAAACCAACCAACCAATCATCCAAGCCTTAGAATAAAACTACAACCTATTCTGTTTCCGATCTAGATCAATGATAATAATGAAGAAAACACTCATACCATTTAAAACAAACAAACAAACAAACAAACAAATCCCTGACATCCATCTCTCTCTATCTGAGCTGTCATTTAAAACATAAGATCGGAAAACTTAGAGAGATTTAACTAAATATCTCAGAGTCAGTCAACGTCAACAAACCAGATATGGTCATCAGAATGCCAGAAGGGCGTTTTTGATTTTTATTCAACACCACGCGCAATTCACTGATAATCTCTCAGAATTTCTATAAGCGTTATAAAAGCTTATAAAGTAAAAGAGAAAATGGGATGAAAATACAACATAAAGATGAAAACAGGAAAAGAATACCAGCATTGCAGAAACAGTGAAAATTACAAGAAGCTTAGCCATGTTGTTGGCACAGCAAAACATCTCCGTCTATGACACATGGCGTGAAATACTGAGCAAAACCATATGATTCATTTTCCACAATGTTTATGGAAACGTGACCTAAAAAAAAAAAACTACTATTGTTTACATTTCATGCTTGTGAGCATGAAGTTTCACAGAAAAATCCACTTAATTCTTGTTGGAGGAATAAACCACTTCCTGGATTGTGCCCGAGTTAACAAAACGACCAGTGGACACTTTTGTCTTGCATAAAGAGAACTTAAAAAGGACAAAATATCATAAACACAGTCATGCCGGCTTTCTAATTGACCTCTGACAGTTCCTGTGGACCTGTCAGATTGTGCAGTTTATGTAACTTCTGATGTTGACATTCAATTTAGCGCAGGCCAGAGAATCACTGATATCAAACACCGTTGTAAACTTTTGTCTCCACATGTGGCAGATTTCAACTGGCAATCGCGCAAAATCAATAATCTATTATCCATCAATATCTGTTCTACGCGGACTAAGTAGCGATCCGTTAACTTTTTCGAAACTTTATTGATTATTTTTGTATTCAGGAAGTTCTTTTTCTAAACCGAAGGTGTACTACCTCAAACAATAAGTCACTGCTATGGTAAAAGTTTCGAGAAATTAAGACAGTATGATTTCTCTCAAATGACATGGTCAAAACGTGTCATCAAAATCTGAAACTTTTGCGAGCTCTTAACAGTTTTTGACGTAAAAATGATTGAATTAATGTCATATTTTGTTCTGACACCCCTACACATTAATCTATTATTAGCCAAAATTAAACTATTGTTAGTAAAAAAATAAACTGTCGTTATTAACAATTAACCTAGTGGTAGTAAAAATTACCTCCTGTTAGCAAAAATTAAAACATTGTTACACTCGCACGGTGTGACAGGGTGAGAAAGGGATTAATAAAACGTTCTGTGACAGGGTGAATTTTGTGGCAGTATCTTTTATCAATGTTCTTCTGTTGTTTTACTGGCGACCGCCAGAGATGGTGATTACAGATATGAATTGTAATAAAACCCAGGTGTTCTTAGGAGACTCGTACTGTTTTTATGATGTAGGCTGTATGATCGTCAAAAATATGGTAGTATTCTATTCTCGATTACCTGATGTAAACAAATAACATTTCCTACTGACGTTCAGGAAACAAGTCCAATCTGGTCTAAATATAAATGAATACCTTTATTTAGTGGTTGCACATTCTGACAAACTTCAAGCTGGTTCACAAATACATGTTCTTCAGTGGTATACAAACCAGTCATCCCAGAAAAATATCACACAGCCACCGGACTTACAAGATGGTGAAAAACTGCCCCGCTCGTCCCTTGCTCAAAAACAACTCACTTAACTTCCTTAAAAAAAAACAATGACTTCCGTCCTAACTTGTATCGCTTCTACCCCAATTTCTGATGACGTCATTTCACGAACACTATGATTGAATTACTTATAGGACTTGTGGCTAGTGTTTATTTACTAACTAGACACGCTCAAATGCTTAGTGTTTAAATCTTGCTCAAGTATTCTTACCCTAACTCTAATAAGTGGCAGCACCTTAGAGCTAATCCGACGTAGTAGTCCATACTGTCACAACGGATATACATACTAGTGACCAATTCTACAACCCTCTTATACTTTTGTTCGTCTCCGCCTTTCGCTTCTTCTTTCAAGGAATATAATTAGTCCTCAGCCCCTTTTTCCAAGGGAAATAATTAGATTAAAAAACATTAAGAACTAAATGCAGTTATGTAAGATTTTACTAATGCTTTCTCCACTCATTATTTTTTTTAATATAACAAGAATACAATTACACGTATTCAGTTCTCATTAAATAAATATCATGCAAATAATTTCCCGCTCCGTACATGTATAAGTCAGCGTGTATTAAAAATGAAAATGTCACGAAATCATCAAAGTTTTCCGCTCCGGTGACTATGATACCATCTGGCAGCATCACGCATTATTAATGTACCTTCCATTTTTTTGCAATGCATAACACTTAGATGCCCTGACCTTGATACCGGACATGATGTGTAAATCTTCTTCAAAGTACATTCTCTTCTGGACTGACTTGGTGTGGTTTTTCTTCTTGTTTTTTTTTCTTGTTTTTTTAAAAATCAAAATACATTCAAGACTTGTCAGTTGTGCAAGAGAATATTACTGTTCTCTAACAGTCGTGTCGTGAATGCCCGAGAAGAAACACAACAGTAATGGCCAAAGACTAAACATTATTTTTTTTAATATATCGATCTAGAAACTACACGTTTATTTGGAAACTGTTCGTGACCTTTATTCAAAACTCAGATATCGAAATCTAAAACGACACAATGGCGTCTGCAAATAATCTAGTCTTGGCACGTATTTGAAAGCGTTTTATCAATATTTGTTTAATAGAAAAGGCGGCACCATCTCAACAGTAAACGGGAAGACACTATAAAGATTTCTGGGGGGCTGTCAGTAGAACAACTAGTGGATCAATAAGCGGGCAAAGATGCCTGTATCACGTGCCTTAAAGAGCGTGAAGAATCGCAGCGCTGCTAAGGCAGTCAAAAAGGTTAAGGGACCATTATGCGCGTGAACTCAAACAATTTCCTTACTTTACAGAGAAAATTATTACGAAAAGTGTATTAATAAAATTGGACAAACGTTAATGACAAACAGCTGACATGGAAAAAAAAATGATAAGATCCCAACAACAGCAGCATAGTAAAACTCGATAGAAGGATAAATATAAGTAAAACTGAGGCTATGAGATAGATAATACTTAGTGTACGTCCTTTAGGATCGAGAACACAAAAATATATGTCGGGGAAAGGAAAACTCAAAGAGTTCATTAATGGATGTTGATGCGAATACACATCCTCTAACATCCAGGTGTAGTGGTCGCCGTGAAAGCTACTGCCTTGCTCTGACAAACGTGTTCATAGCATCTTCACGTGGTGACCCCATTCTTACAGAGTGCCTGGCGGTATAACCGAGTCGGGAGTAGTTTGGGACCCCTTAAGGTGCAGGCGCAATACCTGCGAGAGGACCATGCTCTGGCTAGCACCAACCCAAACCCCAGGCATGGGTTAAATTCTGGGTAGATGAAGCTCGTAAGCCTTGGATGGTAGTTCACTAGGAAAAGAAAAACTCTGATTTTAAACACCTACTGCATTGCAGGTAGGCTGGGGACAGTCAATGGCTAAGGAAAGCAAACCCGAAAAAACTTCTTGCTGAAATCGGATGTGCCGTGCAAAAAAGGTACAGATGTGGCAGCTCAGTTTTAAACTACCACACAACGTATTTCCCTCTCACATTGAGCGAACGACGAAGAAGGAGAAGAAGCAGTAGAGAAAACAAATAACAAATCTAAATGCATAAACATTATGTAAATGATTATAAGAAAAATTAGACTTTACGAGATTGAAGAAATGGTGGAAATATTTATTTCTACATATAACCAAAGAAATACGTCAGAGGAGAAATAGGAAGTTAACAAAGATAAGAAATAGGAAGTTAACAAAGATGAGAAATAGGAAGTTAACAAAGATGAGAAATAGGAAGTTAACAAAGATGAGAAAGTGAAAAAAAAAAATATTACAAAATGTGTACAGGGCCGGTAACCTCGTTATATGAAACAAATGTATACGGAAACTACCACGACAATAGCACATGAATGTTTAGGTTCAGGGTTCATGCAAATGGGATCTGCTGCACATGTAACTTACTCCATGTTTCGTAAGAAACTAAAAAGGGGTAATTATAATGTTTCGAACCACATTTTATTTATTCGATAATTTTTCGAATCACATGTTTCTTCTCACGACGGGTAGTATTTTAACAGGGCATATCCGGTTTGACATAATTTTTACATCCAAAATGTGTGAGATAGATGAGTCCTGAATGCGTTTTAGGAAGAAAAAAAAAACACCGTACTAATGTTAGCATTTCATACTTGGAAGCATCCTTAAAATTTTCAAATATTTCCAGTGTAAGGGTGTATTATGTAATTTTAATTGTATTACCACGTTCGCTACTGGCTGTTTCACGATATAATTCTTATTGGGTCGATTTTATGTACATAAGAGGCATATGCAGTTATATAGTATTTTACTAACGCTTTCTCCACTCATTATTTTAAAATATGACAGAAATACAGTTACATGAATTCACAATAAAAACATTCTGGAAAATGGTTCATATGGTTATGCGCAGTACGTCACGCCATGTGCCATAGGTGGACATGTTTTGATGTGCCAACAACATGGCCAAGATATTTGTAATGTTCAATGTTTATGCACTGCTGGTATTCTTTTCCTGTTTTCACGTTTGTGTGTGTGTGTGTGTGTGTGTGTGCGTGCGTGCGTGCGTGCGTGTGTGCGTGTGTGTGTGTGTGTGCGCGCGCGCGCGTGCGCACAACCGTCATAATTTAGAATAAAGACAATTAAGGTAGTAGGCTACCCACAAAAGATTTAAAAAAATAAAAATCCAACAATTTTCATTTTCATGCTTTAAATCATCGTCAACATGTTCTTGTACTAAAAATAATTCATAGAAGCTTAGAGATACTCTGGTATGATAGGAATCAGTGTTTTTCTACACACACCCCCTTGAGTGATTTGCATAACAACCAATGTTTATAGTTGGTTACCATGTGAATAATGACCCAACATGAAGGTGCGTAATTGTAAAACTGCGAAATTATAATTATACTGAGGCAACAGGAAAACGATATTTATAACTTTTCCAAGCGGAATCACTCAATGATTTCTTATGAATTTTTCAAAAGTGTGTATCTAGAAAGCTTTGATCGTAAATTTCAGCATTTGTTACATGCATTGTGCATTTTCCCCCACATCAACTCTATTTATTGCTAGTTTTATACTGATTCTGTATAATAGTAGTTAGCAGAGCTTCTTTTGTTCACAATGGGAAATAAGACAAAGTAAGTTCCTTGGAAATCGGTACACCAACAAACCGTTGCCTGAAAATGAGACACCTATTGTCGATAGTGACGCTATAAAGCCTCTGTGCTCCTCAGCAAAGAAAATAAAGGTCCAAGAAAGTGAAGGACAAGCTAAAAATGACAACAGAGGAAATGTGTTTATCCTTATGGATGTAAAACTGCTGTTTGGGTTTTTATGCGCTAACTTTAGATGTGACAAATGTTATCAGTACTCACTGACCTGTGAGATCGTCGAAGAGACTCGGGATGGCTTTTGTCATGAAATCAGTATCAAGTGCACAAACTGTGTCGAATGGAATGCCAATTTCAATACTTCTTATGTTTCATCTCCAGCTACTCACAAACACAAAGAAGTAAATGTGCGAATGGTGGCATTTGTGCGTTCTATTGGGAAAGGCCACAGTGCATTGCAGAATTTTTCGATATACATGAACACAAGTCAACCCATGGCAAAGAAAGCATACAGGAGAACGCTGCACAGGATCTATTCAGCAAGTAAGGACATTGCAATGGAAAGACCCTAAGAGCACCGAAAAGGGGATTCATAGACACTGCAGGTGCAGTTGAAGGAGACCTTTATTCAACAGGAGCTCATTAAACTTCATTTTATGAGTTCTTTTTCTGTTTTTCTTCGATTTCTCGGAATTGTCTTTTTAACATAATTGGTGATCTTTGAAACAAGATATCTCTGGATCTGTACATTCAATTGACATGAAAATTAACACAGTTGGTTGTCATATAATCTTACAGATTCTGACCTAAAATGGATACAATTGAATTCAAAGTTTTAGTTTTATGACCATCATGCATATATAATGACGCACAAATATCAAACATTCCAGAAATATAAATTTTGAAAATTCATTAAAAATTAACCTTTCTGTCAATCTCTGTCATTTTAGTTCATGACTTCACGCTATATATAATGATTCAATTTGCCAAGTTTCAGTCAGATCCTTATACAAATAACATAGTTATCATGTTTTGAAAAAGGTGTATAATTTGTTCACTACGGTGGCCATATTGGATAGCTAATTTGCATAATTAATGAGGTCATTATGTGGACAAAAATTTTAAGTCCATACTAACACTATACCCATGGTTCTTTGATTCTGAAAGGACAATTTGAGTTTTTTACCCTATCAAGGTAGCCTACTACCTTAAGGCTAATGGAGTTTGGCATGAAATGTAAAACAAGCAAGGATGGACGTGTAAGAGGATGAATGAGGCGTGTGTCCAACCAGCGTGCTATAGGAACAACCAGCACTCATACTCTTCTACATTTGTAGAAGGAGACTGACCAGCCACTGGTTCCTGAATAGCAATAGGTTTGCCCCGAGTGCCATGTCAATTCTGAACAACAGTAATAATAACAATAACAGACATGACTTCGCAAACAGTTTTAGAGGCGCCCTGTCACATTATCTCCACGTTGGCTATGTCTTAGTTCTGGTGAACGGGTTCTACAATAACTTAATTTATCGTACGTTTTACAGACATTCCTAACTGTATCATATCTTTTTTTGACAGATGTATTTTGTCCGGAGGTCAACGATTCATTGTACTGCTGGCCAGCGACACTTCCCAACACAACGGTCTACGTGCCTTGTACCTTTATCCTGAACAGGAGACACCCCTTACTTTCAAGTAAGGTAGTTAAGTAGTTTGTCAAGACTGTAAACACAGACTCTCTTTCCTTCTATAAGCACACACACTCACGCACGCATGCACACCTACATAGATACGCAGAGGCATACTTACGTAAATAAACACAGTCTTGGGCGTGCAAGCAGAGACACATTGATACAGAGATTAACAAGATTACACAGACGCAGATACACAGGCAAGCGCACAGATATACCCATGGAGGTATATACACACATATATATATACATACATACACAGAAATACGCATATATACCCACTGACACACACAGTGTGCATAGCCAAACACAGATGCACAGACATAGACACATGCAACGACAACTCACGCACAGCCAAACACACATATAGCCAGACACGTATAACAAATGAGCGAGTACAATTCTGTAGCCGTTCACTCAATTATTGACTTGGTCATGTTATCAATAATATCATTTGATTTATCACATTTTCCCCACTGATCACGCATGTTCACACGGAAATCGCTCATTCACTTGCTTAATAATCTCATCATCATTGTCTTTACCATTATCATTTAATGTCTGACGGAGTCAGAGTGCCCTGAATTCCATTCCTGTTGGGTGAAGTTGATGTTTTCATAGCCCAGTATCTAGCCAGTAAAAAGAAAAATGTTAACAGGAGATCCCATCGCACCCCAGTCCTTATCCTAAACGGTTCTGTAAGCTGTCGTTCCTGAAGAACTCTGCGTGTCATGTCTCCACAAGTTTCCTTCATTAAGTAAATGATCTTCTGGGGGACTACAGAATGCCTCAAAAATGTCTAAAGTGATTCTCTGTCTACTCTGTCAAATGCTTTTTCATTGTCTACAAATCCAATGTAAAGAGGTGAGTTAAATTCCAGGATACCAATGGTGACGTGAGAATGTTTGAAATGACTCATGAATTCACACAAAAAACACTAATACAGTTGTCCCTCAGACCTGTAGGGCCAATAACTGTTATCTTTTGTAGATTATTTTAAAACATCCTCCATGGCTTCATTACTTCTAGCAGCTTTACTGCATTTATCTCGCACTGTAGTACACTGAAGTGTTAAGGTGGAAGGGAGTGAAGGTGACAACAAATAAAAATGGAGATAACAATTTGAGGGACCTCTTAGTCCACAGCCGTGAGAAAACTGTCAACAGTGGCCATTTTGGTACCCAGCCATGTAACCGGACACGATACATGCCAGTATGTAATCCAAACACGTACAGTGTCATTTCCTAAAGCCATGTTTACCATCACCAATGGCTTTACATGAGAGTCACGGAACGTCATTTTCTTGACCTTACTATTACTATCATGCCTTCCGGCCTTAATACCTCAGTATACTACAAGCCGACAGATGCCCACAGCTACCTTCTGTATACCTCTTCTCATCCTCGGGCTTATCGTGACTCCCTTCCATTCTCACAACTTCTCCGCCTCCGCCGTTTGTGCTTAGACGACGATGACTTCCACTTCCGGGCAAAGCGATGCTGGATTTCTTCCGTAGCAGACTTTATCCGGAACATGTTCTCACCTCTGCCCTCCAACGTGTGCTCCCCATCTCTCGTCAGGAGGCCCTCAAACCTCACTATAAACCCACTTCGGATAGAGTCAAATTAATTTTGACCTATCACCCTCACATCACTGCAGTCAAACAGATCCTTTTTCGCCACCTCCCTATCCTCCAAGCAGAGTCTGTGACCCAAGAAGTTTTCGGTGAAGCCCCTTTAGTGGCATATAGACGCGACAAGAACTTGAAGGATGTTCTTGTTCACAGCCGTCTTCCAAAGGAGAATGCCACTCACTTTGGCACACTACCCTGTGGTCGGACACGATGCAACACGTGCAAGTATGTCATCTCAACCCACAAGGTGTCTTTTCCTGAGGCTACGTACACCATCACCATTAGTTTCACGTGTGAGTCGCGCAATGTCGTTTATACGATCATATGTAAACATTGCTGCAAAACCTATATTGGCCAAACAGGCAAACGACTTGGGGACAGATTCAGCCAGCACTTGAATGACATCGCTCAGCAAAAATCCACACCAGTTGCCATACACTTTAATGGTCCTGACCATCATGGTCCCATCGACATCCAGGTCACGGCGATCAGATCCTGCTCCTCTGACACTGCTAGCCGAGAACAGCTTGAGAACCGTCTTATCCACCGCATGGGATGTCTAAAACCAGCTGGTCTTAACACTCTGCACACCTTTGTCTGAGGTCACCCTTTCCTCTCTTGTTCTATTTTGACTCGTTCCACTCTTATCCTATTTTTCTATTTTTCTGCCGCCTTCTAATAATATGTATGAAAATATATAATACACTGTTTTTAATATGTCATGATTTTTTATTTCATATTTATTTATCTCCAACTCATTCTGTCCTCTTCTATTTCCAGTCCCCACTAATACTATATTTGGGTAGTTTTTTGTTCAGTTTCGTTTTTTAGTTTCTTAGTATGTATTGTGTATATCCGGTGTTGGCAGTCATTTCCTTTTCCGGGCAAGCTCGTCCGTTCGCGGGTAGCAAAAGTGGTAAGACTTCAATGCCTTCAGGGAAGTACCTAGGTTTAATTTTTATATTTATTTAGGTTCTTATGTGTCCTATCTAGCCTTCACTTTCTTTCCTTTCCCTGACGAAGGCCTTGTGGCCGTAACGTTGGCTATTTTCTTTGTCTTTTGTCCCCGTAAGACGAATCACCTTTTTTCGATTTTTTTTCCACACCCATCCAACGTCATTTATGCTATTATACACAAACGTTGCAATATTACTTACATCGGCCAAACGGGCACACGACTTGGGGATAGATTCTGCAGACACCTCTACGACATTTCTCGGTTGGGATCATCACCTGTAGCCATCCACTTCAATGGCCCAGGCCACCACGGTGCCACTGACATCCAGGTGACAGCTATCAGATCCTGTTCCTCGGACGCCAACAGTCGGCTTCGCCTTGAACAACGCCTCACCCATCTTATGGGCTGCCTTAAACCCCATGGTGTGAACACCAATAATTCTTTTGTCTGAGGCGTCCTTTTCTATCTAGTCCTATGTGTATCATGATTGCGATTACCCTTGAAAAATTTATTTATTTATATTGCTTTTTCTTCACCTTTTCTCACCTTATTTATTCCTCTCCGTTTTTTTTTTAATATATTAATATTACTTATTCCTCACTCAGTTTTCCAGTCATTGTTTTCATTATTTTTTTATTTATGCTTTGAATTTAGTATCCATTTCCGGTTTACGGTTCAGTGGCAGACATTTTATTTCCAACATGTGACACACATCAGGTTGTGTTTTCTCTTTTTTTTAAATTGTTTCATGTTCTCTACTTAATTCTCACTTTCTTTCCCTTCTGTTTTTCGTTTGTCTGTCCCTGGCGAAGGCTTTGTGGCCGCAACGTAGGTTTTTTTTCTAGTCAATTCTCCCAGTAACACGTATCACTATTTGTGGTTTTATTTTTTTCTTTCCTGACTGATTGGCTTCTAGACTTCTTAGGTTTGAAGCTCATTCTGCACCAGCTAACTAGTTCATCCAGGCGTGTTAACATTCTCCAGGCCTGGTGTTCATCTGATGTCAGAATTGTTGTGTCATCCATGCATGCGGTGGCATGTGACACCTTCCATTGAGCTTCGGACTTGTTGCAAATCCTTCAGTCGCTTTGAGGATTACCTGCATAGCCAACACGAATAGTATCGGAGAGATGGTATATCCCATCGCTATTCCAACTAGTAGGTCAATCCACTTCGTTGTGTACTCTCTGGTTGAAGGATGTGGTGGATTTTGGTGTTTCAGATGTTATCATTCAATATTTCTAGTGTACTGAATGAGGTCAGCTGTGAAGGTCCCTGATTATAACAAATTTTGGGTTGAGTTATCAGAGTACCTTTCTGCTACCACCTTATGACCTCAATCAGACTTATTCTTGACTAGTATGTATGATAGCTACGTATAATGTCTAGGGTTATGAAAGTGTGTAATGTAGTGTAAGTAAAATTACTACAAATACATTTAAATTCTATCACATATATATAGGACTGAGTCAATACCACAACCACAAACAAACTGACACTCTATTATATATCTTATAGAAGTCTGTGGCTGAAAATTATGTAACAGTCTATATTACAATTTATTATGCCCTGATTCAGAATTTTCTGAGTCAGGACCAACAACATAATGAATTTTATGGTTTTATTTATATAAAAGATTAATCACTCAATAGATCTTCTGTCCATACAAAGGACTATTAATCTAATTATATTTAGGTATTTCTCTAAACCAAGTAACACTGGTAACTAATGGTGGGGGTGGGGTGTTTTCATCATCCCCTCTCTTTATATTAATCTCTTGTGGAATATTTATTGGATAATCAAATGTTTTTATTTTCTTGTTAATAAAGTCAGTGGATAAACTTTTGAGTGCCGACACATAGGCACTTATCTTGATGTAGATAGTAGTATGATGCTGACAATTCCTTTCGTTCACTCGAATGACCAGACTGCCACAGTCCCTGGTATAGTATAGTATGGTAGACCGCTTGGTCCAGTAAAGTTTCACTTTCTCTCTCTCTCTCTCTCAAGTAAATTCACCAGGGTTCTGGCACTAACTTAGTACCAGAACAAAAAACCCTGAAACAAGGTTATGATTCTGTACAACATATCTACAATATTATTCCACAATCAATATATGGCATAATTCAATAAAAGAAAAGGGTCAGATCTCTCTGACAACCCCATGTCAACCATTTTCTTCTGAGATAACAACTCATACCAGTGCTCCTATTCTTTTCCCTAATAGCTACAACGCCTCTGACACTGCAACAATGATTCTCTCCCATAGAATAATGTGGGTTAGCCTTCCCACTGTAAACTGTGGAAATCATTTTAAGTTATACAACTCATGTAAATTTTTACTGCTTGTGTGCAACACCACAGGCCCTGCATAAGTCTGCTGGGGACCTCTGTACTCAGTCGTAAAGCCTTCCCAATCAAGCAGTATCTCATACACCAAATGTTGTTGTAATAACAAGATTAATAATTCGTTCTTACCACAATTAAAAGAAATATCACAAACATACGTTGACTGGCATTAGCATTAAGGTAAGTTTAGCTTTGCCCCAGTCCAGACTGCCAAGAATTATTATTTCACTCTAGGCACTGCTGTTCTCAACGCAGCTTGCTTACAAAACTTTTTGTATCAACTGGCGATAAGCCTTTGAAAGCTTTTGCCAATATTAACAGACCGGCACAATCAGCGAGGGTCTAGCTTTTCAATTTAAATTTAAAAAAAACAAAACTCCAAACTTCTAGGAGTGAGTCTTCAAAATATATTTAGCTTTTGCCTAACCAATACCCTCCTTCCTATACTCTTCTACCATCCAATCGGATTTGAATCAATCTAATGCCTCTTTTTAAACTTGCGTCCCCACTAACGTTGTGGATAAATGAGCAAGACCAATAGTCTGTCCGTCTTAGTGTTCGTAGACATATAGTATTATTTCAATATCTTGGCTAATAATTAGACTACCATATATATTAAAACATATTATTGCTCAGGGGACCCTAAGCTATCTTTATATATGATTGTAAAGTTTCTTTTCTTCTTTCCACTCTGTAAAGTGTCAGTCGGTATGCTCTGTAAGGAAGAGTGGTGTGTTGTTGAGATCAGGCATGCTCCAGTCTACCCAGCTGTAAATGGGTAACTCACCCTAGTCCTGAGTTAGGGAAGGCAAAGGCTCCAGGGGAAGCAGGCCCTAAACTTGGTCACTCCAACCGACGCAGGATGGTGTATGTATGAAGTAGAAGTGTAGAGTGTGATTACCGCGAATGGTGTACTGTTCGTGTGCTGACCAATATAACCACTCATACACATGTGTCTACAAGGCACCAATGCAGACTGCTGGAATCTTTGTTTACTCAATTTATTCAGACGTACACACTGGGACATACGAGTACATCATGGTATGTTGACATATCAATTTGTAGGTATACATAGCAGATCTGAAGTCATGACACATTCAGAAATAATGGGCAGTACATCAAAAGTTCAATGTCATGATACATTATGGCCGCATCCCCCTATCTGACTAAACGCGTCAGTGAAGGCAGATCGGTAAATAACTAAAGTTACTTGACGTCCATAGTTTGTAGTATATATTATGAAACCACGAAGGGGGGGGGGGGGGGGGTTTCTAGCAAGATTGAGATCTCCCTGTCACTGTCCGATAATAGGATAAATAATCTGTTCTCTTGGCAGTGATCAAAACATATGATGACCGAAATCTAACATGGCTGCCTCCCTGAGTTGTCGTTCACTCATTCATAGGAAGGAGAATATAAGCCAGAGTTAATTTATAATGGGTATATAACTGATTTCATAAATGTTTCCATACAGCTCTACGGTGATCAGGTTAATTCACGTAGCCATAACCGCTGCAGGAAAGTCTGTCATCTTCGTCGATACAAAACACGACCCTAGCGATACGAAGCACAATGTTCCATCTAGGTCGAATCGACATGAGATCATCAAAATAGGGTCTGGCAATACATGGAGTCCGAATTATACATTGTACCGTACCTTAGGAGAGTCTCTAACATAAACTATAGTAGAGATACCATCTCCTTTAGAAGAAAACCACTTCATGAATTATATTTCCTTAAGAATCTACCAGCCCTTTGAAAAGTGCGTACCCGCCATTATCACGGTACATCGGAACTCATCACGACTTGTCAAGACAACTCATACTTCCGCTAGACCGGAATAACAAGAATCTAGTCCCTCCTACCCATCCAAAATATACAATATAGGACTGATTCTACTTGTACTAATAATATGTAATACATATGAATTCAGGCCATAAACACAATAAGCAAATTAATATATTTTCTGGCCCTAAAAAATAAGTACAAACGTAAGCGCAATATCCTTGCGCCGGATCAATATCCAGAACGATTACTCCTATAATCAAAAGTGTGAATCAA
The DNA here is from genome assembly GCA_024509875.1 of Oreohelix idahoensis. Taxonomy (NCBI): domain Eukaryota; kingdom Metazoa; phylum Mollusca; class Gastropoda; order Stylommatophora; family Oreohelicidae; genus Oreohelix; species Oreohelix idahoensis. The sequence continues at coordinate 477,508 of JAMPIV010008509.1, forward strand.
ACATGGATTCTCTCGCTTTTACCATAGACAGCATTTTCATACACAAATGAATGAATGTCTATATTTTTCCCATATTAAATAGCCATATCGATTTTTGTAATATGTGCGTCAAAATATGCACGCAACAGATTACCACACCCCTCGGGAAAAAAAAAATGGTACATTTTTTTTTTTGAAATACATCTAGGAGCACATACAATAGGCTCACAACGCACCAATACCATGCGCAGATGATAAGCATAAGTTTTATGACCTTAGAGAAAGTACTTCTCTAAGTATAAATATTTCCAGAGAGGTGTCACCAACGCATACTACAATATTAGCAATGACACAATTTCCACATTAGTTTATACATAAATTTCATCTAAGATATCTTAACATCATGATCATCAAAGACGAAAAACATTGAAAGATCAGCGGTGAATAAATATCAATGAACCGCTAAGTAGTGTTACAATCAATATATGATATATTACATATGTGTACACATTTCAACATAGAAACAACTGTATCAAAGTTGTATAACAGTTATGAATCATGTGGGCATCTAGACAAAATATCTGCCATCACATTTTCTGACCCACGGATAGCTCGCACCGAAAAATGAAATGGCTGTAGAGCAATCGCGTATCGCGTTGATCTCGCGCTCTTCAGATTTTTACTCTGAATAGCCGTAAGAGCTTTCTGGTCGTTTCCACAATGAAATGCGCGCCCAGAAGAAATCTTTGCAGTTTAAGGATTGACCAAACCATAGCCAATAATTCACGGTCTAGGACCGAGTAATTCTTCTCTGCGGCATTTAATTTCCGAGAAATATACATCACAGGATGCAGAGTTCCAGAGTACTCTTGCATTAGTGCAGCTCCAATCCCGGTGGATGAAGCGTCACTACGAAGAATAAATGTCTTATCCTTAGAAGGCAATACTAGGATAGGTGAAGTAGAAAACATAGTTTTAACCTTATCCAAAGAGGATTGACATTCTTGAGTCCAATGGACTACATTAGGAGACCCTTTCTTTAGCAAGGAAGAAAGAGGTGACATAATGGAGGACAGATTCGGGATGAATCGTCCATAAAATTGTATTAGACCTAAGAGACTTCGTACTTGCTTTTTAGTCTTAGGAATAGAAATGTTAAGTATCTTACTTGTATTATGGTCTTCTGTTTTTAGGAACCCATGACCAACACGGTGTCCTAAGAAAGATATTTCGCTAAAACCAATACATGCTTTCGATGGTTTCGCTGTCAGGTTATGCTCGCGTAAGATAGACAATAGTTCATTTATACCATTATAGTGATCGTTCCAAGTATCACTGAAAAGACAGATGTCATCAAGATACGCAATGACATCTGAGCGATGAGATAGGATTCGACGCATCATGCGTACAAATGTTGCAGGGGCGTTCATAAGACCGAAAGGCATGAAATTCCATTGGAATAGACCCCTAGGCGTCGAAAAAGCAGTAAACGGTTTGGCGTGTTCGGATAGTGGAACTTGCCAATATCCCTTAGACAAATCGAGTTTAGTAAAGAAGTGAGAATTCGATAGTCTCGTAAGTAGCTCTTCTAGTAAAGGCATAGGTTCCGCATCAAATTTAGTCACTTGATTCAATTTGCGATAATCCACGCAAAGACGTATGTTATTGTCTTTTTTCCGTACTATAACCATCGGCGAAGAATATGCTGATGTGGATGGTTCAATAATTTTTAACTCTATCATCTCATCTAGCTCTTTCTCTACCTGTGCTTGAAAATGTATCGGGATAGGATACGGTCTGACTCTTATAGGACTATGGTCAGTAAGAATAATGTCATGTTGAATGACATCCGTTTGACCAGGAATGTCAGTAAGGACATCCTGAAATTGTTCTAACATAGTAGAAACTTGTTTCTGCTCTCCTGGAGATAATTCTGGAGAAATTGCAACATCTTTCCATGATTCATTAGAGTGAAGAGGAATCATTGGAAAAGGTAAATTTACATCCGAGAAACTCGCTTCCTCATCCTGTATTACTGACAGAGATGAGTACTGTCCATGTTGGACTGGAAAATCGTCCGTTGCCTGGAAAACAGGTTGTAAATAATCAGGACGTTCATGGAATTCCGTGAGCATGTTGATGTGGAAGGTTTTACGCTTCCCGTCAATATCGACGATATAGTCAACATCGGAAACTTTTGATATTATATCGTACGGACCTTTCCAAGAAATGAGAAGTCTATTTTCCCTACAAGGTAGCAAGACAAATGCTTTGTCACCTGGACAAAGTTGACGCAAACATCTCTTTTTATTGGCAAATTCCCTTGCCTTCTGTTTCGCAAATTCAGAAGAAGCAGTTGCCAATTTGCATGCTTCAATAATCTTGTGTCTAAGTGCGATGACATATTCATAAGAGGATTTTGTGTCATCGACAATATTATCAGAAGTTATAAGATCATGAAGTAAGGAAATAGGACCTCGCGGTTTCGCGCCAAAGACAAGTTCAAAGGGAGAAAATCCTGTATGTTCGTTGGCGACCTCTCTATATGCAAAGAGAGCCGCGGGTAAAACCCTATCCCAATCCTGAGGATGATCTTCTGTTATCTTACCTAGTAGGTTTTTCAGAGTTCTATTCAAACGTTCCACCATCCCATTGGACATAGGATGATAAATACTACTCAGCGATCTCTCTATCTTCAGAGTCGACATTACTTGAGACATGGTATCCGATATGAGTTGGGTACCATGGTCGGATAATATTTCTGCTGGAAACCCCAGACGAGAAAATATTAACCAAAGAGCATCTGCGACATCAGCAGTAGTTATGCTCTTTAGAGGAACAGCCTCCGGCCAACGTGTGCACATATCAACACACGTCAAAATAAATTGGTGTCCTCTAGCAGACTTTATCTTAAATGGACCAATGATGTCTATCGCCATTTTTTGAAATGGCCGAATGGGAATGTCTGCAGCCTGAATAGGTGCATCATGGCGTGGACCTCTGGATTTAATCTCTTGACATACTTTACAAGATCGACAATAGATTCGTATGTCCTTATTCACAGCAGGCCAAAAGAAAGATTGAAGAACTCTAGCTTTAGTACGGGAAAAACCCATATGTCCAGCACACTGCGAATCATGAGCGTGCTGTAAGATTTTAACTCTCATATTTTTAGGCACAAGGATTTGAGAATGAATGGACTTAGCGGAGTCTTGTACCATACGTACAAGTACGCCATTCTTCATCGTAATCCAAGATTTACGATTAGTATCCTTATTCGGATCACCTTTTGTTGCCAGAGTAAAGAATTTCTTTAGAGTAGGATCATCTTCCTGCTGTTTGATAAAGGAATCGTGGGAAATCTCCAAGGGATCATCTTGGATCTGCGCATCATTATCTTCAGAATGTGAAGATTGTGGCATATTAAGAGCTTGAGCCCTAGTGATTACTGCATTAGCAGATTGCATATTAACATTTTCCCAATTAGAAATTTGCTGTGGAGTGCATTCTTTCACCCCGTGAATGCGACCGATGATAAGATCAGCGATCGGATTCGGCAAGAGACATGCTTGCACCTCTCCTGTAAAGAAAGGCGTAGCAATATTGATAATGGCAGTGGAGTACTTCTCCAATGTGCCACCAAATGTTACACATTTGACTATATTGCCTGTAGCTCGAGAAGGATTTACGAGTGATTGCCTCACTCCAATGGTAGTGCACCCCGAATCGAAAAGAATTGATACCGGAGTACCATCTATTAGGCCCCTATTAAAGACAAGAGCACCCCTTCCATTATGCGCAATTGACGCATGGAGAGCGGGAAGCGGGTGACCGCAGCTTAAAGTAGACACTGTGGTTGGATCGAATAATGTTTTGCATTGCGAACACTCAGATGCTCTAGCAAAATCGAAAGCGGAATTTGCTACACTGTTGGAGTCTTTTTTATCATTATTCTGATTATCGGTGTCGTGGAACTCCTGTTGTGCAGAGTTAGCCTGGTAATAAAATTTACCATGTCTTTTGTGTTGTGATCTACCTCGGTTATAATTGTCTCTATAATTATTATTGCCTCTGTTATAACCCCTATTTGGGTTTGAATCATAACATTCATGATCATAATCATCATGCTCATTATATTGAGTATCCCTGTAATATTGTTTCTTTTGTCTCCATGAAGCACTTGGGTAGTTCCTATAGCTACTCCCTTTCCGAGAATTTCTAACATTATGGGTACCCCTCGCGTGTCGAGGACTATCAGCCCGATTCCAGTTCTTCAAAGAAGAACTCTGATTTGAGCGGTTATCTTGGTTTTGATACTTATTCCAATTAACCTTTTTATCAAATTTATTTTTAGCTCCTTGGAATTTGTGTGAGTAATTCTGATTATATTCTGTTGCCGAAGCAACTGGCATACTCTCTTTAATGTTAGAGTTACTAAGAATCATGTCAGGGTGTGCCGTGGCATACTGGTCACAATATTCTTCCATTTGCTTTATTGTACCAGGTTTACGCTCATGTAAGAACTCTAGGAATGATTTATTTACAGAAGACATGACCTTGTCTCTTAGCAATAAATCCGTAAGACCATCAAATGTTTTTTCTGTTTTGGATAATTCAATCCATCGTGAAAGTGTAATTCGTGCTTTTGAGATGAAATCTGAGAATTCTACACCTACCTCAGGTCTCATTGTTTTAAACAAAAGACGATAACCTTCTTCAGACAGCTGATATCTCTTTATCAAAGCTGCCCTAACAGCATCATAATTATCTTTGTCGGCCTCTTCAACAAAATATAACTTACTTAGGGACTCCCCTTTTAGATTTTCAGACAACTGATTCACATACTGTGATTTGTCAACATTATGAGATCGACAAGCCCGTTCAAATCTAGAAAGCCAAAATGTTATGTCATCACTGGTAGGGTTAAACGCTGGTACTTTGACCTTGTACACAAAGGGTTTACCATTACCACCAGATGCCTGATTAACATTACTCATACATGTCAATTTTAATTTCTCTAATTCAAACTCATGTTCTCTTATTGCTTTTCTCTCTTCAGCTTCTCTATCTAATCTTCTCTGTTCTGCAGCAGCTTCTAATTTCTTCTGTTCTGCAGCAGCTTCTAATTTCTTCTGTTCTGCAGCAACTTCTAATTTCTTCTGTTCTGCAGCAACTTCTAATTTCTTCTGTTCTGCAGCAACTTCTAATTTTTTTTGTTCAGCTGCAGCTTCTAATTTCTTCTGTTCTGCAGCAGCAGCAACTTCTAGTTTTTTCTGTTCTGCATCAGCTTCTAATTTCTTCTGTTCTGCCTCAAATCTCCTTTCCTCCACTTGCATCTGCAATTTCTTAAGTTCAGCAGCAGTATCAGCTTCTTTTTTCTAATCTTTTTTCTTCAGCTAGAGCTTTCCTTTCTTCTGCAGCAGCTTTTTTTTCTTCTATTTGAAGTTTTCTTTCCTCAGCCGCAGCTTTTTTTTCCTCAGCAGCAGCTTTTCTTTCTTCAACAGCAGCAGCAGTTTTTTTCTCTTCTGCAGCTAATGCTTTGTCATATTGAGCAACAGCCCATTGTTCTAAGTCTTTTCCAGTCTTATCAAGAGATTTTCCTTGTGCAATAAAATAATCTAATGTAGACATATTGTCTTCTTAAATCAAAAACCTGAAAAAGTAAATAAATTATCCTATTTCATTTTAATGGGAGACAAGTCTATACCATAGACTTAGTCTTAGTCCAAACTTGTATGGTTTATAATAACCAATGATAACTTGAGTACCTGTGGACAACAATAACTGTATCTCAAATACTGTGGGAGACAAGCCTTACAAAGGTCTTGTATACCTCAATGTAATCAAAGATCACTTGAGTACCTGTGGAAAAAAATATTTCCCTTTACCAATCACTTTGGGAGACAAGCCTTACAAAGGTCTTGTACATTTTGTTTTATAACAATAACAATCATAAAGTACTGATCTGTACTATACTATCAGTGTATACCACTATACGTCATATGTCAACTAAAGACATCACAAAGGACAAACAAGAAAAGACAATCTGAAAACATTTGCAGAGATCAAATGAAGTTAAATAGGAGAAATGAAAAAAATGATCACAGAATCCGTGATGATAACTGCAATAAGATAACAAGACAAATAACGCCACCGTGTATAAACATAAGGGTGTAAAGAAATCAAAAATAGAAAAGATGAGACCTACAATTATACAAACAAATCAAACAAAACTAAGGAACACAAAATTATTAACAAAAACAACGAAGAAAAGAGCATCTCATCACAACTAACAGAAATAGCAGCAAATTGTTGCTAACAAATTTCCAATTAAGAAAATGTGTACCTATAGAATACTAGTACCAGACCAATGTCACTTGGCATACCTTGTACTAGTCACACAGAACATAAACTAATTTAATACATAACAAATAACATGTAAGCATAAATAGCATATAGCATACAATATAATTTATGTCATGAATGGAATGTGTTGCAGGTATAGTGTTGTAAAGCAGGCACAGTTTATTTTAATACTAATAACTTGCCACTTTATTCAGTAATAGATTTAATTTTAAACTATTACACTGTCAATTTTTCTCTGTTGAGCATATGAAGATCCAACGATGAACTATGCACTTTATGTTCAACAACACTGTGATTCTTCTGTACGTTGAGAAATGTCAACAATACTGCTCCAGATATTTTCTACACTTGATACCACTGTCCTGTGTAATACTTTCTGTACAGCGAAAAACTGTCAACAAGCGCTGACCTAGATACAGCATCCTATCGGTAATACAGGTCAAGCTGACATCGACTGTATAGCTGTCCTACTGGTGTTGATGTGGTCAAACAAATGTTCTTTCAGCTGTAAACTGTGATTCTTAACATAAAACTGCGTAAGCTGGACCCAGGAATCTGGCTCGCCACTGTAAAGTTTCTTTTCTTCTTTCCACTCTGTAAAGTGTCAGTCGGTATGCTCTGTAAGGAAGAGTGGTGTGTTGTTGAGATCAGGCATGCTCCAGTCTACCCAGCTGTAAATGGGTAACTCACCCTAGTCCTGAGTTAGGGAAGGCAAAGGCTCCAGGGGAAGCAGGCCCTAAACTTGGTCACTCCAACCGACGCAGGATGGTGTATGTATGAAGTAGAAGTGTAGAGTGTGATTACCGCGAATGGTGTACTGTTCGTGTGCTGACCAATATAACCACTCATACACATGTGTCTACAAGGCACCAATGCAGACTGCTGGAATCTTTGTTTACTCAATTTATTCAGACGTACACACTGGGACATACGAGTACATCATGGTATGTTGACATATCAATTTGTAGGTATACATAGCAGATCTGAAGTCATGACACATTCAGAAATAATGGACAGTACATCAAAAGTTCAATGTCATGATACATTATGGCCGCATCCCCCTATCTGACTAAACGCGTCAGTGAAGGCAGATCGGTAAATAACTAAAGTTACTTGACGTCCATAGTTTGTAGTATATATTATGAAACCACGAAGGGGGGGTTTCTAGCAAGATTGAGATCTCCCTGTCACTGTCCGATAATAGGATAAATAATCTGTTCTCTTGGCAGTGATCAAAACATATGATGACCGAAATCTAACATGGCTGCCTCCCTGAGTTGTCGTTCACTCATTCATAGGAAGGAGAATATAAGCCAGAGTTAATTTATAATGGGTATATAACTGATTTCATAAATGTTTCCATACAGCTCTACGGTGATCAGGTTAATTCACGTAGCCATAACCGCTGCAGGAAAGTCTGTCATCTTTGTCGATACAAAACACGACCCTAGCGATACGAAGCACAATGTTCCATCTAGGTCGAATCGACATGAGATCATCAAAATAGGGTCTGGCAATACATGGAGTCCGAATTATACATTGTACCGTACCTTAGGAGAGTCTCTAACATAAACTATAGTAGAGATACCATCTCCTTTAGAAGAAAACCACTTCATGAATTATATTTCCTTAAGAATCTACCAGCCCTTTGAAAAGTGCGTACCCGCCATTATCACGGTACATCGGAACTCATCACGACTTGTCAAGACAACTCATACTTCCGCTAGACCGGAATAACAAGAATCTAGTCCCTCCTACCCATCCAAAATATACAATATAGGACTGATTCTACTTGTACTAATAATATGTAATACATATGAATTCAGGCCATAAACACAATAAGCAAATTAATATATTTTCTGGCCCTAAAAAATAAGTACAAACGTAAGCGCAATATCCTTGCGCCGGATCAATATCCAGAACGATTACTCCTATAATCAAAAGTGTGAATCAAACATGGATTCTCTCGCTTTTACCATAGACAGCATTTTCATACACAAATGAATGAATGTCTATATTTTTCCCATATTAAATAGCCATATCGATTTTTGTAATATGTGCGTCAAAATATGCACGCAACAATGATTTTTATGGTTATATTCTTTGTCGTTTAGATTTTCAGTTTTGTCACTGTTAATCGTCAATTTCAATTTTTCCAAAAGTCGGCCATCTTTCCCCCTCCTTTTGTATCATTTTTTTCATTCAAATAAACAAACTAGTTGTGTTACGTCAGAAATAAACTACTCGGCGAGAATGGAACACTGTCTGTGTGTTTATGTATTCTGGCTTGTCCAACAGAGAGGTTATAGTATTAGTCACGCGTGCAGAGCGAAGAGGGGTTTTTGCCAAGCGTTGGTAGTATTTGCGTTAATTATTACAGTTGTTTCGTTCTTACTACTGGAAAATGTCCGAGTTACTACTAATTTAGGCGTTAAAGTTAAAATCGCACGTTAATTCAGACGGTAGGTTGGTGTCACAGTTCTGACAGATCGTTAATTGTAAGTCTCAAAACCGAAATTAGGAAAGCGGGTTAGATTTTACGTTGGGATCGTTTTATAAGCATTTCCTCTGCACAAAAGGCAGCGCTATACTGGCGTAGAGATGACTTTAAGCAGACACTTACGGTCGGCTTTATTTATTATTATAGGATTAAAATCTTACTGAATTTAGCGATTATTTCACAGATTTCGGTACACACCTCTCTTCCTAAAACATGCATTCATTGCAGGTTATAATCTGTGAGATAACTTAGCGCAAATGAAGTCCTACGCGTTTTTCTGATTTTCATCATAAGGATGTCTACTCAAAAAATCGGCACCCACGTTCTGAGAGCCGGGAATATATTCAATCATAAATGAATATGGCTGTAGGAGCAATGACCATCTTAATAAACGCACATTCTCATGCTTTGCCTGTGATAAAAATACGAGAGGCTGATGATCCGTTTGGACCACAAATGGTCTGCTATAGATGTAGACTTGGAATTTTCGTATAGCCCAGATTAATGCTAGACATTCCTTTTCACTTGTTGAATAATTTTTTTCCGCTTTGTTCATCTTGCGGCTTGCATAAGCGACTGGGTTCAATTCCCCATCTTGTGAGGAGGACCTTTGCAACAATGTAGCCCCTAAGCCCACATTGCTTGCGTCACTTCTCACGACAAATTCTTGATTCAAGTCAGGCAAATTCAATACCGGCCTGCTTGTGAGTTTTTCTTTTAACTCTTGGTATGCTAATTCACACTGTGCTGACCAATTAAGTGTATCAGGTTGTCCCTTACGCGTTAAATCCGTCAGAGGAGCACATATAGAGTTAAAGTGTTTAATGTACTTTTGGTAGAAACCACACAACGACACAAAAGATCGCACATCTTTTTTTGTTTGTGGCCTTGGTGCTCTTTTCAATTTCTCCAGATTCTTGGCGTCAGGGGTCATGCTACCCTGATGTACGGTATGTTCCAAGAATTCCAACTCTTTACATCCAATACAACATTTTGTTGGTCTAGCAGTCAAGTTAGCCTCTCTGAGTCTATCAAACAGCATAGCCAAAGAGTTAACATGTTCCTCAAATGTTTCAGTAGCAATGAGAATATCATCCATGAAATTCGAGATGCATGGATTTTTCAGGGGATCCAACAATTTTCGCATCATCCTCGAAAACACACTCGGGGCATTTTTCATCCCAAACGGCAACATGTTGAACACATAATGGCCTTCCGAGGTGCTAAAGGCTAAGTAAGGTCTAACCTCAGGTTTTACTGGCATTTGATAATAGCCTTTGCTACGATCCACCTTAGAAAAATATTTTGCCTTGTTCAGTCTGGCAAATAGTTGATTTGTATCAGGTAATGGATCCACCTGACCTTCTGTGACAGCATTCAGTTTCCTGTAATCTATGCACAGTCTATGTTCCCCAGATGGTTTTCGCAACAAAACCACACTAGAACTATAAGGAGATTCACTGTGAGAAATAATCCCTTCTTGTAACAAATAATCTATTTCCTCTTTCAAAGCTTTTTCCTTAGCGAAAGGAATAGAATAGGGCCTCATACAGATGGGGGTTGGGTCTAGTAGTTTCATATCATATTCCAACAAATTTGTGTGCCCCGGCTTATCCGTTAACACGTCTGTATGTTTCTCTAGGACCTTTTGAACCTGCTCCCTCTGTCCTTTTGTCAGGTGAGTACTGATCTTCACCCGTGCAAACGTTTCACTGGGCTTCAGTGGATATTCAAACGAGGTGTGCGGGTCATTTTTCATTTCGGTTGCGATAGACAAGGCCATTAAGTGTGTTCCTTCATGGATTTGCCTGTCCAGATATTTCTTCAGAAGGTTCACATGATAGACTTTTTCATTTCCCTTCTTGTCTATCTTATAGTTTGTTCTGGATACCTTTTCCAAAACTGTATATGGACCTTGCCATCCGATTTGAAGTTTATTGCTGCTGCCGGGCAATAGAAGAAGCACCTTCTCCCCTACAGCAAGCTCCCTATCCTTAGCTTTTTTATTATAATACGCAGCATGCTTTTTCCTGGCTTGTCTCAAATTATCATTTGCCAGTTTCCAACTAGTTTTTAAACGAGTTGTCAGTTCGTTCACATATTGATATGATGAGGTAACAGTCTCTTCTGCCTTCTCATCGGTCCACGTCCTCAACAAGGTTACATGTGGACCTTTAATTTTGCTGACTTATTTTGCATGGTACCTGTATGGTCCCTGACATTGGAAGCCTTATAGTGAGGACGTTTCTCCCTTTTATCATCACATAAGAATCTACCACTACCAATTCTTTTCCGGGGTTTTTATTTTTATAATCATTGCGTGGCCTATCAAAATGTTGCTTACCCTTATTACCCTGATCTTTGTTGTCAAATCTATTAGAGTTTAGTGGAGCCTTATAATTGCCTACATGTTTCTTTTTGGCGCCAGCTACCTCTGCCTGGGCTGCCTGATACCTCTCAGCGACGTTAAGTAATTCATCCAGCCTCTCTGCACCCTGTTCCATGAGAAACTTTCTCAAGTCTGGAGCCATGGACTCTCTCAATTGCTCAATAAGGATCATTTCTTTAAGATCTTGGGTTTTCCCCAGAGCAGTCCATTTCTCCAAGTACGTCTCTAAATGTGCAGAGAACTGGTGATAGGTCTCACCCGACAGTAGTTTGGCATTTCTAAACTTTTTCCTGTAAAATTCACCATTCTCTTCATATCTTAACAAAAGAGCCTGCTTTAACATGTCATAATTGTCTTGGTCATCTCTGCTCATTTTTGAGAAAACTTCATAAGCTGTTCCCCTAAGACCTTGGGATAACTTCAGGCTCCATCTTTCCTTTTCTAGCCCATATGTTGTAGCTAATACCTCATACCTACTTAAATATGATTCAATATCATCATCTCTCTCAACAAAATAATCTAAGTGGAACCCCATAGCTGAGTTGGAGGCCCCCTGACTAACAGTAGCATCAGAGGTAGAGGGGCTATGACCATTTTCAGGAGCATGGCCTTGCAACTCTAACTCCCTTAGTCGCAACTCATGCTCCCTTTGTAATCTTTTATCTATGTTGGAGAATGTCTGGATACCTAGCAATAAAGATGAGTAAGAGGAAGGGCAAAATGCAAGACGGGCCTATATGTACGATTCTCATCTATCAGTCAATACCCTTTACCTCCCTAAGGAGCATAGGTCATAAAACTGGATCTCGTGTAGTGGAGGCGTCGACAATTCACTCCCTGTGGCAGTATCTGCTTGGGACTCAAAGTTGCTCACCTGTGAGAACATTTTCCGCATGCGCTGACAACACATGAAGTCCCAGCTAATTCAGCAGATTTCCAAAATGTCACGAGTTCTTATTATATGCCAACATTATCTGATTACGTTTCAAATTATGTCTTATTTACTGTATGAATGGTTTAGATTGTGTTTGTTATTTTTTTTAAGGTATTAATTTTTGTTAATGTATTTTAATTAATAATTCCACCCCCCCCCCCTTAAATTTAATTATGTCTGGATGTTACAAATGTATGTTATTATTTTACCTCGATAATGTTGTATGCTTAAATAATGCTAAAAATACATGTGCTATTGAAAGGATACGGTATGAAAGGTGAGCGAAAGGAAGGGCAGAATGTTAGACGGGCCTGCGTGCCCAATTCTCAACCCTTTGAAAATAAAGTTCGTTCGTTCGTTCGTTCTAATTTCTTAATCTCCCTAGCATCTTCTAACTGCATTCTCCTCTCTTCAGCTAACCTATGTTCTTCCCTAGCAATAAACTTATCACATTCTGAGGTGACATAGTCAATTAAGACTTGACCCTCTATGTTCATGTCTCTGGCAGTCTGCACAGCAGCAGATCTGAACTTTACCAAATCAGCCATATTATATCACGCAACGTTAACAATATACTAAGGTAACTTATCAACTCTAATTAAACAACAACTACAAGCACCAACAGTTCATCCACTATTTAATTCGACAAAAGAATATATTTTTACTTTATTATCTGGGATTCCTATACATGTATTAGGAGATATTTAAAATCCCAAAAGCTAGTTACCCAATATAGCTGGTGCTATGAGAAATTCAAATCCCGGGAGCGAGACCCCAATATATATGGTGGATTTGATGTTATTGATGTTATCATTCAATATTTCTAGTGTACTGAATGAGGTCAGCTGTGAAGGTCCCTTATTATAACAAATTTTGGGTTGAGTTATCAGAGTACCTTTCTGCTACCACCTTATGACCTCAATCAGACTTATTCTTGACTAGTATGTATGATAGCTACGTATAATGTCTAGGGTTATGAAAGTGTGTAATGTAGTGTAAGTAAAATTACTACAAATACATTTAAATTCTATCACATATATATAGGACTGAGTCAATACCACAACCACAAACAAACTGACACTCTATTATATATCTTACAGAAGTCTGTGGCTGAAAATTATGTAACAATCTATATTATAATTTATTATGCCCTGATTCAGAATTTTCTGAGTCAGGACCAACAACAAAATGAATTTTATGGTTTTATTTACATAAAAGATTAATCACTCAATGGATTTTCTGTCCATACAAAGGACTATTAATCTAATTATATTTAGGTATTTCTCTAAACCAAGTAACACTGGTAACTAATGGTGGGGGTGGGGTGTTTTCATCATCCCCTCTCTTTATATTAATCTCTTGTGGAATATTTATTGGATAATCAAATGTTTTTATTTTCTTGTTAATAAAGTCAGTGGATAAACTTTTGAGTGCCGACACATAGGCACTTATCTTGATGTAGATAGTAGTATGATGCTGACAATTCATTTCGTTCACTCGAATGACCAGACTGCCACAGTACCTGGTATAGTATAGTATGGTAGACCGCTTGGTCCAGTAAAGTTTCACTTTCTCTTTCTCTCTCTCTCTCTCTCTCTCTCTCTCTCTCTCAAGTAAATTCACCAGGGTTCTGGCACTAACTTAGTACCAGAACAAAAAACCCTGAAACAAGGTTATGATTCTGTACAACATATCTACAATATTATTCCACAATCAATACATGGCATAATTCAATAAAAGAAAAAGGTCAGATCTCTCTGACCACCCCATGTCAACCATTTTCTTCTGTGATAACAACTCATACCAGTGCTCCTATTCTTTTCCCTAATGGCCACAACGCCTCTGACACTGCAACAATGATCCTCTCCCATAGAATAATGTGGGTTAGCCTTCCCACTGGTAACTGTGGAAATCATTTTAAGTTATACAATACATTTCAATTTTTACTGCTTGTGTGCAACACCAAAGGCCCTGCATAAGTCTGCTGGGGACCTCTGTACTCAGTCGTAAAGCCTTCCCAATCAAGCAGTATCTCATGCACCAAATGCCTAACCAATACCCTCCTTCCTATACTCTTCTACCTTCCAATCGGAATTGAATCAATCTAATGCCTCTTTTTAAACTTGCGTCCCCACTAACGTTATGGATAAATGAGCAAGACCAATAGTCTGTCCGTCTTAGTGTTTGTAGGCATATAGTATTATTTCAATATCTTGGCTAATAATTAGACTACCATATATATTAAAACATATTATTGCTCAGGGGACCCTAAGCTATCTTTATATATGATTTTTATGGCTATATTCTTTGTCGTTTAGATTTTCAGTTTTGTCACTGTTAATCGTCAATTTCAATTTTTCCAAAAGTCGGCCATCTTTCCCCCTCCTTTTGTATCATTTTTTTCATTCAAATAAACAAACTAGTTGTGTTACGTCAGAAATAAACTACTCGGCGAGAATGGAACACTGTCTGTGTGTTTATGTATTCTGGCTTGTCCAACAGAGAGGTTATAGTATTAGTCCCGCGTGCAGAGCGAAGAGGGGTTTTTGCCAAGCGTTGGTAGTATTTGCGTTAATTATTACAGTTGTTTCGTTTTTACTACTGGAAAATGTCCGAGTTACTACTAATTTAGGCGTTAAAGTTAAAATCGCACGTTAATTCAGACGGTAGGTTGGTGTCACAGTTCTGGCAGATCGTTAATTGTAAGTCTCAAAACCGAAACTAGGAAAGCGGGTTAGATTTTACGGCGGGATCGTTTTATAAGCATTTCCTCTGCACAAAAGGCAGCGCTATACTGGCGTAGAGACGACTTTAAGCAGACACTTACGGTCGGGTTTATTTATTATTATAGGATTAAAATCTTACTGAATTTAGCTATTATTTCACAGATTTAGCTACAAAGGATACAGTTTTCTTTTGAAACAATGTTGCTACGGAAGAGATCCCATGATAAACTACCCTTTGTGTAAATTCCAACTGTAGTCTTTCCGTTTGTATTTATTAGCTAAATGTTCTTAAAAACTTTTGTGGTTGTCACGAAAGGTTTGAGATGTAATAAAAATGTAAGATATCCTGGACAAAAGATGTATCAGATGATACCAGGATAGTGCCAGGCAAGAGACTGGTCTTACAAGAAATACCCCCTTTTCTGGAAAAGAATAAGGGTGTATTGACATCAAAGGTTAGAATCCAGCTGTATAGACCTCTGGGTGTTGAAAGGCTGTGTCCTGAAAACATATTTGCCCCTTTCGAAGATTCTCCTTTGGTATTATGGGTTGTTTATGTTGACAAGTTGATCTAGGGGTATTTAACATAGTTAATCTCTCAATCTAAAATATGTATCCAACAAAACTTGAACTTTAAAGTTAATAATCTCAACAAGTCTGATAGTACATATTTACAATTTAATGAACCTAAACCGGTTCTCTTTTCGGTTAGGAAAATTCAAAGGTATTTACTTATATATAATAAACAACCACATAAACTTTAATTATCAAAACAAAATCTAGTACTAAAGTCTATATTGTCTTCTATGCTGAAGAATAATTTTAATTCACTAAAATGTCACTGATTTTGACTGAAGATAGGATGGATTCATAATGTCCTTATATTCATCCTTCACTATAATAATTATTAATATATTTATAGTTTTTGAGTAATGCTAGCTTTTAGTTGTAAACGCTGATCAGTGGCAAGAAAAGGCCACTTATCTCTTAAAGTAGAAAATCCCACACTCTCCTGCCGTGGTCAAACACTTCAGTGAATTGCCAGGCAGTTGAACAAGGGTGGCTTTCTGCAATGATCCCACGAGCTCTTGCACCGCAGAGTCCAAAGCGAGTAAAGGGAAATCAGATACTTCAGGTTGATTGCAGGATAAAACCTGAAATTCAAATAACCACAACTCTTGTATGGTCTAGCACTACTCTGGTCATACACATAATGGACATAACAAAAATTGTCAGGCATTGTGCTAACATATGCACAGGACAATTTACCTCTCCACCTATAACAGTCAGTTCACTGTGACTAAAATTTCCTTATATTTCCTAAGTTGATTCCTTAGTCCATGATTGGTTTCCATACAATGATTTGGTATAGTATAAATTTACAAAGTACTATCTTCATCGATTCAGTACAACAAATCCTGTTCATCCTTCCTTAGTTTTCATGATACATGTCATTCCTTTAACAAATACTCTTTCAAATGGATTATTAAACTTACAGTCGTATTCTTGACATCAGTTTCAATAAACCTACACCTTTTACAGCGCTGGCTTTTGCCTCTAAAACCAACACATGCTTTGCATTCCAGCAAGCAGCACATTCGTCCTGGAATATTTTTTAACACAGGCCTTTTTCACTTTCTAACATACGTGGATTAAATCACAGGAATAATACATAAATATGTACATATACACACATATATATATATATATATATATATATATATATATATATATATATATATATATATATATATATATATATATATATATATATATATATATATATATATATATATATATAGTTATTCCAACATTAGAGGAACTCAGCAAGGCCATTGATAGCTTGGCCTCTGGCAAAGCACCAGGCAGTGATGGGATTCCCCGTGATTTAATCAAATGCTGTAAGAGCACGCTATTACATCCCCTGCATAGGATGCTGTGCCAGTGCTGGGAAGAGACAACTATTCCTCAAGACATGCGAGATGCCAAGATTGTAACATTGTATAAAAATAAAGGAGACAGAAGTGATTGCAATAACTACAGAGGCATCTCTCTTCTTAGTATTGTTGGTAAGGTTTTTGCCAAAGTCATCTTAATGCGACTACACAAGTTAGCTGAGCGCATATATCCAGAGGCACAGTGTGGATTCCGAGCTGGCAGATCAACAACAGACATTGATCTTCTCTCTCCGCCAGCTTCAGGAAAAATCAAGAGAGCAGAAAAGACCATTATATATCGCCTTTATAGACCTCACAAAAGCATTCGATCTGGTTAGTAGGGATAGACTGTTTAAAATCCTCCTGAAAATAGGCTGCCCTTCAAAAATGCTGGAAATGATAAAGTCATTCTATGACGACATGAAGGAAACAGTCCAATATGCTGGAAGCACTCACAGCCTTTGATATACGATGTGGCATTAAACAAGGCTGTGTTCTGGCTCCGACCCTCTTCGGAATCTTCTTTGCCTTACTCTTGAAACATGCATTCAGAGATGCAACTGAAGGAATATGCCTTCACACTAGGTCAGATGGCCGTCTGTTTAATCTTTCAAGGCTGAAGGCAAAAACAAAAATCAGAAGGGTCACTATAAGAGACTTGTTGTTCGCCGATGATGCTGCAGTCGTCACTCAACGCCAACAGGAGCTTCAGAGCTTGATGAATCGCTTCACTAAAGCATGCAAGGACTTTGGCCTCACAATAAGTCTAAAGAAAACGAATGTGCTGAGTCAGGATGTGGGTGCTGCACCAGTTATCACTATCGATAACTATGAATTGGCAGTGGTGCACCACTTCACATACCTAGGGTCTACCATCAATGACAAACTCTCACTGGATACAGAAATCGACAGCCGCATTGGCAAAGCTGCAGCTACCTTTGCCCGCCTCACATCGTGTGTTTGGGGAAACTCTAAACTCACAATGAAGACCAAAGCTGCGGTATATAATTTCACAAAGTCTATCTAGAAGGGCAACGAATGTGGCCGCAGTTCATCGATGTGGTGATTTCGCTGGAGCCGCCATTTTCTATCACAGTGACGTTTCCGGCTACTTGTGATTTTGTGCAGTTAAGGTCATTTGACTCTCACGATACCTAGGGAGCATACACATCTACGGTGCCCCACGCAAACTCCTCACTGGATGCCCGAAATCGACTCAGCCGCGAGTGGCACAAAGCGTTCGTGCAAGCGTTCCTTTGCGCCGCCTCACACCTGGGGGGAGCTCAGGGGATAAACTCCTCGGAAACTCACCATGATAGGAGCAAGAGTCTGAGCATCGGTATATAATTGCCTGTGTCACCATTTTCACACTAGCAGAGGCTCTGCCTGTAGTCCACCACTATGTGCGGTACTCGACGAGCCCTGTGACGACCTTGTGCTAAGCAAGAAAAAGTAAGCCTGGCATACCTTCCAAGTTGCGAATTGTCTAGAGTACCAGCAATCCACACTGGCATCGATCGTGGTCACAGGAAGAAAGTCAACCAAATGGTGGATGGGCTGCGAAGCTGATCCACGTTTATGCTGGCACTTCAAAAGTAATGAGTCCAATACGCTGCCTTAGAGCTGAGATCGCAGGGACTTCGCTGGCTGGCCTCGATGTTCCCGCCAAACGCATGGAAGAATGTGTTGTCATCCCCCAAAAGGACAATCTTCATACGCGACAACTAGCAGAAATGGGCAAGTTAGAACAGCTTGAGCGAGATACGCTCTCAGCTTGAGGTTCAAGGGGAATGGTGTGCAAGATGAGATTATCAGATGGCCCGAGTACATCTGATCCAGCAAACAATGCCAGGAAGCCGCTGTGGGCGATCGCCACTAAAGTGGCGATGCCATTCACCGGCACACCTCTCCCCCACCTGTGCGAAGAGTAGGCTCACGATATTGTGTGCTAGTACAGGTGATGATCTGCAATGTACACGTCATCAGGCGTGCACTCACCGTTTCAGAGATGAGTTTGCTGTAATGCGGCTGACCTAAATCTCAGGAGCCAATTCGCATAGTCAGTTAGACTGAAGGAACGGTCTTAAAACAACTTCTTAGCTGCGACAAGTGGAAATTAAACACAGTAGTGCCTGACCGTTATGTCGAGCTTCTATTGTTATCTATGTGTTTATTAACAGCATGTGGTTGGCATGAACCGCCCAAAATAACAATTTCCGGTTTACTAATCGCCTTCTTCTCGGGCACCCTCACTGGCTTTAAATCCTCCCTCGTATTGCCATCAAATACACCACCCACCCCGGAGCAAGGCCTACGTATAGTCAGGGCATCCGGAGTATGAGAGGTGACCAGGTCAAGGAAATTTGCTACCCCAAAATTCTCAATCGAGACAAAAAATTGATGCTCTCTGTATCAGTTTGTATAAAATCTACTAAAAATTCAATTAATATCATTCTATATATATGTGACGACATTTTAGTCCATATAACAGAATGAAGTTTAATACTTGTGCATTAGTTCTATGTATCGATTCTATTTATAACATTTAGTTAGTATTTTTGCCACAATGCATATACAAGGTATGCTAACGCTTTACAAACTAGCTAGAGTTTGACTATACATTTCCAGGATGTAACACAACTACGTATGTTTACGACACCAAAATAATTTTACTATTTTACCAAAGACTTTGTAATGAATCGGTTTTCGTCGTGTATGTACAGTGATCAATATGATACTGACTGAAATGCATGTTAATATTCATAATTTTATGGTCAAATGGAACAGAATCCGAATTATACTCGATACCTAGCCTATCTTATATTATGAGGTTGATACCTCTACCGGTCCTACTTGATCATAGAGACGACGTCGGTCAATAATGTCCTTGAACGAAGCGTGAGACCATAATCTTCCACCTTATAGTGTGTAGTAATCAAATCCAACCTGATGTAGATATGTTTGCTTAAAACACATTTCTCTTAACGAGCATCTCAGTAATTTCACATGTCCCAAAAAGAACATGGTCTTCGACTTGGGTTTAAGACTTTATAATCGTCAAATGGTTCGTTAGGAATCTGACTTAAAAAATTATTGAGAACAGACGACTCAGAGATTACATCCACTCTGCGCATTGATCCTCGACTGGGTAGCTCGTTGTGAGTTGTCTTCCGCCCTGAGGTCTCGGGCAAGTTTGATAAGTTGGACTCAATAGTACGAGCGGACGCGACTGCGTCTTGTGATTCTCTGAGGGAAATACATTGTCTTTGTGAGTTAGTTAGCTAACTAGACTATTTCCCCGTATTATTCAAGCCTGCCGGAGGCATATGTTCATGGTTGATTTTCCGAAATAAGGTAATTCCTCTTGTATCGAACTTTAGGCTATCATCTAGAGGTTCGTCATTTTGTGTCGGCCTTTTTGCTATATTTTCTGCGCCTGTGTGATTCAAAATGGAGAGGGTACTTTGACTAGGATTAAGTTCACTCGGTATCTTTATACCTGAACTAGTTATGTTTATTATATCTAATGGAGGGTCGCTCTAGACCAACAAGACTATTGTCTGTGTTCCAGGATTCGTTATATCAGAGATCACGTCCAAGTACAGTAATGGTTATGGACCTTAAGGAAGGATATAAAGGGACGAGCTTGACCTATGCTAATATCCATGTATTGCTAACTTGCTCACTGGTGCAGACAGAAACAACGGACGTAATTTTGTTATAGCATCTAGATCTTGCTAGCATCAGGAAGGAAAAATTAATATTGTCAATGAACATTAAGGATCTGCAGCTGACCACCACGGTTGCAGAAGTTATATGTATGTATTTATTTATTTATCAAGCTCGCTATCCGCTATATTGATATATTTTTTCCATACAACTAGGATTGAGTATTGACTGTTCTACATGACTGTCAGTTAACATGGATGAGTTTTTTGAAGCTGCAGCATTCGTTGTACTAATGCTAGGGCCGACATTATGGAACAATAAGTCAAATCTAAGAACTGTTTTGAGTGGCGATGCAATAAAATGGTATAAACAGGAAAAGTCAAGAACCATAAAAGCGGAAGTTACCTATTCAGTTTATTGAGGAATGACTCTACAATGGGAGTCATGGTTACACCTGTTGGTGTAGGTGTAAACCCTGCATGAAAACTGGTATCCAAGCACTGGCAACACACTAGCTGCATCACGGCAGACACGACACCTGACATGCAAGCAACAAACCCGGGCTGTTCAAAAGAGACAACCCTAATCACCTGGCCTTCCCCTATGATGCCGGCTGCTTAATCCAATGCACCCAGGGTAAAGTACACTAAAGGTGATCAGTCGAATGCCTAGAGGTTGTAATATGAAGGACGGGCATCCTAATACCAGACCGACACCCTTATCAATCTTTCAGTGTGGCCTAATAGTTGGGTTTTGATAAATTATACTGGTAACCACGGGAACTCTCCATCAAAGGTGTGTCAACACTACAGCCCCAGTACATGCCATCAGCAGACTACAAGAAGCAACATTAGGCAAGTTGCTATTCATTCACACCGTTTGATGGCCCTCAAAATGTTTACATTTTATTTGAAAATACGCAAGCAGTTCACTTACTGACAGTTGTTGATAATTTTTCGCGAATCTGGACTACGCGAACGCCCCCGCGGCTGCTCAAACGTTGCGGTATCGGAAGTTGAAAGTGACTTGTCTACAAATAGAAGGACAAGTAACCTGAAGCTGTGAAATCGGATTTCCTGATCTTGTTGACGGAAGAAGGACACAAGTGGCCGTAACAAGATGTGTTTACCGGTCTCGTTAATTGAAATATACTCACAACTGTTCCGGCAAGAATTCAGAAGGATCTCAGACAAGTTTTCAAGAAGCTGGTTTTCCTGTCAAAGCTGTTTCCTGTTAGGAAAAGCTCATGTTTTCCTTCGTCATGGGCAGTTTACGAGAGCAGATATGGATCAAACGTTGGGGATCATTGTCCTAGCTAGAATGTCTGATGGATCACATCCTGTTTCTGACCTGTGCTGTGACGTAGGCTTAGTGCTGTGGATACGAGATAGGAAGTTAAGTTTGTGTGGCCTGTTAAATGTTTTGTAAACTGTGCCCCTGTATGTTCTAAACTGAGGAGGCCTTCTGTCAAATATTCACATTTTTCAATTCGCTCTCTTATATGTATACTATTTTATATTCCTTGACATTAACAAACATATGTTTTTTGTAGTATGGATCCAAATATCAATACATGTTATTATATTTCAACCTAGCAGCTGGGTATTTTCTGACTGTACTTTCCTCGGATTATGTGGGCCGGTGTCTTTCAAGTAGTAAAGATACCACGCCACGTCACAGAGGCTTTCTACTGTTTTAACTGTTTTAAAATTTTCGTTAGTCGACATTGTATAGCGAATTAAGCCTACCGAAATTTGCTAAGTGACATGTGCGTTTATTTATTTGACTTAAATGCGAATGTTTTCGTATTGTTTGATTTTTTGTTATTGTTTACATTGACGTTGATCTTTGTTATTGTTTACATTGACTTTGATCTTTGTTATTGTTTACATTGACTCTGATCTTTGTTATTGTTTACATTGACTTTGATCTTTGTGTTGTTTACATTGTTGGTGACTTTGTTATTGTTTACATTGTCTTGTTATTGTTTGCATAGTTCTTGCATAGTTAGCTTTCACTATTGTTACATATATGCTCATGCACTATTGATCTATAGTGCACTTATCATAACTAGCTGGTGGTTTTTTTCCTTATGCACTATTGTAGTGCAGTTATGATAAATAACTGATGGTTATGCACTGATTTGGGTAGTGCACTGATAATTAAGAGGTGACTTGTGATATTATTGTACAACTGATAATACAAATTGGTGTCAAGTCTTGTTTCCCACAGAGATTGGAGTAAACATAGTAATTATACAAGCACTTTATTAAGTCTTGTTGCTATTAAGATTGAAATAAGATAAGTAATTATTTCAGGTTCTGTACTCACATTTTAGACATCATGTCTACATTTGAGTACTTTATTGAGCAGGGTAAAGCCCTTGGGAAGACAGGTGATAAATTAGAAGAATTTGCGACTGTTCAATACGCCAAGGCATTGAAGTCGGAGGAAAAGAAAATGAAAGAACTAACTGAACAAAAGAGAATAGATGCTGAAAATTTAAAACTGCAGATGCAGGTAGATGAAAAGAGATTACAAATGGAAATGGAAAAACAAAAAAGAGAAGCAGAATCTCAGGAGAAGAGACTACAGGCTGAGGTTGAAAATAAGAGACTTGAAAAAGAAGCTGAAAATAAGAGACTTGAAAAAGAAGCTGAAAATAAGAGACTTGAAATAGAGGCTGAAAATAAAAGATTAGAAAAAAAGTTACAGGCTGAGGCTGAGGAAAGAAAGTTACAGGCTGAGGCTGAGGAAAGAAGGTTACAAAGAGAGTCTGATGAGAGAAAAGCAAAAATGGAACATGAAGAAAAAACTCTTAGCTTTGGAGTTAGAAAAGTTGAAGTTATCTAGTAATGCTAATGATGCTAATAAGGTATCATCTGCTAATAAGGCTAATGCTGTTGATTTCAAGCTTAATTTACCAGCATTCAATGCTTCAATTGATGATATAACATTTTATCTAGATAGATTTGAAAGTGCATGTAAGGTGCATAATATAGATAAAACATTATATGTTTATCATCTGTCCAAGATACTTAGAGGTGATGCTTTGACTTTGTTGGGTATGGTAGATGTGCCTGACAAGAACAACTATGAGGTTGTCAGGGCGGCATTGTTAAAGAAGTACCAACTTAACGAAGACGGATATCGTCTTAAATTTAAAAACATGTTACCAGAAACTGGAGTTGAATTCTCAGAATTCATCTCAGGCATACGTCTTACTTTTTTACGATGGGTTGAGCTTTCTAAGACAGAAAGTACATTTTAAGCCCTCATGGACTTACTTCTTAGAGACAAGGTTATGTCTTCTGTTAATGAAGCTTTTCTTTCTTTTCTTCATGAGCGTAAGCCTAAAAATATAAAAGAAATGGAAGAATACTGTAGCCAGTATGTTACTGCACATCCTCACATAACCGTTAGCAACTCTAAGGTAAAAGAAGGTCTGCCAGTTGCTTCGGCAGCACCTTATGGCCCGAATTTTATGCGTAAATTTCAGGGTAGCCAGCAAAATTTCAATAAAAAGAGTAACCGTAATTATGCCCAGAACCATGGTAATCAATTTCAGGGAGATTCTTCTTCCCAGAACTGGAGACAACCTAATATTACACGGTATTCTATTCCCGGTAACTTTAGAAATTTTCATAAAGGTAATCGGTATAGAGGAAAATATTATTTGCAGAGACCTCAATACCAAGATAATAGAGGTTCTCAACAGCATAGAGATGGTAATGACAGTTATGGAAACTGGAACGCAAACCAGGATAAAAATTACAGTAGGGACTTTAATGATAATTGCAGAGGCAATAATGGTCGCGGTAGATCGCAACAGAAGAGAAAAAGATATCAACAGACAAACTCTGTTCAACAAGAATCTCAGGGAGCAGATAAACAGGTTAATAATGATAAAGACCATAATGCTATCGGATGCTCATCTTTTGACTTTGGTAGGGCAAATAAATGTATCCAATGCAGTACTTTATTTGATCCGAAAACCATTAGTACTCTAAGCTGTGGTCATCCTTTGCCCGCTCTTCCTGCTAATGTTGCTCATGATGGGAGAGGTTCTCTTATATTACATAAGGGGCTTGTAAATAGTAATCCAGTCTCGGTGTTGTTTGATTCTGGATGTACTACTGTCGGGGTTAGGCAATCTCTTGTAGATCCATTCTGTGCTACAGGAAAGGTCATCAAATGTGTCACATTTGGTGGCACGTTGGAAAAATATCCTACTGCCATAATACATATTGCTACTCCTTTCTTCACGGGAGAGGTCCACGCGTGTCTACTTCCAAACCCTATTGCGGACCTTATTATTGGTCGTATTCACGGAGTTAGGGAATGTACCCCACAGCAGATTGCTGTTTGGGAAGAGCAAAACATTGAAGCTACCAATACGGTGGTCACAAGAGCACATGCTCTGGATCCACCTCAAACTTCATTAACTAATAATGATGAAGTAAATGAACAAAATAGTCACTTGACTATTACACGTGACTCATTTATCAAATTGCAAGAAGAAGATCCGTCGTTACAAAAATTCTTCATTCTAGCAAAAAAAAGGTGATCCTAATCAAAATACTAATAGAAAATCTTGGATTTCTATGAAGAACGGCGTACTTGTACGTATGGTACAAGACTCGACTACATCCACTCATTCACAAATTCTTGTGCCTAAGAGCATGAGGGTGCAAATATTGCAACATGCTCATGACTCGCAATGTGCTGGACATATGGGTTTTTCCCGTACAAAGTCGAGAGTTCTTGCGGCTTTCTTTTGGCCATTTGTGAGCAAGGACATACGAATGTACTGTCGCTCTTGCAAAGTATGTCAGGAGGTCAAATCTAAAGGACCACGACATGCTGCGCCTATTCAGGCTGCTGACATTCCAATTCGCCCTTTTCAAAAAATGGCAATAGATATTATCGGTCCTTTTAGAATTAAGTCGGCTAGAGGGCATCAATTTATTCTTACATGTGTCGATATGTGCACACGTTGGCCAGAGGCAATACCTCTCAAGAGCATCTCAACTGCTGATATCGCAGACGCTCTTTGGCTGATATTTTCTCGCTTGGGTTTTCCCGGAGAAATATTGTCAGACCATGGCACTCAACTTATATCAGACACTATGTCACAGGTAATGTCTATGCTACATATAAAAAGGTCTCTCAGCAGTATCTATCACCCAATGTCTAATGGGTTGGTCGAACGTTTAAATAGGACTCTAAAAACTTTACTGGGTAAAATAACTGAGGATCATCCTCAGGATTGGGACAGGGTCTTACCCGCGGCTCTCTTTGCGTATAGAGAGGTCCCCAATGAACATACGGGGTTTTCCCCTTTTGAACTTGTCTTTGGCGCGCAACCGCGCGGCCCTATGTCTTTACTTCACGATCTAATCACTGCCGATAATATTAGCGATGAGACTCAGTCTTCTTATGAGTACGTCATTGCTCTTAGGAAAAAAATCATTGAGGCATGCAGACTAGCAACTTCGTCTTCCGAATTTGCTAAAGAAAAGGCAAGGCAGTTTGCGAATAAGAATAGATGTCTACGACAACTTTGTCCAGGTGACAAAGCTCTCGTCCTACTTCCTTCAAGGGAGAACAGACTTCTAATTGCATGGAAAGGTCCATATGCAATAGTCTCCAAAATTTCTGATGTCGACTATGTTGTCGATATTGATGGAAAGCATAAAACTTTCCACATAGATATGCTCACGGAATTTCATGAAAGACCAGACTATTTGCAGCCTATTTTCCAGGCAACGGACAATTCTCAAGTACCTCATGGTCAATACTCATCGCTGTCAGTTATACAGGATGAGGAAACTACTTTTTCTGATGTCAATCTTCCTCTTTCTATGGTCCCACTTTATTCTACGGAATCTTGGAAAAACGTGACCGTTTCTCCAAATCTTTCCGCTGAGGAACATCGACAAGTTTCTTCGATGTTGCAAACATTTCAGGATGTTCTTACAGACATCCCGGGACACACACATGTCATTGAACATGACATTGTGCTAACTGATCATAATCCTATCAGAGTCAGACCCTATCCAATACCTATCCATTTCCAGTCTCAAGTCGAAAAAGAATTGGATGAAATGATACGTTTGGAAATCATTGAACCATCCACTTCAGCATACTCTTCGTCTATGGTTATTGTTCGAAAGAAGGATAATAACATTCGCATTTGCGTAGATTATCGCAAATTGAACCAAGTTACGAAGTTCGACGCTGAACCTATGCCTTCATTAGAAGAGCTACTCAATAAACTTTCTAATTCTAGATTCTTTACCAAACTAGATTTGTCTAAAGGTTATTGGCAAGTCCCGCTAACTGACCGTGCCAAACCTTTTACAGCTTTTTCTACACCTAGGGGTTTATTCCAATGGAATTTCATGCCTTTTGGTCTTATGAACGCCCCTGCTACATTCGTACGCATGATGCGGCGAATTCTCGCATATCGTACAGATGTCATAGCATATCTAGATGATATCTGTCTATTCAGTGATTCCTGGGAAGATCACTATTTGGGTTTATACGAATTACTGTCTACTCTTCGCGAGTATAACTTGACTGCAAAACCCTCTAAAGCCTTTATAGGATTTAGTGAGATTTCTTTCCTAGGTCATCGTGTTGGTCATGGTCTTTTAAAGACAGAGGACCACAATGTTTCAAAAATACTTAACATTTCGGTCCCTAAGACAAAGAAACAAGTAAGGAGTCTATTAGGTTTGATCCAATTCTACGGACGATTCATTCCGAATCTGTCCTCCATTATGGCACCGCTTTCTACTTTATTGAAGAAAGGGTCGCCTAATTTGATCCGCTGGTCAAAAAGAATGTCAATCCTCATTGGACCAGGTTAAAGACCTATTTTCATCTCCACCTATTCTTAGGTTACCTACTATTGAGAAGACTTTTGTTCTTCGAAGTGACGCCTCGTCAACTGGGATTGGGGCAGCACTAATGCAGGAGTATTCTGATACTCTGCATCCGGTGATGTATATCTCTAGGAAATTAAATGCTGCAGAAAAGAATTACTCGGTTTTAGACCGTGAGTTATTGGCTATGGTATGGTCTATTCTGAAGTTACAAAGATTTCTTCTAGGCGCACATTTCATTGTGGAAACCGACCAGAAAGCGCTTACTGCTATTCAGAGTAAAAACTTGAAGAGCTCGAGGTCCACTCGTTATGCCATAGCTCTTCAACCATTTCATTTCTCGGTTCGAGCTATCCGTGGTTCGGATAATGTAATGGCGGACATTCTGTCCAAATGCCCACACGATTCCACATGATTCTTCTGTCATATATATATTTCCTAATATACAGTCCAATGTTATAATGACATGTTAGTAGATTTTTTTTTCTCACTTTTTTGAGGGGGAATTTATAACATTGTTCCATGTAATTATCTAAGAAGGCTTAGTTAGTGATATACGGGCCAAAAGATCACTCGGCCACATTTAAATAAATTATTTTCAGGATTGTATTGAGAGATTTACCAGTTGTCTTTAAGATTTGTGTTATTGATATTTTCGCAGCACATCATTGAAGATGCGAGATTGTGTCCATTGTGGAACTTTGAGTATATCAAGTCCTGTCCTAGATTGGGAGCGGATGATGTCCACATCTTCTTCTATTGAATGTTTTATGTCAACGAAGATCAACACATGTATTACTTATTAGTTACTGATGCATTACATAATGTAATAAAATAGTGCGGTATATTAATATATTACACCGCTATTTGCAACACATTGTATGATATCATAATAATATATTTGATTTCATATATTGGTATGAGAATAATTTGACTTTTATTATGATGTTGCCAGCATTGTGGTTTGTGTTGGTGGCACCTTCCTGGGATATATACGCGTATACTTAGATAAATTTTTCTCTAAGGACCTGGGATATGATCTCAGTTTCGCTCCAAGTGTTGAGCTATTTTGTTAGGTATATCCGCGCATCATACGTGCGTTAGGAGCCTAGATTTTTCCGGCTCCAGGATTTAAAAAAAAAAAGTTTCATTTTTTTTCCCGGGAGGGTGCGGTAATGTTACGCACAAATAATTACTTTTTTCCAAAGTCTTTGTATGATCGTTTTTCGTATGTATGATCATTATTTGACTGAAATGCATGTTATATATATTTTATGGTCAAAGGGACAGAATCCGATATATCGATACTGCTATTTTTTATGAGTTTACCTCCTCTTGTATAGAGACACGTTCGGTCTATAATGTCTTGAACGAAGCGTGACCATATCTCCTTATTTGGTAGTATCAGTCAACTGTTGTAGATGTTTGAAACCTTTCTTAACGCTTCTGTTCATGTCCATAAAAGGCGCGACTGTGTAAGACTTTTATCTCGAATGTTCTTAGAATCGTCTTATTGTGAACAGCGACTCAGAGATTGTCACTCTGCGCATGTCTCGACTGGGTTGTCGTTTTGTTGTTCCGCCCAGGTCGGGCAGTTGAGAAATGGACTGATTAGCGAGCGGACGCGACTGCGTCTTGTGATTCTCTGAGGGAAATACATTGTCTTTGTGAGTTAGTTAGCTAACTAGACTATTTCCCCGTATTATTCAAGCCTGCCTGGAGGCATATGTTCATGGTTGATTTTCCGAAATAAAGTAATTCCTCTTGTATCGAACTTTAGGCTATCATCTAGAGGTTCGTCATTTTGTCGCCTTTTTGCTCGCCTGTGTGATTCAAAATGGAGAGGTACTTTGACTAGGATTAAGTCACCGGTATCTTTATACCTGAACTAGTTATATATCTATGGGTCGCTCTAGACCAACAAGACTATTGTCTGTGTTCCAGGATTCGTTATATCAGAGATCACGTCCAAGTCAGATGGTTAGACTTAGGAAGGTTATAAAGGTCGAGCTGACCTGTAATCCATGTATGCTACTCACGTGCAGACAGTAAACGGACGTATTGTATACATCTGATCTGCTAGCATCAGGAAGGAATAATTATTATTGTCTATGAACATTAAGGATCTGCAGCTGACCACGGTTGCAGAAGTTATATGTATTATTTATCAAGCTTCGCTATGATATTTGTTTTCCATACAACTATTGAGTATTGACTTCTACATGACTGTCAGTTAACATGAGTTTGAATGCTGCATTCGTTGTACTATGCCGATGATAACATAAGTATCATGACTGTTTTGTGGCGTGCAATAAATGGTATAAACCTAAAGCGAAGTTACCATTTCTATGACTCTACACGTCATGTTGCCTGTGGTGTACCCTGAACTGTTCTACTGCAACACACACACAGCAACAATCTAAACCAGATAAGACACCCACATCTTGCATTGTAATACCTGGTGTCGATAGAGGTGGTAATTTGACGGCATCCTAATTCCACCCTTATCAATCGTTTATTCGATATTTCTATTTTACTATAATATTATTTGATAAAGTGTTTACACCTACCTCTAAAGTAACATTTCCGTTGATTAATTACATAATCCTTTCCGGTGATACTTCTTTAGTTCTTATGAAATTAAATATTATTGTCCTATCGGTTACACAAAATAGCCTCTAGGTTTTAAGCATAGTACGTTTCCTACAACGATGATAATAAAGGTACGTTTTGATTGGTTATGTGACAGTACGGACTGTTACGTCGGATTAACACTAAGGTGCTGCCACTTAATTATAGTTAGGGTAAGAATACTTAGCAAGATTAAACACTAAGTATTTGAACGTGTCTAGTTAGTGTAATAACACTAGTCACAAATCCTATGAGTGATTTAATTAAAGGTTAAGAAATGACGTCATCGAACTTGGGGTAGAATTGCTCAGTAGTTAGGACGGAAGTGATGGTTTGAGAGAAGGGGGTTAAGTGAGTTGGTTTTAGGCACGAGACGAGCGAGACAGTGATTTTGTGTTTGGACCATCTTGTAAGTTCGATGGCTGTGTGTTATTTCTTGGGATGACTGGTTTGTATACCACCAGAAGCACATGTATTTATGAACTATTATAAAGTTGTCAGAGTGTACAGACACTTAATAAAGGTGTTCATTCATATTTAATCCAGCTTGAACTTATTTCCTGAACGTCAGTAGGAAGTGTCGTTTGTTTACATCAGGTAATTGAGAAAAGAATGTTACCATATTTTCGACGATCATGCAGCCTAAAACATAAACACAGTTACGAGTCTCCAAAAGAACCACCTGGGTTATGTTCCAATTCCTATTCTGTAATCATCACCTCTGGCAGTCGCCAGTAAAACAACAGATGAGCATTGATAAAAGATTCCACCCCATTCTCACCCTGTCACACTAGACTTGATTTGTCACCGTGACCAAGCCCGGTCACATCTAACTTGATTCGGTGCCGTTCCCGTCCACTCCCCCAGCCACATAACTTGATTTGGTGCCGTTGACCAGCTCGTAACTGTCTTTTTACGATGGATTCAGCTATTTGATTTGATGCCCGTGACCAGCTTGTAACTGTTTGTTTATGATGGATTCACCCATTCAACAGCTAGAACAT
Source organism: Oreohelix idahoensis (assembly GCA_024509875.1). Taxonomy (NCBI): domain Eukaryota; kingdom Metazoa; phylum Mollusca; class Gastropoda; order Stylommatophora; family Oreohelicidae; genus Oreohelix; species Oreohelix idahoensis. Next base: position 508,533 of record JAMPIV010008509.1, read on the forward strand.
CAAGTATTTTTGTTGCAAAAGAAAAACCATCTGCTTTAACAACAATTGTCACAGCAACAAACAGCTGCTGGAAGGGCACACTGGAACAGTCTCAATAAAAGACACTGTCGCATTACAGTGAGAAACGTTATCAATGAAATCAAACAAGGAAAGATATTTGAAATAAATAATGTTACGAGTGACAAACAAAGATGTTTGATAACGACAGAAAATGGACTAAGAGCATATATAAAGCCAGGAACACAGTGGAGAAAAACCTTTAACAGACGTTATCATTCCTGTTCCACCGCTGAGGTTCATATCCCTCCACCTGAGCTGTACTCACGTATCCTCTCCTGTGATGCTCGCTTGGCTGAGTTACCCTCCGTTACTCCAGGCCCCTCTCATGCTTCGCCTCTGCATGATATTATTGTACCTCCTATTACTGCCGCAACTCCTGTCCATACCTCCCTTCCTCCCCCTGTTCACCTCTCTTCTGACCCCGCTTTTCCTCCCTCTGTTCACCTCTCTTCAGACCACATTTTTCCTCCCTCTGTTCACCTCCCTTCAGACCCCGCTTTTCCTCCCTCTGTTCATCTCTCTTCTGACCCCGCTTTTCCTCCCCCTGGTTATTTTCCTCCACCTCCCTCCGACCTTGATACAGAACATGAGTCTGACTCTTCAGATGTTGAATCTTCTCTTTCTCCTTATGGTTATTTTCCTCCGCCTCCCTCCGACCTTGATACAGAACATGAAACTGGCTCTTCAGATGTTGAACCTTCTCTTTCTCCTATGGTTATTTTCCTCCGCCTCCCTCCGACCTTGATACAGAACATGAGTCTGACTCTTCAGATGTTGAATCTTCTCTTTCTCCTTATGGTTATTTTCCTCCGCCTCCCTCCGACCTTGATACAGAACATGAAACTGACTCTTCAGATGTTGAACCTTCTCTTTCTCCTTATGGTTATTTTCCCACACCTCCGTCCCGTAGATTGCGTGTTCCCCTCCGTTATCCTCATACCGGTCCGCAGCCTCCACCCCGACCCTCCCGTTTTCGTCCACTCCCGTAGTCCATGCCATTGTTCCTACATCCCAACCTACACAGTACGATCCTCGCCTGTTATTGTAAGCCATTGAAAGATTGGAAGCAATGAACATTTTTGCAAAGATGTTTACAAATTGAACTGCACTTACCTCCAGATGCCGTCTCCGGTCAAGTTGACATTTCCTGCCCTGCTATTGTTTTTAGCATGAAGTCGACCCTGCTTCTCGGGTCTTCCGATGCAGGTCTCCTACACAATACCCTCCTGCTGAATTGCTTGATCCTGATGCTACCGTGAAGACCAATCGTTACGCATCCTTGAACATCTGGGTTACACATTTTACGCACATTTCCAGTTCAGATAGGAAAGTCCAACAGCCGTTATTTATGGAGAGCTGTTACATTTTCGTCCGCAAGAAAGACATTGTCGAATCTACCAGTACATGAACATTTCCCTCACGACATCCTTTCGACCACTGCTGATGGAGATCCACCAACTCAGACGATCTCTGCAGTCCTGATATATTGTAGTTGATGTAGTTCCCTTTTACACGCGTTAGCGTCATTATGTCACATTATTTTGACTAATGTAATATTTGACCATCTTGAATACCCCTATGATTTTTGTGTGTGTTTTTTTTTGTGTTTTTCTTTTTTGCCATGTTTCTGACGTAAGATTTTACCCAGATTTTTTTAATGTTTACATCGTTCTGTTGTACTAAATAAAAGTGATTAACTAATGTACATCTTCACCCGCCACTAATGTTGGCATCATTCACGATTTATTATGATGATGACACCATATTGCATTATGATTGTTTGAATTTTCGGTTATTGTTACACCGACACTCATACATGTGATTTAACTATTTGCCCATTTATATATTCTATACCATTGTCCATTGATTACCATGTTTCCATTCCATTCATTGTTTCCGGTTATTGTTTATACCGGCGTAGTCATTTTTTAAAATGAGACTTACCCATTTTGCTCATCTTTGCCACCAAGTTCTGTGGTTCTATTTCCATTTGTTCCATTCATATTTTTTTTCATCACCCACTTCAGTGAAGTGTAGGGTGACAGCCTTTTTATGCAACCGCCATATATATATTTTTTGTTTGTTTTTTCTTTTTTGCCAGTTTTTCCTTAAGACGTTAACTCGCTCGTCATGTTATTTTATGTTTTATGATTCGCACAAGTGTGAGAGATATTGATGACTATAAACCCATAAAGCGTTTTGCTAGTTCGTTGATGATTGTTAGTTAATGTACTATTTTGCCTATATTTTTTTTGCCACTTATTAGTACTATTTGTAGCTACCATAACCTCCATAGTTTTTTTTGTTTTTGTTTTTTTTCCATGTGTCCCTCGTTTATGTTATGTCCATCAGTCCCTACCCCTTCATGATCGATTTTGTGTGTGTGAAATGTTAATGGTGTTATTTCATCCATTATTCCCATCTATTGTTTATTGTAGTCCTTCTGACATGATTTATGGTGGGATACATGAATCCCAATAATTTTGTTTTAGAGTTAGTACATTTTTTTTCTAGGGAATAAAGTGTCTCCTACGGGATACACTTTAGTGGCCCCGGGCGTATGTGACAGTACGGACTGTTACGTCGGATTAACACTAAGGTGCTGCCACTTAATTATAGTTAGGGTAAGAATACTTAGCAAGATTAAACACTAAGTATTTGAACGTGTCTAGTTAGTGTAATAACACTAGTCACAAATCCTATGAGTGATTTAATTAAAGGTTAAGAAATGACGTCATCGAACTTGGGGTAGAATTGCTCAGTAGTTAGGACGGAAGTGATGGTTTGAGAGAAGGGGGTTAAGTGAGTTGGTTTTAGGCACGAGACGAGCGAGACAGTGATTTTGTGTTTGGACCATCTTGTAAGTTCGATGGCTGTGTGTTATTTCTTGGGATGACTGGTTTGTATACCACCAGAAGCACATGTATTTATGAACTATTATAAAGTTGTCAGAGTGTACAGACACTTAATAAAGGTGTTCATTCATATTTAATCCAGCTTGAACTTATTTTCTGAACGTCAGTAGGAAGTGTCGTTTGTTTACATCAGGTAATTGAGAAAAGAATGTTACCATATTTTCGACGATCATGCAGCCTAAAACATAAACACAGTTACGAGTCTCCAAAAGAACCACCTGGGTTATGTTCCAATTCCTATTCTGTAATCACCACCTCTGGCAGTCGCCAGTAAAACAACAGATGAACATTGATAAAAGATTCCACCCCATTCTCACCCTGTCACACTAGACTTGATTTGTCACCGTGACCAAGCCCGGTCACATCTAACTTGATTCGGTGCCGTTCCCGTCCACTCCCCCGGCCACAGTTATTGTATTAGAGAATTCCCTACCTAATGGGGTGCGGTATGGTCAGATTTAGAAAAACGTGTTGTAAGACAGATCCAAAACACGACAGTGGTCACTGACGTTAAAAAAATGCAAAGTAGCAGCAATTTATTGTTTCTTCTTGTTGAAGAGCAATTTCTGAAAGTGAGTCTTTCTCAAGCCTTTAAATGTTTGATTATGCGATTGTTTCTTAAAGCGCTCTGTTTGATTCGACGTTTTGTTTACAAGTGTCGTTTTAAAAATTATTTATTAGCTGCCTTTATTTACTTATCTGTTTTATTCTTAAAAGTCTTCGTTAAACGGTCTTCATAATTAAATTATGTGCCTTTCTTTTGTTTCCTTGTACATCATCTTGAAGAGTGTCCTGTTCTAAAAACGTACTCATGCTAATTCAGTGTTCTCTCAGTCAATAATCGGCATTCCACTTAGTAAACCTGGTAATATAAATTGTCACTTATAGAGCTTAGCAATGGTAAATAAAATGTTACTTGGTCAATGAGCTGATTTTGGCATGAATAGCGCAATATGTGTTATAAGACGTCAAGGAAAAACACGTTTCAGGCTTCATATGTTTATTTTAATCTACATTGAAATTGTAAAGTTATTTTGACCCTGTTCACAATTTTGTGTACAATGTCACCATGTTCTGTGATCCTGTTCACAATTTTGTGTACGTCACTATGTTCTGTGATCCTGTTCACAATTTTGTGTACAATGTCACCATTTTCTGTGATCCTGTTCACAATTTTGTGTACGTCACTATGTTCTGTGGTCCTGTTGACAATTTTGTGTACGTCACTATGTTCTGTGGTCCTGTTCACATTTTTGTGTACGTCACTATGTTCTGTGGTCCTGTTCACAATTTTGTGTACGTCACTATGTTCTGTGGTCCTGTTCACAATTTTGTGTACGTCACTATGTTCTGTGGTCCTGTTCACAATTTGTGTACAATGTCACGAAGGCTGTGATCCTTTCACAGCTGTAATCTTGTAACATTTTGGATATTTTTCGGCTTCGTTTTTTTCTGTATGGCGGCCAGGGAGAGATCACTCTAGGTTCCTTAATTTAAGAACACTGATTATTGTTCTTTTACAATGCAGAAATGTTAAAAGGCAATAATGTTTAATTCTTTACCCTGATGATATAAAGATTTTGTTCGTTCGTTCGTTCCTTCAAATTTTGACAGTTTAAAATATACCGCTATAGAGGATCGTGTGTAAAGTTTCAGCTTATTTGGTCATCTGAAACATAGAGAACCAAGGGCTCTAATATTTGAAACAGCCAAACAACGCTCTTGTCAAATTAAATGAAAGTGTTTAAAAACAAACAACAACCGTGAATTTTATGTTTTTCTGTGTGTGGGCAAACTTTTGTTATTTGACCTTCAACCACGGGAACGTGATAATGTTCTTGTAATAATAGTTTGTGTGTGTGTGTGAGTTATTTTGACCTACAGTGAATTTCAGAACAAGGCCTAAACATCTACTATCCGTATTTCCCACCCTTTAACACTAGTGACTGTAATCACTGTCAGATAGGAAATAAGCAATTGAATGACTGAAGAGATAACTTCTCACTGAATTTCTAAGAAGACGCATCAGTTTAGAAACTGCAGATTGAATGAACGTCATCACTATTTCCTCTTTTTGTTCCTTAGGGGACATTTAGCCACTTTTGTACTTTTTTCTCCTACAATGGAGCTTTAATACCCTATTCATCATGTCCCAAAGTGAGCCCTTTCGATTATAATTAATTGTGTGATTTATTCTACTTCGATGTTAGCCCTGAAAAGGACTGGTCCTGAGAAGGACCCCCTAGCTAGCTGTCTGGGTTAGTCGTTATCTTGTTCCTCCTATTGCGGCTTCTTCAATCTGTTTATGTGTCCTTTTTCGCATGTGTGTTATTGTTGTTGTTTGTTCCCACTACATATTCTGGCAACTTTAAAGGGCTGGTACTTAGAATGAGTACTAGCACACATAAGAATCCCTGTGTGTTTCTGGTTTACTCAGTTTTTGTTTATCTTTGGTGTCTCCTTGTTGTGTCGTCTTTCTCAGGTCCAGGTGATGTAGGGTTTTGATGATTATAGAAGATTCTTCAAAATGTGATTATTGGTTTTTCTGTTTTATTTATTCCTTGTTCATTTGTGTTGTTGTTTGTGTTATGTCATCGATTATTTGTTTTTCTACTTCTATTTGTTTGAGGATTTTTTTATTTTCTGCTTCCATTTCCGCCACATTTGCGATGTCTTCTTGAATATATTATATTTTTGTTCCTTATCGTGTCACATTTCCTTCGCGCTCTCTATATCTCCCGAGATGTCCACGCATCTGACATTTGGGGTTTGTTGTTGGTAGCCTGACTCCTTTCTTGTTTCCACCCGCAGTTTTTGTTCGATTATTCCCAACTCTACAGGCAGTTGCTTGATGTGAGCTGTTATGCAGTGTTCTTGTTTCGTTGCCTATAGTCTATTTTCTGTTACTCTGTTTTTAGCCACCCTGTATGGAATGCTCTTCCAGACGACACTTTTAGTATCTGTCTGGTTTCCTGGTTCACATGCAATACTCAGTACCTGGATCCGTGGTCCCCAGGACAGTTCGCACATGTTCTGATATTATTTGGTGCTTGGTAATTGTGGTCTTTCTTCACCTTGGGACAGTCATTTAATGTGTGACCTCCCGCATAGTATCTGTATGATGCCTTTTTCTATTTTAGCCTATATTGCACGTAGTTCCCGTATAGCAGCTGTCGTCATAAAGTAGATCCCAACCTACTGGTGGATAACAAGGGATGGTTTGCTAGATCCGGTCTACCAGTAGATCTCAATGGGACGATTTGGTCTCTGGGTCATGTAGGATAAAAGAAGGAAGAATTTTAAAGTTAGATAAATTTCTGGCTATTCAAATTCCGCTGGCACTTAAAAGTACGATATTCCCATGACGCGGATTTTGTTAGCCTTGTTGATATATGTTACACGGCGATTTTCTTTAGCAACTATGTGTACGTGTGATTGTATAAGGCCAAATTTGTCTAGCTGATGGGTGATAAGAGAACATTCAACTCTCATCCTTCATAACACGTGGATAATCATGTTCAAGAGACTGTTGTGACAACCTGACATCTTTAATACATTATTTGAATCATTAAATAAAATTCACACACAGAGTCAATTAAATAAATCACAGATTATGTATTACACACAGATGCTCGATACTTGCGACCTCACGTCCACTTCCTATGGTAGACTTATAAATTGTTCTTCATCTAAGGAATAGCATTCCACACACACACAAAAACACGTTCGCGTCGGGCACGTCTGGACACTTCCAAGACTTTACACAAAAGACCATACAGACGTTGGACTACGTCTGGACACCTTAACTATCTCACACACAAGATTCAGATACTGCCGTGAAGCATACGTCCTGTCACCTCGAAGAGCTCACACCAAAGACACTTGTAACCAAGCGTATGTCACGCTTGACAACGTCCTTACTTCATCATTTTTACTAGGTGACGACATGCACAACATGCGTTTAATGGGAGCGCTCTGTGGTACAAAAACAACACAAAAAAGATTGATTAGAGTTTGAGCACACCAAAGCTGTTCCCAAAACTCCAATATTAAAGGTACTTTTTCCGCATCCACCGTGAAATCTCGTCAGCTAGCTCACAAAAATTCACTTGAATCGTGAACTGCATAAAATAAATAGACAATACTTTCTTTGAGTGATTATTCCGTCAAATGTCATTTATTTTGAATGTTCCACTTTGTGACAGTTTTGCCTCCCCTGCTTTGCACTAGTGGTCCAACAGTGGCCAAAACTCAAAAGTATCTAATAAGGGCTTCAAAGGTGTCTACCTTCGCACACGATTACTCTTGTCAGATATGTAGATAGAAGGTTACCAAAAATGAGTCTTCACAAGATATTCAGATAAGCGAAAACAATGCTGCATTTGGCTGAGCACGTTAATTCTAGAATTTGCCGACCACTTTTGTGAAGAATTAAGCAATGATTGATTTTAGCTCGTTCAGCCCCCACCTCTGATTTACTCAGGGGAATTCTTATTATTCTGGTATAGCTCAGTTTAGAGTGTGTTTAGTACATTAACTGAGACAAACATGCAGTAACTTTAAAATGATTAAATCGAAGTTAAATTTGTAAAATTACAAATAACAGAATTTAATAATCACTTACGTTTTAACAGTTTGAAAATAATTGAACAGTTTAGAAGAAAAGTTTTATCATTGATGGATAATAGACACGATGAAAAAAGTTCACTTTGCCAGCTTATATACGGAACGTAGCTGCCAATGACAGTTCTGCTCCTTCTGATGCGTTGGTTTTTTTTACACTGCTCACGCTCGTCGCTGGTCAAGGTTGTCGGGTGTAGCTCGTTTCCCAGAAATGTCAAGAAGAGTCTACAAAGTTGGTCACTCGTCTTAAAGCGTAGGCCACTTGTCCCTTCATGTTCCAGACACAGTACTTTCTGCTGGTACCACCAATAACAATGATAAAGAATAGAAACGAAACGCTCTTCTGAGTATTGTGTTTCCCGACACATAGTTATGTGTCCCCTTTCCTCAATTCTCCCATCCCATTTATCTCAGAATTTACCCTCGATGAGAATTAAATTTAATCCCCCGGGATGAAACTTTCTTTTACATTTAAATTGAATAGCTTTAGCTTTAGATTATATTTAACTAAAGAGGATTAATAGATCAGATAGAATATGTTTACATTTATATTTCCACTGATTGAAAAGTGTTCACATTATAAATTGGATATGTTTTCATTTATGTTTACACTGATTGAAAAGTTTGAAACTTTCATTAATTTTAAAATGAATATTTTCACATAGACATTTACACTGGTTTGGAACTGTAAGTATTACACTTAGAATGTACATCATTTCTTTCATCTTTTCCTCCCTGCTCCATATGGAACTCGGGACTACTTTATGCTTTTAGTTCTCTTTACGAAACTAGCAATAAAGCAATCACCAGCCCGTGCTTTGGTGGGTCATGAACCATCATTCTACATGCTGAGGTTCCCAGCCTCAAATGACTGGGACATCCACTTGCAATTTTCACATATTAAAATTCACATGGTAATATACATATATATGTTAGTTCACATGTTAGTAAAACATATATAATGTAAAATCATAACTTACGCCAATCCTGGCTCACATACCTTTTGCTCAGATGAATAAAAGGCACTGGCGAGTTCCTTATTACACGTGTACTTGGAGTCATTAATTTGAACTTTAATTCCCTTTCTGACTCCATGTGTTTCCTTCAGTTTCCTCAGACAGCGGCTTTCCTTATTAAAATGATAGAGATTTCCTGGGCTGAATTGTAAGTCCTGATGAATACTCCAATATAAGGTGTCCGGTCTGATAAATGGAAATTCTGAATTCTAACTGGCACGTCTGGTGTCTTTGGCAAGCGTGAATCTCACAGTGAAATAGATTGAGAAAATTGCCAGATTATATTCACTGCCTTCCCTTGCATTTGTTGTTAATTGATCAGCCAATCTGATTTGAATATTTATGACTCATCTAGTGCAAAATTTCAAACATTAATTTTCTGAAAATGGGCTGTAAACATCCGATTGCCGGCGGTCAAACTTACTGACATATCGGTAACCTCACACGACAATGTGTGTAAGATGTAACAAATTATTACTTTCGCTAAAGTAACGTCTTATCTGGCCGCGCCTGCGATTAACCAACTTGGTTGTCGATAATTTCTCTCAGCCGCTCCTGCAAATGTTTAGTATTATCATCCACCAGGAGTGTCAGATAAACAGACAAGACACATTATGCTGAAAGTAGCGAAAGAATGTAGATACAAAATATCTGCTACTTATCACAGAAAGAAAAAAAGTGCGACAATTGAAAGCGCGCAATAAAATCCGTACCGTAAATATCTTCTTCTTCTTGGATCCTTAGCCCCTGGCTGACAAAGGAGTCAGTAGCCATTACGCCTAATCTCGGTCGGTGGCCATCCTTCGTGCAGTATACTAATTCTGGTTCATGCTTTGCATCTCGGCCTCTACATTTATCCGCCAGGTTGTCTTTGGTCTGCTTCTCTTTCGCCGTCTTTCTGGGGTCCATAACATCGCAGTTCTTGTGATTGTGTCAGCTTCTTTTCTAAGGACATGGTCAACCCAGTTCCAGCGTCTGCCCGCAATGATAGTGTGAATATCTTCTTGATTGCCCCGTGTAAGCAGTTAAACATAATCTGCACTTATTCCACATTCCAGATACACGGAGACCTGAACACAGATATGATTTAGTCAAGGTATATTTTTAGTCCCCAGTGTTTCTTTAAAAGAGCCCCACACCTTCTAGGCTGCCTGCTGCTGTCTTACATGAAGCCAACAATCATTCATGAGCTCGTGCAGCGGTGATTTTTGTAGCATGTTATGTTACATAATGAGGTTACCAGCCTGTCGTATAATTTAGATAGGTTAGAAGATATTTATGCTCCCGTCTGAGCAGAGGTGATAGTGGTACATGTGTGAGAATAAAGGTGTAAGAAATAGATTTCACGAGTGAATAGTTTAAGGAAAAGATCTGTCTCTGGAATGAGTAGATTCTCTAGTCCATCCTATCTATCCGACTAAATTTTAGTATAAGACAATCTAGTACCTCCTTATATCTAGAACTATAAGTTAAACTAAACACAAACACACAATTATATGACAACAAGACACACACACACGTGAAAAACTATGGTTAATGGGTATGGGTCTGACCAACACACAAAGTTAAGTTCTTTTTGTTGTTTATTATCATTAAACTTTACAACATCAAGCATATAGAGAAATCAATAAAATCATGTTTACAGACATTTGAAAATAACCGAATTAGTACCCTCCCCCTTGTTGAGAAAGGATCCCAAAAAATGTTAATAACCCAAAGGTCAAAGATTAGCACTAGGTTACAGAATAGACTGTGAAGAACAAGTTCCCACTAAATTACTACTCAGTAAAGTACACAAGTTTTAGCGACATAAAAAAAGAAGTTAGTACAATGCTTGTAACAAATGAAAAATATTCACTTTCTCTCTCTCTCTGTCATACGTGGCCACAAACAATCTCGCTTACCCAATCGTGCTGTTGATATCCCTTGGAAAAAATACAATCGTTCCTGAACCTAGTCTGTCAGGTGGGTTGCCAAATTAGTCCCAGTCCAGCCTATATATCGAATAATAATTACAAGGTGGACGCCAAATTTGGTGGTTTAATTTTCCCTGGATGAAACAAAGGTCACCACGAATAGTTACTGAATAGTTACCCCAGTTACGTGCTCTGGACGTTCACAGTTTGCAAAAGGAGAAAAATAATTCCATTATTGCGAAACATCTGGTTGCTAATAAAAAATGTTACAATATGTAAAAATGATGATGGTAACTCCTATCGGCTGGCTCTATGGTGAGTGCCGATTTTGAAACAGCATAACTTTCTGGATTACTCCGTTAATACGGCTGTCAAACGTCAGGAATATATGTTCTTTCGCATGCCCAGTGTGCTGGAAAATTTAAATAAATAATTCTGGGTCAGGTACATGTCGTAGATTGTATCAGATAGGTAATAGATGTTTGTAGCCCTGTCTGGAGGAAGACATAGCACCGCAACGATGGACCTCTAGGGCTTTAAGCGCCAGTTCATGCTGTCTCTCCTTCTCTCTTTCCTCATGTTATCTCTCCTTTTCTCTATCCTCATGCTGTCTCTCCTTCTCTCTTTCGTTTGCCCTGCGAGCTTCCATCTCTGCCTGAATTTTCTTCTGCTCCAATTGAGATTGACGCTCTTCCGCTTTTTTCTTCTCCGCTCTATCTTCATTCTCCCTAGCTTCTGCTACTTTCTTCTCCGCGTCATATCTGTAAATTCTTAGTGGACAAACGCGGTCATTTCTCCTTGCAATCCTTTTTCCTTTACTTCCTCTTTTAGCATTGGTCTAAGTTTAGCACGCTCAGCCATGTCAAATAACTGGATGCCGTTAACCCGAGAAAGAAAGAAGAAAAGAAGGAGAGAAAAACTTTATCCTTAACTAACTTTACAGAAAAAAATAAGCAAACAAAAATATTTATTATTTCACTGAGATACGTCCTGTCCCGTTATCAGTTATCTAATCTATCGCTCTTATTACCTGGCACAAGGCTCCTAATACAGACGACTTAGCCACGTAAATGGTAGATCAGGCTAATACTGGAAAAACTACTTTTACTAACGGTGGAACAAAAATAATTTTATTATAAAAATGAAGGAGAAAAAAAATTTCTTATTTTATAAATCCAACAGAAAACTCGCCCACCTGAAGTCAGTTTAGAGTAAGGGACGTTATTAACTAGACGTAAAGTCAGAAATCGGTCCTTAGCTTTGCTCAAACCCTGCTGCTTCTAAAAAAAAAAACCCAGTGATTGTTGAACAATCATGCGTACTAGCAGCCTTGAACAAAATACCATATATCTCATATATCTGACAAAGATTATTATCAGAACAAATTTCACGTAACTCTATGATGCTGTGGAAAGAAAACCAGTGCTATATGTGTGTGTGGTCAAACACCCGGTAACTAAGATCATTGTCTAGGGGATAATTAATTTGTATACCCTAACTTCACAAGACAAACTCACACACTCTCTATCTAGATGAAAATTCAGATTCAATATCAGACTTTAGACTTTATCTAGACTCAGACTTAGAGTTCAGTCCCGCGACGAGCGACCGTTATGTCGTAGATTTTATCAGATAGGTAATAGATGTTTGTAGCCCTGTCTGAGCAGATGTGATAGTGATGACAATGTGAAAGTAAGAGGTAAGAAATAGTTTTATCACGAGGTGATCGTGTAAGAGAACGGACAGTCTCTAGATAGAATAATTTATCTAATTCAGCCTATCTGGACGACGATATTTAAATCAGACGCACTTTCTCTGTCGTAGATTTTTGATAGGGGAATTAAGACTTGGGTTGGTCCCTTCTGAATAGATTAGAATGAGTGACAGCCACCGTGAGAGATAATAGTAGAAATAGATTTCCACGAGTGAGATGGCAGAAATTTATAGAGGCTGTCCCGGAAAGCGAGAATCTTTTCTCTCTCCGCCTATCTTCTACAACAGATCCAGAGGAGTCAGACAGTCTATAAACTATATATATTAATATATATTTATTACCACTCACGTGCACACTCACACACAATTGACGACATGTAGATGCACACACGTGGAAAAACTATACCAATGATTATATAGATATTTTGGAACGAGCTGACCCGACACACTGATTAAGTTCAAGGGAATTTTTAATTATCAGAAAATTCCATCACAACACAAAAAAATACATCAAAGCATATACAAATAGTCATAAAGTCAGAAAAGATGCTACAAGAATGATAGACCCACAGTATGATCTTATCCCTCAAGGTATGCCCACAGTCCTGTTAGAAGAAAGTGATAGCCCCAAGGAATCAAGGATACATTAGCGGAAATCTAATGATTTTCCCCTTTTAAAGGTATGAACAGACTTAGATATTAGTATGATCTATCCTAAGGAAAAGTATCTTGTTTGCAACAAAACTTGCACAAAGAAATTACAAAGTGGATGAAATTTGGTATACCATAAAAGAAAGAGTCACTCGTTCCTGCTTTCTCTCGGTTCATTCATCAGGGCCCTGTCGTGCATTTCTCACTTTCTTACCCTATAGCTTGCTGTTGTTCGCCTTCTGGCGCACGTTATGACACAATCTGTTTTATCGTTTGGTGAAGCGGATACCCAGCTCTGCAGATCTTGGTTTCATCCAATTTGTCCGGGGAGCGTCCTCTTCAGGCGATGATTTTGTTCAGATTTTAAGTTAATGTCACTTTATCAGTTCAGGTAAGAATTAGTTTTCAAGCGGGCTCACAGGATCAGAATCAGGAGGTTTCCACTACTTAGGAACAATGTCAGGTTTGTAACTTTGATCAAAAGTAAAAGTCTTGGTCACTCCACAATGAGTAAAAATTTGCGGAACGTTACTGTTTGTAATAGTTTACTTGCCACAAGGGCTGAACTGTACTTAAGTTTTCTCAGGAAGAATAAAATCTGGCGCAATAGACACGTTATGTCATTTCACCTTTAAAGTTTTTGTAAAGATTTTACACCAAGTCTTTTAAGGAAAATGTTTCAGTTCTTCTCAGATATTACTCATCAGTACTTAACGCTGGCAAAGTTTGGGTTAACCCCAGTTTTCTTCACTAAATAGAGGAAAAAACACATATAAAATAATTATACATACTATGTACTTGTTATAACTTACATTCTAAACTGCAAGCGTACAGCTTGACTTATCATTTAAAACTTCCCGTGAAATAAGTTATATTCATAAAATCAATCATCATGAATTAGGAATACATACGTATCCCATCAATACTCACTGATGTAGCATTTCAGTTATAAGTTAATTTTAAAATACATTCTCGTCTGATTATTTAACAGTTAAATTAAATTCATTTATGGCTGCATGAGTTTAAGCTGGAAATATAATTTATTCTGCTTTCCACTGAAACACGTCACTAGAAAATAATACAGACTGTATTTTAATTCTCTCTGCACAAAAGAACTAGTGAAAATGAAATAAGCGATTAACACTTAATAACTTTACAAAATATTAGATACTTAATATATAATATTTACGTCCGCACAGAACTACAGATTAATACCACGAACTAGAATCATTCAATATAATAGTAGTCTAGAACTCGGCAAAATGTTGCCCAGAAACTAAATACTTTTCAATACACAAGATATTCTTCTAGCCTGGCGATCTGTCTACTGCAGATTTAGGAATACGAATGAAATCTAGTTTCAAACTCTGGTTAATATCTTAAACCAGACAAAAGATCCCACTATTTCCAAAAACCCGATCTCTCCCCTTTCCTAACACCTACGTACATTAGACGCTGGACATAACATGCCAAACGCGTCTTAAACACCTCACGCTACGAAACTGTCTGAGAGTGCCGTGACAGAGGAAAATACCAGACGAATGTCTCATTGTGCGCCGTGCAAATGTCGGTTACCACACCTCACGCCGGAGAAATGTTCGTGTCAGGTGAAAATACTAGACCAAAAGTCTGCTCCTATGTCTGAGTATGAAACATAATCACACATCTCGTCTGACTGCAGCGACTGACACGTTATATAATAACATGCGTGTGCGTTTCTATATGAGAAAAGAAACAGGCGAACGTTTGAATGGGAATATAGTAATGTTTATATTCGCAAACGTACGAATGCGAAAAACACTGGAAAAGGATAAAAGAGCGATAGTAAAGTGGAGGACACGGGCAGAAAAACAGGAAATATAGAAAATTTATTGATCATAATCTCTATGCGACACTCTCCTTGTACGAAAATACAAGTTACACTGCACTCACATGCACACAATTCTGTGACAAATACGCATGAACGTGAAAACAAACTATGAATAACAAATAATGGATAGGGGTTGACCGACACGATAACTAAAGGTCTAATAAAGTTTATTACTAAAAGAAGATCACAACAATAAGCATATACATCACTAGATCATGGTTTACAGAAAAATTGCAAAAGAAGAAATTAATCAAATAGGTTCTCCCCTCTGGTAAAGGAAAAGAAAAGACGATCCCAACAGAGGTTAATTAACCCAAAAGATCAAAGTTAACAATAAGTTATGAAATAGTCAGTATAGGAAAAGAATAGGTTCCTAATGTAATCTATCACGTGACTACTCAGATTAGTGAGATAAAGAAAGAAAGAAGAAACCACATAAGTAAATGATGTTAACAAAAAACATAAGTTCCTTTCTCCGTTCATTTAATTCACACCCATTCAGTGGCCACTTTCAGACTTTTGCTTACCCCAGTAGTTGTCGCAGGCATTCCAAGGAAATACACTTATAAGTAATACGACTATTTAGTGTCAAATTTAAGTTTTGCCGAATCCAGCCCTAGACTCGCCGTAGTTGCTGACTGCAAATTTCACGGGGGTCGCTAGAGTCGGTGATTTAATTTGTCATGGATACAATAAGTTATCTATGTCTTCAGTTGGTTGCAGTAAGGTTCATACGTGGTGATAGCCGACGTAGGATGAATAGAACATATATAGTTCCTGTGTGGTTTAGCCTCAGGTGGCTTAGACGCTAGGTTAAGTTACACAAATGTTGCTGACAATATATTTCGCCACATCTGGCTGATGAGATTGATATAGGTAAATCTGGTAATAGTTCTGGTCCAGTTAATATTATAATTTAATGGTTCTATTCTGGTTTCTCTCATGAAAATGAGGAAAATTGGACCACACAGGTCACAGCAAGAAGCTCATCAATATTAAATATCCCTGGATGCTTATAATATTATAAGTTCGTATGATCATAAGTTCATATGGCCCTAAAAAAACCGCTAGTACTCAGGTTTGATCAGCCTAGGTTTTAGGAAAGAAAATATAAACATTTAACTAAATTATCAATATCATATCTAACACTTATTAACATAGGACCTCTTCACCACTCCGTTATAAATTAGATTTAAAACACACGTGTCTAGCTTATCCTATCTTTTTCTAACGCGTGATATGAGCAATAGACATTTATAAAAATTACATAAAATGGATAGAAGTAAATAATATATGCCGTCAGTAGACAGTTATTTAATGTATGTACTAGTCAATTTAAAACAAAAAATCTAATAATTTTCACTCTGTACGAGAAATCTAAGATATCGAGCTAGTGAATTTCAGATAGATTTCTGAACAACTGATCATGGCTATCGGAGAGACATGGTATATATCCGTAAATTCCGTTCTATCGCTCTTTAATGCGAAAGTCACCAATCTGCCAGACCCGAGCCCATTTGCCGTTCGATTCTTGAATCAAAGGTAATTTTACCACCTCTGCCGCCAGCAACCTCTCTGGCTTGACTTTCATCATCTCTGCCTTGCCGAATATCAGCTACGCAATTAATTCCCCTGAAAGTTTTACAATTCAAGGTCCGTCTCAGACTTAACATCGCCCCTTATCAAAGAATCTATTACGCCATGCTCCGCTCTCTCTCTCTCTCTCTCTCTCTCTCTCTCTCTCTCTCTCTCTCTCTGTTCCACCGTGCTTAATTGCCAAACGGCTCACGTGTTAATTGCACTAGTGAATCCTTCGTTCATGTAGCAAAAAATAAACTAGATGGGGAGGGGCAAAAGTGGATGATCACTGCTGCACTATTTCCATCTGTGACAGTACAGTCCAGTTAAGTTAAGTTAATATTAATGTTTATTTGTCTCTTTGGCCCAACCGGTTCACGAAGGAACTTGGGACTTGTAAGCCAAGAAGAAGACACCATTAATCCTTCACTGAATGAAGAAAGAGGACCGAACTAGCCCTAAAATCGAAGTACAAATTAAGACCGCTGGCCGCTGGTTTTTGATCATGTACTATTTAGGAAGAAAAGAACATTTATGAAAAAAATGAAATGCTACTATCGTATCCACACGTAAGTTTTTCCGCTATATCATGTCGGGAAAATAAGGTATGCGCCCTCCCCCGTTATTGCCCGCGAGAAAATGAACAGTGCACAAAGTCAATTATTGTTTAATTTATTCATACGCGCACTTTTAACAAATCTCGCCTGTCATTACTAGCTATAGATTGTCGACGTCTGTTGTTTTGTCACATGATATTAACACTAGTCACTTATATAATTTCACACAATGAAATATAATGCGAATTCTATTCTGTCACTCATCCGTCACGTGTAATAATCCCAGTCAGCTAAACGGTATCTTCTTATGTAACAAAGTGGGGTAATGGAATTTACATTAAACTGAACAACTGGCAAGAAAATATCTACGCGTTTTATTTCTCTAGTTTTAACGCTAGGGAATCACAGTGAATTAAAATGGTAAACTTAACACATTTTAACACGTAAGCACAATTTCTATTACCACAAATCAGAAAATGAAATCCCCACGAGAATATTTAACACATTTTGCAAAGAATGTCTACCCTTTGCATAAAAAGTAATGTGTTGTTTTTAAAATGAAAATGTTTATTTTCGTCGTTGAGTGATTAATGAGGTGGTATGTGATTTTAATGTAACAATGCGAGACCAGCGTTTTCAATTAACTGTTCCTTCTGTTTGCTCTGCGTGAGTTGCAGGAGAAGTCTGTTTTCGTGGCCGCTTGATATCAGTAGATATTAGATATTAGAGTTTGTGATGAAATCTGTTGTGCACTTTTCATAACTGTCGTTCTCTCCGGCAGTATCACTTCATTTCTTCGTTCTCCTCACCGATCATCCTATTATTTGTCATATTTTATGCACCTACAATTTTTGTCTGTTCATGTGGCCGGGGCAGGTGTTCCTTAGGACTGGAACGGCACCATATTACCATCATGTGGCAGTGCCGGTATATGCAGTATTTTCAGTTTACTTTACAGAGAGCAGATGTTTAACTGGCCTAATCACCAGAGATCTAGATTTCTCTCCTAAATTTGTGTTACCAGGTTCGATTTTCTTCTCTTAGGTGTTGATGTAGCGAATTTAATTGAAATGGATAGATTTCTTGGCTTAATCTCAAAACTGTAGTAATTCACCTTTTCAACAGCGTTCGATTTCATGCAAAACTTTTAATATCTTTCAGCATGAAACTTAAATTTCAACAAAGTCTGGAATTCAGAACATTTTTACAATAATAAGCATAATAAAGTTTTAACATCTCATCAGATGCTTTCATCGATGCAAAAATCCCTTTTTGCATCTTTGTCTCATAGGCCTACTCAATTGTCAAATATGGCGAACTTTCTCATTCCACCGTGTTCCTTCCTTTAAGTTACCGTCTTATCTTAGGTTCGACGACATTTACCCATCTCTTCAGATTTGTCCTTGTTTTCTTTATCATCATAAGTATTCCTTGAGTTAAATACTTTCCAACACAAGGATATTTTCTGCTCTACACGGTTTGAGGTGTAGGACTAGTTTTTTGCAAATTGACTCAAATCCTCGAACCTAGTTCTGCTGCGACTAGGGTTGGGAGCTCTATTCAAAATATACATTGAATGATAGTCACTACTTACGCAAGTAAGGAATATAAAACCACTCAATGTCCTGAAATGCACATTTTATAATAAATGTTGAAGTTAACTTCCTCAAACTAAGAAATATGTAGAGCTGGACCAGATACGACCTCTTGAGTTGCGCTCTTTCATTCTACTGCCAGATGGCGTCCTGTTCTATATTCCCCGGGGTAAATCTGAGCTATCCGATTGGTCAGGGGAAATCACCCAATTATTAGAAATAGCGTGTAGAAGCGACTCTACCCTAAATATGTGACACTATAATTTTTTTATATTCTGTTTCTCATAAAATATAAAATTATGGGGTAGTCTGTGCTTCCTCCGTCTTGTTGGAGTATAGCCTGTTTCCAAAGGAACAACTATGTACACGGCCACAACCACTCAGTAGACTTGTTTACGTTTGGCCAGGTGAATCGCAATAATACCAGGCTAATTAGAAAGGTCTGCGGATAATACTTTTATCACTTAAGTCGTCTAGCCACCATTGATTGAGACGATCTTTGTTGACGCAATGTGGTCGCGCACGATCGATGGAAAGAAAACCAGATTGTTGGTCTAAGAAATCCGTCTGAGGAATGTAAGCAAACACAGGTGGTATATGTAATCGCTTCCGCTGGACCATCTCTGTATCAAGATTACAGATGACCTGTCAGAGGAGACAATATGGGCAGAAGGTACTAGCCAGGAAATAAGTCTACCGATGTGTTCGTGAGTTTGTACAAATACAATCGGAATGATTAATGAGTGATAAATTTAAAACACGCCGGGGATGTTACGATTTAACACCCCGACCAACATAGTCTAAAGAGATAGGATTGGTTTAATTTGAGAGCCGGAATAGACTTTGACTTTCATTGGCAAGTTGGTCTAAAAGTACAATATGGGATTTGAACTGGGAAATGGAAATATAATCTAGCGAAAGCGGAGACACAAATCAGACTGTATTGCAACGCCAAATTAGCAACTCCCAAGAGCCAGAGAGACATTGGATAAGAATTCCAAAATTATAAGTGACAGATCAAAGTAGTTGGGCGTCTTTATAACTTGAAAGTGAACCCGCAATTTCTAATACAAAGACTGGAAACTTTAGGAGTCTTAAACACAAGTCATAAGAGGAATAATAACATTACCCAGATAAGTTATTCGAAGCTGTGTCCATACATTTGTGCCAGGAGATTGTTCCCAAAAGTTAATTTGGGGTAAGTTGTGAAAATATAGTTTAAAATGTGAATTGTGACATGTCTGTACTTGCTAAGTGGTTATACCAGTCATAGTAGGCTGGCAACCTCAATATATGAAAATAGTATATTCATAAACCACTGCAGCGACCGCTGGTGATTGCTTCTTGCTAGTCGTACAGCAAACCGACAGAAGAGGTGACCCTAGACTCCGAATGAAGCAGTGATGAATGATGATTACATCCCATGTGCATCAAGTGTATCGTATTATTTTTTGAGATACATTAATTTGAAAATTTAGTTCAGACACAAGCCCTCGCGTTGTCCAGACACATTTTCCCCATTAAAGTACCAGAAGAATAGCGGTGATTTATGATCATATTCCTTGAGTTACGCTGTGTATACTCAAAAAAGAATAATGATTCAGAGAGGCTAACATTGGTGGTTGGACAGCGAGACAATGCGCCTGTTAATTGTCCAACCCAATGTATTTAGCAGAGGCATTTGTTCTTTTATTTTATTTAAAATTTGTGGTACGAAGCTGCACGACTAAAGTTTTTACGCCACTAGTGTGAGTCAAGAGCAGGGATTCAACACTAACAACCTACAATGAACGAGTTGTGTGGAGAAGTGCCCTCATCACAAACGAATTGACGAAACCACGGCTGCAGCACTCAATTAGATGAGCTAAGTTCTTATTAAAGTAAACAGCAAAAGGATAAATGTTTTATAAATCCTCACCCAAGTCTCAGTGAAGACAATTTTTTATATATAACTATATTTGTGTATGTCCTTTTACATCACGTTCGCTATCTCCTGCATTATCACTTTATTTCTTCATTGTCCGCACTCATCGTCCTATTATTTGACATATTTTATGCCTTACGTTTTTTGCCCAGCCGCTCACTTACTTATTTACGTTTCATCAGGTGAACTGTAGTATTATCGAGGTTAATTGAACAGGTCAGCGGATAATACGTTAATCACTTTAGTCGTCTAGCCGCCTTTATTTGAGACGATCTGTGTTGAAAAAATGTGGAAGCGCACGATCGATGGAAAGAAAGCCAGGTTGACTGTCTAAGAAATCCGTCTGAAGAATGTACGCAAACACAGGTGATAAGACGTAATCGTTTCCTCTGGCCTATCTTTGTATCAATATTACCGATTATAATCTGTTTGGGGAGACAATATTATCGGAAAGCATCGAGACAGGAAATAAGTTCACAGATTTGTTGGTGAGTTTGCATAAAGATGCAATCGGCAGTATTACGGACATATCTGAACGAGGTAACGCGTTGGGATTTTAAACGTTGATAATTTAAAGTACGCGGGGATGTTATGATTTAACACCCCGACCTATTTAGCTCTAGAGAGCTTTCCATTAGCTTAATTTGAGAGCTGGAATAGACTTTGACTTTCATTGGCAAATTCGTCGGAAGTACAATCTGGGATTTGAACTGAGAAATGGAAATATAATTTAGCGAAATCGGAGTCACAAATCAGACTGCATCGCAACGTCTAATTAGCAACTCCCTGTAGCCAGAGAGACATCGGATTAAGAATTCTAAAATTATAAGTGATAGATCGAAGTGTTTGGGCAACTTTGAAACTGAAAAGTAAACCCGCATTTTCAAATATAAAGACTGGAGACCTAAGGAATCAGATCACCCGTCATAAGAGGAATACTAAAATTTCCCAGACCTAGTGATTCGAAAGCATCTAACCTAAGTTGCAGTGTATATTCTATCTGTGCCAGGAGATTGTGTTCCCAAAAGTTACTTTGGGTTCGTGGAACGAAGCCATCAGACTGTTCGTGGTACGAAGCTGCAAGACTAAAGTTTCGACGTCACTAGTTGTGAGTTAAGAGCAGGGAATCAACACTAATCACCTATAATGGACGAGTTGTGTGGAGAAGGGCCCTCATCACAGAAGAATTGACGAAACCACGGCTGCAGGACTCACTTAGACCAGCTAAGTTTATTAAGGAAACAGCAAAAGGACAATTGTGTTTATCAATCCTCAAACCAAGTGTCAGTGAAGACAATTTTACTTACATCTAAAATTCACCATCATTCCATCGCTATTTTAACCTGTTAAGACTAACTGATTATTAAATTTGTTACACGTTATTTTAAAACAAAACAATCATTGTCGATTCAGTTATTATAGGTATGAAAGCAAACGTATAAGCAAGACTCTTTAATATATATAGACATCTAGAAATATATTTACATCTATAGAGCAAATACCTATAACATAATTTCGCTGGATTTACACCAGCTGGGGGTTTGAACGGGCTAAAATCATTGCTTAATTCTTCACAAAATGCGACAGATCAGGTATACGTTAATAGTGTCCTGCCCTATGCAGCATTGTTCTTGACTTCTGAAAACATCTTCTGAAAACTGCCTTGAGATAGAAGCGTCATTATCATTCTATCTTCAGCTCTGCCAAGAGTATTCTTGTGCAAAGGTAGACACCTTTGAAGACCCATATTAGATACTTTTGAGTGTTGGCCACTAGTGGACCACTACTGCAGTGCTAAGGGGAGGCAATCCATGACAATATACATCTAAAATTCACCATCATTCCATCGTTATTTTAACCTGTTAAAACTAATTAATTATTAAATGTGTTACGTGTTATTTTAAAACAAAACAATCATTCTTGATTCAGTCTTTTTTTAGGTATGAAAGTAAAAGTATGAGCATGACTCTTTAATATATATATATATACATCTAGACATATATTTACATCTGTGACAGTGCCATTTTGTCTGTCGTTCTCAGCGCTATCTTGTCATCACGATTGTCCCCGTGGTTCAGTGCCTTTCTACCACAACATCTTCAAGAGGAAGATATATTACTAGGCCACAATAAAGCCTAGAAATAGTTGTGTGTTATATTTGTGTTTTCGCTCTTTCTAGAGCATCTAAGGCGAGTTTTATTTAAGTGGCCCAATTACTACGCGGCGCACAATAAGGTGAGTAATTGTGGAAGGTAGCGCTCTTTACTGCCGAAGATAAGGTAGACGTTATCTGGAATAATGTCACACCCATGGTCTCTAGGGAATTACGGATACGTGGCGGAGCCAAGGACAGCCCTGAGCAGTTACTCAAAATAGTGAAAGAAGCGTACAGTGAGCGACAGCTAGTCAATGAGATGACTAGGAATTTCCAGGCCGTGAGTCAGGGGCCTAGAGAATATGCTGTTTCCTGCGAAGGCAAACAGCCTAATACACTGGTGCAGGAAGCCAGTGTAGAAGTTCACACTGAAGAGGAGGCACTCAAAGCAGAAATATCTCTCCTAAAGTCCCAGCTAGCACAGCTACCACAGATCAGTTCGCCAGTACAAGAGGAGGTGCAAAGGAAGAAAGCGCCATACCAACCGCGGAAACAGCCATAGCAAGACGAGGAGGTGTGTGAGCAGGAACCTCAACTAGAACTTCTTGTATGTGAGAGTCAGGCTGTTGTCAAGGAAAGCTGTGAGCTGACAGTATCAACAAACGCAGTTGCACCGACAAGGCGAAAAGGGGTTTGCAAGTGGTATAGTGTCCACAGGGGATGGGGGTTTATTACGCCAGATGATGGAGGTATAGATGTATTCGTACATCAGACCAAGATCTTCAGAAAGGGATTCAGGAGTCTGGCGAAAAATGAACGAGTAGAGTGTGATAGCAAACCATCTGTCCAGGGCATGGAAGCAGTCTATGTTTGCGGCATTGGCGGCCAAGAAAGTAAAGGTAGTAAGAGGCGACCCATGGCACAGAGAAAGCCTACCAGGTTGAGGTGCTACAATTGTGGAGAGTTCTCAGGCCACATGGCAGCCAAATGCCCTCAAGGCCCGCTTCTGAAACGATGCTTTGGGTGCAAGTCCACAGAACATTTGATATCCGCATGTCCCTCAAGAAGCTTTTTCCCTAAGCGTACTGTCACAACTAGGTGGCCTTTACTGTGCAAGCCAAGAGAGATGGCCGTGACAACTGTCACCTCATGTGCGCCGAGAAAATTGATGATCGTTTAGGGGAGGAAACACGTCCTAAGCAGATAGGAGGAAATGCACATCAATGTTCAGAAGAGGAAACTCATCTAAAGCAGATTGTGGGGAACGTAAGCCACCGCCCACACAAGACGAGTGTAAAACACGTCAGGAGCAATCCCCCTACAAAGTCGACAGCTGCATGCACTGACAAGAAGAAGTCACAAGCAAGCAGCGACACTGCACAAGTAGACGAATCTTCTAAACCACAGCAACTGCCAGCCCAGCAAAGTACGACTAGGAACATGACGACCAAGACGGTCCCCAGCCGGGTTGTACCGATTACAGAATCTGAGCCCAAAGCATCGTCGCTCAGAAAGAATCAGGCGCAGCACCAACGATCTGAGAGATTACGACTGAAGCGCCAGAGGTAGTGCTGTTGTCGGGACGACAACAAAATCAGGCGGGGAATATGTGACAGTGCCATTTTGTCTGTCGTTCTCAGCGCCATCTTGTCATCACGATTGCTCCCGTGGTTCAGTGCCTTTCTACCACAACATCTTCAAGAGGAAGATATATTACTAGGCCACAATAAAGCCTAGAAATAGTTGTGTGTTATATTTGTGTTTTCGCTCCTTCTAGAGCATCTAAGGCGAGTTTTATTTAAGTGGACCAATTACTACGCGGCGCGCAATAAGTTGAGTAATTAGCCCTAGCGGCTTATATAAAGAAGTGCCTGGCCAGAAGAGCCCTCTTTCAGTCAGTCGCCACAAAGAAACCAGAGTTGAAATCTGTAGATGCCTTGAACACATTAGCAATCGAGCACTGGCTGGGTGTTTTGTTTTGTTTGCTTTGTTTTATTTGTTTAATGTTTGCTTCATGCGCTTGGTCACTGACTGGGATGTATGAATAAATACAGCCCCTGCCTTAAGAATCAGAGTTTTATTTTTGATCGGGTCGGTTGCGAGTGTGCAAGAAGGTGATCACATATTACAACAGCATCATCATCATCTCGCCCACCCTATCACCCATCTATAGAGCAAATACTTATAGAAGAATTTCGCTGGATTTACACCAGCTGGGGGCTTGAACGGGCTAAAACCATTGCTTAACTCTTCACGAAAGGCGACGGATCAGATATAAGTTAATAGTGCTCTCCCCTATGCAGCATCGTTCTTGGCTTCTGAGAACATCTTGTGAAAACTCCCTTGAGATAGAAGCATCATTATCCTTTTATCTACAACTCTGCCAAGAGCAATCTTGTGCGAAGGTAGACACATTTGAAGACCCATATTAGATACTCTTGAGTGTTGGACACTAGTGGACCACTACTGAAGAGCTAAGGGGAGGCAATCCGTGACACAGTTCTAAGCTAGTGATAAGTTTTATTTAATTAAAAATTTCCTAGCACCAAGATACAGTGGGAGATGTTCTAGTAACAGTTACTATGCTACTTGAGTTTTATATCCTTTACTAAAATACTTCTTAGCTAGTACTATTAATCACAGAGATCTTCAGAAAATCTTGGGAAGAGACTAAATCTATTCTCACCAGATGTTGAAAGGTAAGTGAGAGAAGTAAAAAGCGAATGCGTTTTTTTTTTCAGCCCTCTAATTTTTGCCTTGCGCCACCCAGTTCGTTCTAGACAATGTTCACAGATTTCCCAACTTTGGATTTTGTAATTCCGGAATAGGGATGTCTGATTTCCTAAACATAATTCTATAATTGACAACCAATCTTCTTTATCTGCTATACCTGGTGCATGTTGTTTACATAAAAAAGGTGAAGTTGAGTGGCTTACCTTTATAGCCTGCATGCTTAAGTGAGGTTATTGTGAAATGTTAATTAATTTTAAGGCGTTGTTGTAGTTTATCGACGCTAAAGTAAATGAGAAAGTTATTAAAATATCTTGCTAAGTAGTGTAATCCGAGTTGATAGGATGTTGTGTTAAATTACGCTGTGTTACAGTTACAAAGAAGAACAGGCTTAAACAACAGGGAGTGACCGGTAAAAATCTACTTCCATTGTTAACTGATATGAAAGATATTTGGAGGACCCTAAAGAGATCATGCCCTGCAATTCTTGGGGATTTGGCATTTTGTAAGGTTACCTCACCTCTACACCTCACGGTAGAAGGGGAACGACTAAGTAAGTAAGGTTACCTCACTGAAGTAAACCACCAGGAAAAACAGGACACACAATTTTAAAGAATGACATTGTTATTGTTGAACAGAATTGACATCATTGCACTCCGGGCAAACCCATAGGTGCTCAGTCTCCCTCAGTATATCGGAGATGAATGCTAACTGTTCCTGTAGCTCGCTGATTATAAACACGACGGATGCATCCTCTCATACGTCCATCTCTGCTAGCCTGACTACTGATGCCAAATTCCAACAATCTTAACCTTGATGATTCATCTATTGCAATGTCATTCTCTAACAGGTGATCATTAATTGTTCTCACTATCTCTCCCTTATACATATCCAGTGTTCCCACTGTTTGACAGAATGACACGTTAGAGGAAAGCAAAAAGAAGGGTGGACAAAGATAGACAAAACAAAGGAATGAACAAATGTCATTTTCAAGACATTGTGTCCAATTCAAATGATATGTTAGCACTAATATACTTCGGGTGGGTAGAGGTGAGCACCATTCATATGATTTTAAGCAGTAATGTACTTTATGTTCGTAGAATCGTACACATTCAGTTCACGAAGGTTCGAATCGTACTAGGTTGACGGTCATGCCATCCTATATAAGCTGCACGCCGTCTATTGTCCATGACAACACGAAGGACGATCTTCACAAGAGCATAGAAATGAGACAAGACAAACTTTGTCTTGCCTCTTATCAATGTGACGACAACGCTTATTATGGCATTATAAACATTATCTATGATTTTAATGAGGCTTAATGATGAATATGAATACTATAACAACACTGTCTGTCATGCAATCATTATAACCGAACCCTACCTTGAACTTTAGGGACTATTTTGAGCAAATGTCAGCGACCGTCTACAGCTGATAAAATTGATCACATGACGCGGGGTAACACTTCTAAATAATACGTCGTATGATATTAAATTCCCTTTAACCAGTGGAGAGATGAGACCAGCATTTATTTGATATTTAGTTTCAGCTATTGCCTAATTGGCTCAGGTAGTCCACATCCCTGACTTTTGAACTATGAATTTATTTGTTTATGCCCTTAGCCACTGTCTCCACTACTCACCCTTTGAGTAGAGGTAAACTAACAACAGACAATCACCATCAATGGTATAAGAAGGACAACGACAGAAGACGTACTACTGTAATTATGTTTGGTTGCTTTCTGTTTCTTTCCCTACTTAGTATTTACTATCTTATACCCGGAAACGGAAGTAATTTTGCATATCAACACATGACAGATATTCGACGTGGTTGTTATCCTTTTTAATTTTGACATTTCCTTATTTTAACATGTGTCTTACTTAGATTTCGCTTTCTTACCTTTACCTGACGAAGGCCTTTTGTCTGCAACATAGGCAACTTCATTTGTCCTAGTAAGAAAAGTTACCTTTTTCTATTTTTTTTTTTTTTAGAAACATACCCTTCACCACGTCTAACTGCAGTCCCCATCATCTTCATTTAATATTGAAACTAAAGTAGCTTCTCTCTCTCTCTCTCTCTCTCTCTCTCTCTCTCTCTCTCTCTCTCTCTCTCTCTCTCTCTCTCTCTCTCTACACACACACACACATATATATATATATATATATATATCTTCCTGTCTATCTCTCTTTATCTATCTGAATGTTCCTCGTTTTTCTGTATGTAGGACATACGGTTCCAAATGTTCCTCGCTACTGAATTTTGTTTTCTTTGTCAACTCGGCACACGATACTCCCGCTGTCTTTGCACACGATACTCCTGCTGCCTTGGCACACGATACTCCTGCTGCCTTGGCACACGATACTCCTGCTGCCTTGGCACACGATACTCCTGCTGCCTTGGCACACGATACTCCTGCTGCCTTGGCACACACGATACTCCTTTTGTCTTGGCGCTCGATACTCCTGCTGCCTTGGCACACGATACTGCCTTGCACGATACTCCTGCTCCCTTGGCACACGATACTCCTGCTGCCTTGGCACACGATACTCCTGCTGCCTTGGCACACGATACTCCTGCTGCCTTGGCACACGATACTCCTGCTGCCTTGGCACACGATACTCCTGCTGCCTTGGCACACGATACTCCTGCTGCCTTGGCACACGATACTCCTGCTGCCTTGGCACACGATACTCCTGCTGCCTTGGCACACGATACTCCTGCTGCCTTGGCACACGATACTCCTGCTGCCTTGGCTTCCAAATCTGCTGCTCTTTTTAATTTATTTTTAATTTATTTTTGGCCTCCATTATGTACTTCTCCCTGTGGGTTCCAGTCAAGGACATGTTTTGAAAGAAGTAAGTTTCTACAAGCAAGAGAAATATAATAATAAATAGAATAAATAAACAGAAGTAGCTTTAGTGATAAGGTATGAAGGTAAAGGTATGAGAAGGTATAATGTCTTTGTCTAGGTAATCTTGTAGTGGATACTTCCTTAATGGATTTAATTGTTAGACCTTACTTATAGTAGGTCTTAGCTTTATGAGGTAGGGTGAGCACTTCCGTTCCTCTCTGCCTTTACCTTCCCTAACTCAAAGCATAGTCAGACTCAAATCGTTACCGCCGGGTAGACTGAAACGTCAAGTACCCTGGTTTCGGAAGCTCTGCTTTAAGAGAAAAAAAAAAAGAAAAGTCATATCCAAATTAAATCATGCGTGAAATTCAAAATTATGAAAAATCGTTTGAGCACTTGATCAGACAGTTAAAAAACCGATCTATTTCAATCAAGTCTTTCTACATAGCTCATCAGGTTATTGAGACCAAGGAAGCCCACTTAAAATGGAGCGGCTGAGTTACTAAAGTATTGAAGAAAAGTGGGTTAAGCCAACTGAGGTGAAAGTAACAGTTGAAGCTGTGTAATTTCTAGCAGTAACTGAACAAAGATAAGCAAAGAAAGTATGTTAGATAATAACAAAAGTAATGACGGCATCAGCTTTAGCATCGATTACAACAAACAACAATATAAACGGAAGCAACAATATGCTCATTCTGCAACAACAACACTTGTTAATGAATATATTCACAAAAATAGTTACATTAATTAAAAAATAAGAACAGGAAATAGCAACTACAACAACAAATAAAAAAATATATATAAACATTTTTAGCGGCAGTTAAAAATCAATAATGTCTGAGGGGAAAAATGGGTGATTAAACGATGGAAAAAAGTCAAAATCTGCGTTAATGTCCAGTCCAACTCCATGTTCTTTCTCTTGAATGTTCGCCCTAAATTTCTGACGATTGTCGTATCTGCCTCCCTCTTGGAACCCAACTTTGTCAGTTGATATTAATGCGTCTCAAACATCACAGATTGAGAGTTCAGACAAATTATCATGACAACAATGATCATCATCACTTTCATTTTACTTTGCACTCCTTGCGGAGCGTTAAGCACCAGTGTAGCTGGTACTTCTTGCAGGAAGCCTACACCGAGCATTGAGCCACCAGTGTAGCTGGTACTTCTTGTAGGAAGCCTACACCGAGCATTGAGCCACCAGTGTAGCTGGTACTTCTTGCAGGAAGCCTACACCGAGCATTGAGCCACCAGTGTAGCTGGTACTTCTTGCAGGAAGCCTACACCGAGCATTGAGCCACCAGTGTAGCTGGTACTTCTTGCAGGAAGCCTACATCGAGCATTGAGCCACCAGTGTAGCTGGTACTCTTGTAGGAAGCTTACTCCTAGCATTGAGCCACCAGTGTAGCTGGTACTCTTGTAGGAAGCCTACATCGAGCATTGAGCCACCAGTGTAGCTGGTACTCTTGTAGGAAGCCTACATCGAGCATTGAGCCACCAGTGTAAGCTTCTACTTCTTGTAGGAAGCCTTTATCGAGCATTGAGCTACCAGTGTAGCTGGTACTTCTTGCAGGAAGCCTACATCGAGCATTGAGCCACCAGTGTAGTTGTACTCTTGTAGGAAGCTTACTCCTAGCATTGAGCTACCAGTGTAGCTGGTACTTCTTGCAGGAAGTCTACACCGAGCATTGAGCTACCAGTGTAGCTGGTACTTCTTGCAGGAAGCCTATCGAGCATTGAGCCACCGGTGTAGCTGGTACTTCTTGCAGGAAGCCTACATCGAGCATTGAGCCACCAGTGTAGCTGGTACTTCTTGCAGGAAGCCTACATCGAGCATTGAGCTACCAGTGTAGCTGGTACTCTTGCAGGAAGCCTACACCGAGCATTGAGCCACCAGTGTAGCTGGTACTTCTTGCAGGAAGCCTACACCGAGCATTGAGCCACCAGTGTAGCTGGTACTTCTTGCAGGAGGCCTACATCGAGCATTGAGCTACCAGTGTAGCTGGTACTCTTGCAGGAAGCCTACACCGAGCATTGAGCTACCAGTGTAGCTGGTACTCTTGCAGGAAGCCTACAACGAGCATTGAGCCACCAGTGTAGCTGGTACTCTTGCAGGAAACCTACATCGAGCAGTGAGCCACCAGTGTAGCTGGTACTCTTGTAGGAAGCCTACATCGAGCATTGAGCCACCAGTGTAGCTGGTACTCTTGCAGGAAGCCTACATCGAGCTTTGAGCCACCAGTGTAGCTGGTACTCTTGTAGGAAGCCTACATCGAGCATTGAGCCATCAGTGTAAGCTTCTACTTCTTGTAGGAAGCCTACATCGAGCATTGAGCCACCAGTGTAGCTGGTACTTCTTGTAGGAAGCCTACATCGAGAACGAGCCACCAGTGTAGCTGGTACTTCTTGTAGGAAGCCTACACCTAGCATTGAGCCACCAGTGTAGCTGGTACTTCTTGTAGGAAGCCTACACCGAGCATTGAGCCACCAGTGTAGCTGGTACTTCTTGTTGGAAGCCTACATCGTGCATTGAGCCACCAGTGTAGCTGGTACTTCTTGTAGGAAGCCTACACCTAGCATTGAGCCACCCGTGTAGCTGGTACTTCTTGTAGGAAGCCTACGCCGAGCATTGAGCCACCAGTGTAGCTGGTACTTCTTGTAGGAAGCCTACATCGAGCATTGAGCCCCCAGTGTAGCTGGTACTTCTTGTAGGAAGCCTACGCCGAGCATTGAGCCACCAGTGTAGCTGGTACTTCTTGTAGGAAGCCTACATCGAGCATTGAGCCACCAGTGTAGCTGGTACTTCTTGTAGGAAGTATACGCCGAGCATTGAGCCACCAGTGTAGCTGATACTTCTTGTAGGAAGCCTACACCGAGCATTGAGCCACCAGTGTAGCTGGTACTTCTTGTAGGAAGCCTACACCTAGCATTGAGCCACCAGTGTAGCTGGTACTTCTTGTAGGAAGCCTACGCCGAGCATTGAGCCACCAGTGTAGCTGGTACTTCTTGTAGGAAGCCTACATCGAGCATTGAGCCACCAGTGTAGCTGGTACTTCTTGTAGGAAGTATACGCCGAGCATTGAGCCACCAGTGTAGCTGATACTTCTTGTAGGAAGCCTACACCGAGCATTGAGCCACCAGTGTAGCTGGTACTTCTTGTAGGAAGCCTACACCGAGCATTGAGCCACCAGTGTAGCTGGTACTTCTTGTAGGAAGCCTACACCGAGCATTGAGCCACCAGTGTAGCTGGTACTTCTTGTAGGAAGCCTACACCGAGCATTGAGCCACCAGTGTAGCTGGTACTTCTTGTAGGAAGCCTACACCGAGCATTGAGCCACCAGTGTAGCTGGTACTTCTTGCAGGAAGCCTACGCCGAGCATTGAGCCACCAGTGTAGCTGGTATTTCTTGCCGGAAGCCTACACCGGGCATTGAGCCACCAGTGTAGCTGGTACTTCTTGCAGAAAGCCTACACCGAGCATTGAGCCACCAGTGTAGCTGGTACTCTTGTAGGAAGCCTACACCTAGCATTGAGCCACCAGTGTAGCTGGTACTCTTGTAGGAAGCCTACATCGAGCATTGAGCCACCAGTGTAGCTGGTACTTCTTGTAGGAAGCCTACACCGAGCATTGAGCCACCAGTGTAGCTGGTACTTCTTGTTGGAAGCCTACATCGTGCATTGAGCCACCAGTGTAGCTGGTACTTCTTGTAGGAAGCCTACACCTAGCATTGAGCCACCAGTGTAGCTGGTACTTCTTGTAGGAAGCCTACACCGAGCATTGAGCCACCAGTGTAGCTGGTACTTCTTGTTGGAAGCCTACATCGTGCATTGAGCCACCAGTGTAGCTGGTACTTCTTGTAGGAAGCCTACACCTAGCATTGAGCCACCCGTGTAGCTGGTACTTCTTGTAGGAAGCCTACATCGAGCATTGAGCCACCAGTGTAGCTGGTACTTCTTGTAGGAAGCCTACGCCGAGATTTTCATGCTCTTGTAGCAGTGGTTTCTGGTGCAATATTTTTTTTCTTGATGCGGTTGCCAGCACCATAGACTACTGATGTTAGTTGCCTTGTACGACATGCTTGAGAGTGCCATATTCCGAATCTTTCGTTGTTTTTTCACAGTTCCCCAGAAACGAAAGAACGAACGAACGAAATATGTATTTCATCAGGTTAAAGAAATAGGCATTATTGCCTTTTTACATATCTCACCTGTAACAACACAATTCTTCTAGTCATTTCAAATTAACAATTAATTCTTAATTTTAATAGTAGATGGTTAATATTAATATTACGTTCACCAGTGTAACACTCGCGCATAGATATATACAGAGAGAGAGAGAGAGAGAGAGAGAGAGAGAGAGAGAGAGAGAGAGAGATAGAGGGAAGAATGCTGTAATTACAAGAATGTAGCAATTAAAAATAAAAGGTATAACATTTCAAATGAAATACTCATGAAAACATAATATTAACTAAAACAGTTTTAGTGAATTTTCAAGTTTCCATGAATGCTGCCCCACGTGGCGGGTTAATGAAGGTTCATGTTTTTATTCATGTTCAATTCTTGTTGTTGAAAAATCAATTAATTATGACACTAACTTTAAAAACATAAATACACGAAAGAAACTTGTCCTAACAAAACCGCTCCCATTTACAACAGTGTTTCTGTACGTCAAGTTATCGATTTCTTTGCTTTTCTTGACTATTCCCCAGACCGCCTTGCCTTTAGAACATGTCTCGAGGACGGTACGTGGCTTTATAACTGGACAAACTACAGCGCCTGTATGAATGTTGGATTCTCATTAAATGAATCGTTTGATGACACCATTGTCTCCCACGATGACGTCAGAAGTGAGAAATATGTAAGTCTAATTATTATGTTGATATTTGTGTCTACTTGTTTGTGTTCAAATGGTCTCATGATAATGGCTACAGATATAGTTTATGTGCCAAATCATCATTAAAATGCTTGTCAAGAACAACATCTGCAGTAGCACAATCAGAACCATTAGCGTCATTTCTTCTTTCGCTCTTTATGAAATATGTAACCACCACTAGAACGTAGCATTCATGTCTTCATGAAGCCGTGGTTTATGTGGTCATTTATTTTACAGGATAAGGTTGCCAGCTCCATACCCAACCTCATGTTAGACATCTCTTACGACATGCCTGAGGAAGCAAGTCATTTTCTTTGTCTACTCAGAGCCCCCCCCCCCCCCCCCGGAACCTATGCGGGCAAACAGCACAACAGTAATGGTCTAATTCAAAATCAGAACGGTTCCTAGCCTAGCAAGAACCAAACAGAACGTTATCAGCCAGAAACCCATGCTTTGAGGCAGTACAAAGATGGGCAATGTGATTTAACTGGCACGCAACCCATCAAAGAATAACGGCAAAGAACTATGGGGCGCGATTTATGCTTCCTTTTCCTGGGAATGGCACCATTTATCTTGTATTCAGTATGTTCCTTTCGATTTACGTCCACTTTATCTTTCGCAAGTAGGCACGTCAACACATACAGTCCATTGTAAACTATAATGAACAAAAACGCACTAATAAAAATTGAAGAAAGATGATTGAATTAAAAAGAAAAAAACCTTTGTCGGGAAATGAAACAGAAAGATTACTTGGAGGGCAAACGCTCTAACATCTAAACCACAGTACGCCTTGGTACATATGACTTTTCTGATCTTAACTATTTTAATGATTTCCTCCCTCACCGTTGAATTCGTTCTCTCATTGCTTGTGGAGATACCAAGCAAATGATTAGAGAAGATTAAACTCTTAAAAACACAACAATAGATATTATTATAATCTTCAAAAACACAACAGTAGATATTATTATAATCTTCAAAAACACAACAATAGATATTATTATAATCTTCAAAAACACAACAATAGATATTATTATAATCTTCAAAAACACAACAATAGATATTATTATAATCTTCAAAAACACAACATATGAACATGATTTTAGCATTTGTCACAAGTCCACACTTAAAGAAACACTAAAATTCACCTTTAGGAATGTATGCAAAAACATTAAAAAACATATAACTAATTTTCCAGACCTAAAGGTCTTTCATATTTGGACATGCGCCCTAATATAACCGACTAGGTTGAACGTGACGCGCCTCGCCAAAGCGAGGCAAAATTTTTTTTTTTAAAAACATAAAAAAATAAAACAATTTACTGACATTACTTTCAGCTGCAACTCATTAACGTGATTTATTTACTATATTTAGGAAACAAATATTGTTTACGTTTGAACTGATTCTAATGTTTCTAGAAGAGTTGGCGCAAGCAGTCGGTTGTGATGAACTACTTGAAAGACGTCCGTGGTAGGACGTTTAATCATTGAAAGCAGTCTTTTAAAGCTGTCCCGATAAATGATGCGAATGAACAAGCAAAGAAATGAAAGGTCAACCAGGCAAATGAAATAAGTTGTCTTTAATGTTTATAAACTGGTACTAGACAGTTGTTTTATGTTTCTGCTCTGATCTTCACAGATGAGGCGTGCACATTTTAATTAGACATTAAAGAAGTGAGTGGGAAATAGAGAGAAAGAGGGATTAAAATAAAGGCCGGAAAAAGACGACAGGAGAGAGAAGGAGAGAAACAAAGTATCATCATCATATCTCTATTCGCTCCCTGTGGAACGTTGGGCCACTACAGCAGCGTGCTCACTTGCAAGAAGCATGGATAAAGCATTGCCACGCTTTTATAACAGTAGGTTCTGTAACAATTTGTTTTATATGATGAAGTTGCCCGTCCCATGCACAACCTTGTATTAGATGTTTGTAGGAGCAGTGGCCATATTCTTTGTCTCATAAGTGACCCCGGGGACCTACACGGGGCTAGAGAAAAGCAAAGATTGAATAAAAGTCTTCAGCGGTTTAATGAGAGCATTGATAGAAGGCCAGATCAAAGTACCATCTCCGTATCGAAGGACGGCTGTGACTGATCTAAATCATGTTTTGTCTCCTGCTGTGGAGGAACATATTGTCCGTCTGTTCATGTTATCTTCCCACTTCCCACTTATAACTTTGTCTTTCTCTTGTACGTCTGTCTTCAACGTTTCCTTCTGTTTAGGCTTTCAATTAATGTTGACATTCTGTCAATGTCCCAGCTATATTATTTGTCTAGTTCACATCTTATTTTCTCCAATGAACTCATTAGCTTTATGTGTTCTTTTTCCTTACATAGAATATTGCTTCTTGGACTATTCGGTCCACCGAAAACCAAACTGTTCTTCATTGACTTCATTATCTATTTTACATGTTACTGGGAATAAAATAACACGTTAAAAAACCTGGCATTGGCAAAAGTTGAGAAATTTCACCACATCATTCCTTTTGGATCTCATTGAGATGCAATTTTATCATGCCACTTTTCTATTTTTAGCCTCTTTCTCCGGATCTGTCTAAACCTTACACTGTGGTCTTGACCTTTAACTCAACCACCCTTTACTAGTACAGTATTTGATTTTCATTATGTTGCGTCACACGCCACCGTGAGAACACTTCTGGACTTGTAGCGGCTCTTATTTCTAGATCTTGTTACTTTTTTATTTTATTTTTGTTGCGCTAGACTAAAATAAATAGTAGTGTAGTTCCCTGGTCAAATAGACCTTTAGCGCTAGAATAGACAGCACAAACCTAACCTATACGATCTAGAGGACCTGGAAAAGGTGGCCTTTGCAAATTAACAGAATATATATTGAAAATAAAGAGCATAGATGGGAAAAGTTTATGTTCAATAGCTAACGAGAATCTCTCAGTTGTCTGCAAGAAAATGTAGTCTTCAGCGTAAAAGGCCAGACAATCCTTTATTTTGGATCAGGGGCATAGAAATAAATGAAAATATCCCGGCTAACCTGCAGCCAGAAAGTATTATTGAGGGCTTTTTGAAAAGCCACTTCCTATTTTTAAATATCTTCGCTTATATCTACTGGATATACACAAAACACATGTCAAAACATTGAGAATTAACTGCCTTTTGACAAATAAGTTCTATTTTTATTTTGTTTGTTTGTTTCCAGAAACAAAATAAATTATAAAATGACTAATAAACTGACGTTACTAGAGACAACACAAACAACTGCCCACTATGACATCCCGTGTTGACCAAACCTGATCTCACTGTGGGCTGTAATGTTAATGGGACATATCAATTTCTGTAATAAAGTGACGGGTAATTCTCTTTATCATGATGTTTGTTTCATAAAAGTTAGTTTGATAGTAATGAGGAAATAACAATTCAAAAATAGGAAGGGATTTTCAATCACCCTTATAATGAAGTTTAAACACCTGGGTCAAAGGTAAAAAAGTAATCCCGAAACAGATACTGCCGTAGTGAAGTGAAATGCTACTTGCTCATACTAGGTCCATCTGTATGAGGTGGGATGACCTGTTTGTTTCCTTGTTGCCTTTTGCCTTGCCTAACTCAAGAGAGAGTGGGTCTAACCTGAGAAGAAGGCAATGTTGGAAACCGAATACAAACAACGAATTGACATACAGGTATTATTTCTTTATTTATTTACTATTTTTTTCTTTTTAAAGGGGGAAGGGGGGGGGGGGGCACGTATTACTAAGACAATCGGCAACAAATGTCGCGCTACAGAACCTAAAATAGAACCGACGGAAATAAAAGACAAGAAAAGCACACGCTAATAACAGAAAACAAAAGACAAGGTTTTTTTTTCACTAGACGGAACAGGCTTTCCAAGATTGGCCAGATGTTTGTGTTAAACACAAGCCAGAATTGAGCGGTTTGGAAGCTAGATGCCGAATGTGTTTATCTAATTAGACTTGAAAGGGTCAAGGAATAGAGGAGATGTTTACGACTTCCTGTCACTTAAACGTTAAGAATAAATTTAAAACGGCAGATGTCACAAGAATAGGGTTTGTGTTGCCATATCTATTAACGTAAAGTACAATGTCTGCTGACCATGTCTGCAGCAGCTGCTGCTGTTTTCGCGGGGCTCGAACACGGGTTTCTTTCATTGAAAAGACCACAATAATACAGAAGAACTGTCGTCTCTACTGGTTAAAAGTAGGCTCTTTGGTTTGGGTCTTTGGTCTATGAAGAAGAACACTGATGATCCTACACGAAATACTCGGTTCAACCCGATGTTGGTTATCACTATATTGTGACGTGTACTGGAAAAGACCCTACAGTAATCTGACAGCTTATTGTAACCTTATAGCTGCTCTCTGATTTGCTAGCGAAACATGCATTATACCAACTGTCTATTTCTGCAACGTACCATTTTGTCCCCGCCTTCTTTTATGTAAACACGGGCTAACGCAGTGTTTACCATCTTCGTTGACCTGTCAGTCATAACAGGAAACAAATCTCGCTTTGTTTTACCGCGTTCCACTCACGCGAGCTTATCTGTCAATCATATAATACTTGACAGAAAGCACTTGAGAGAGAGAGAGATTACAGACTTCTTTGAAGTTGCTCGGGGGAAATTTAAAAAATCCCTAATATCCTTTAATCTCGGAACACTAGCATTCTACAGGTAAAACCGCTAGAAGAACAGAAAGTCTTTGTGTCGGTCAAAGCTCCAGACGGAGAAACTCTGGAAGACCGAACCGTAAGCCTTTCATCTTGATACCCCTAGCTTCTGAATTTTTTGGTCTCACACAGGAGCGCGAAATAACGCATGAAAGAAATCCAATGATATATATTGCTGTTTTATTTAACCCAGTCGTCTGTCAGAATTTGATAAGAATCTAGCGCGCAGCCTTAAACCATTTCTTTTGGATTGTTATAAGTGATTCGTGGAGATTTAATTCTGTATTTCTGGTAAGAGGAAAATAGTTCTAAGTGTTAGAAGTATTTCACGGTGATAGCATTTAAAGTTAAACACTTATACTTCACTTAGATTTTTTCTTGCTAGTAAGGCGTATTAAATAAAATAACGCGTAGCGATTTTCATAACCAGATATTCAATTAAAATGTTAAACCACGTCCCCGACCGCTACCTAGCTGAGACGGTAATTTGTGTTTACAGTGTAGACGGTTAACCAGACCGAACTTAGAGGTTTTAAAACGACTGACAGTGGGAGGACAGAATACGGGTTATATTTTATTTATAATTTTGGTTATTATAGCGTCTATTATTTTTTTTTAATGCCATACGACAAATTAACAGACACCGACAATTTACAAGATACTAAATGATAGGTGATAATTTGTACGTGGCGCATTGTGAGAAAAAATAATAAATAACACACTGTGCGTGTGACTGCCAGCCGCGAGAAGGGGCGGAAGAGTCTTCATTGACTCAGTCCGACCCACCTCCTCGTCCAGCGGTGTCTATGTGTAAGGCGTAGAGAAAACACCGTGTATCTTTTAAATTCGTCAGGATTTGACAGAGCGGAGGAGAGACTATCGTGTCCCCGTCTATACATATATTATATTTACATATAGTGGTAGCATTTTCCCATAAAATGTTTCTTGAATTTTTAGCAGACCTGATCCCAAGTGGACGGACCAGCGGTCTTTTCTTTTCCTTTTCTATTTCCATGGTTAAGCGTGTACAAGCCGAATATACTGTATGACTATAAATTATCCTATCCAGGATACTATTTTGTCAGCCAACAGTGGCGTATACCTGAAACATGATTATTATTATTATTTTCCCCAACACCTGACAGTTGTAATCCAAGTGGAGTACTAAAATATACACTGTGCAGTACTGGCACTCTGACAAAGAGTCGGCCGATAGAAAATCCATCATCATCATTTGTAACATTTGTAACAACCGGATTTTTCCAGATTTTCTAGAAGTGTTCCCCTCTCTTAAAACGGTAAACACTAAGAATGTTCACACTATTTCATATTTGTAGTAACCCTATAACCAGATAGAAGTTCCAACGAGCAAGAAACAAGACTGTCTTTCCCCGCCCGCCCTCAACACTGCAAGAGTTGTCGCAACGGAAATATTCAGTTGTAGTTCCTGTGTCTATACTCACATTCTCCTGCGCACCCATCGGAGGAACAGTGTTAGTTTATAGAACAGTGAAGACACCCCTTTATGACTCATATCGTCACCTGGATTTATCGTGAAAGTAAACTTATTCGGCGTTCACCTTATTAGTTTTTGGGGATGAACTGGGGCCAATGTGTATCATCGACAGCTGGGATGATACATAAGTCGACAGAAACAGTAGGGAGTATGTTCATGGAATAAAGATAGGGAGGCAAAGACTGTCTTATAATAAAGTACAGTTGTACGGATAGACTTTTTATATGAATGTTTCCCTATATGAATGACAATTTGTTCTGATCTGTTCATAGCTTGGTAGTCGTCCTGCGTTGCTGTTGGCGGCTTTCTGATTGATTTGATCATCTTTTTCTTCTGATGGTACGTAACTGGTACATCCGGTTGCTCGTCTGCAGCACCTTCTTTGGCCAGTCGGTCTGCTCTCTCGTTTCCTGGTATTTCACAGTGATACGGTATCCACACAGCATGGCGACCTTGCGCTGGTTGTACAGTTCAGACAGTAGCCTAAGGCTTGTATACCTGGTAATTTTCTGAAGTGTTTGAAGTGCTGATCTTGCAAATGAGTATGGTACATTAAAAAAAAAAAAATAAAGTTTTGCCTCGTTTTGGCGAGGCGCGTCCCGTTCAACCTAGTCGGTTATATTAGGGCGCATGTCCAAATATAAAAGACCCTTAGGTCTTGGGTTATTTGACTCTGCTCTTGATATAGAGAAGACAACGGCAGCCAGGAAGTTAACTAGTTACCCCCCACCCCCACCTCATACTGCTGGACGTGGTATGGTAAACTCTCTAACATTCACTCTCTTAGGGCAGTAATTGCTATAGAACTACCACAACTCAAGGTTATATGTCTTGAAAAGGCCTGGGTTGGGACAGCATCGCCATTACAAATATAAAGAAAAATAAAATAGTTTTGATGTAATTATTAGGTGCATTATTGTCTCCCTTGCAAGAGAAGCGTAACTGTGAACCATGTCTGTGAGGATAATACATTGCTATATCCAAACGAGGGGGGGGAGAGAGGGGGGAATTAACATAAATCGTTCTGAAAACTAAATCTAGTATTATTTTAGTAGATAGTGCTAGAAAGCTGATATTAATAACACCTACCTGACCTTAATAGTATTTTTGTAGTCAGTACTAGTATGCTGATTAGTAACACTAAACCTACAAGTATTTTTGTAGTCAGTGTCACGGATTGCATCCACTGTTTTGCAGTAGTGGTCCAACAGTGACCAAAACTCAAGAGTATCTAATATTGGCTTCCAAGGTATCTAATAGCGCGCAAGATTACTCTTGGCAGAGATGTAGATAGAAGATTAATGACACTTCTACATTAAGGGTGAGTTCTCAGGATATTTCCAGAAGTCAAGAACAATGTTGCATTCGGCTGAACAACTGTTAACGCATTATATCTGTTCCGTCGCCTTTTGTGAAGGATTTAAGCAATGGTTTAGCCCGTTCAAGCCCCCAGATATCCAACGAAATTCTACTTATAAGGTATAGCTCTGTTTAGAGGTAAATATATGTCTTGGTATTTATATACGAGGGGCGTTCAGAAAGTAATGCACCACATCGTTTTTCTCAGGAGGTGTTTATTCAAAAAGCATGAAATTTATACACAATATACATGGATATGTCATGTAAACATCGGTATTATTCAACATAACCCCCATCAACTTGTACCGCTTTATGCCAGCGCGAAACAAGTGCATGTATTCCTAGCCCGTACCAGATTTTGTCTTGATCATGCAGCCATTTCTTCGCTGCATGAATCACTCCTTCATCATCTTCAAACCTTGTCCCACGCAGTGCATCTTTAAGTGGACCAAATAGATGAAAATCAGAGGGTGCAAAATCGGGACTATAGGGTGGATGGGGTAGTTCAGTCCAACCTAATTTGGTGATTGCTTCCCGTGTTGCCAGACTTGTGTGAGGGCGCGCATTGTCGTGAAGTAGAAGCAGGTATGCTGGATTCTTGTGCTGCCGAACTCTGCGAAAACGTTGATTGAGTTTTTTCAATGTCTTAATGTAAGCTTGCAAATTGATTGTCTCTCCTCTTGGCATAACGTCCACAAGAATCACACCTTCAATGTCCCAAAAGACAGTGATCATGACCTTTCCAGCTGAAGGAATTGTCTTGAATTTCTTTCTTCGTGGTGATTGCGGATGATGCTACTCCATTGACTGTCTTTTTGTCTCAGGTTCAAAATGATGTGCCCAGGTTTCGTCACCTGTAACGATCTTAGCCAAAAAGTTCTCTCCATCAGCATTGAAACGCTCCAACAATTCAGAAGAAATTGCTTTCCTTTGCAATCGGTGGTCGTTTGTGAGACTTCGAGGAACCCACCTTGCGCAAACCTTAGAAAATCCGAGAGTTTTTATAACTGCATTTGCACTACCAATGCTGACTGACAGCTGTAAGGCCAATTGTTGAGTATTGATTCGCCTATCAGTAAGAATGATGCCCTCAGCGCATTTCAACATTTCTGCGTTGGTGGCTGTGGCAGGACGTCCACAACGCGGCCGATCAAGCAGCTCCGTATCTCCACTTCCTGATTCTTTGATTCTCTGAACCCAGCGACTGACTGTACTCCTGTCGACTGCAAAATTTCCATACACATCACATAGACGCATGTGAATGTTCACAACAGTTTCCTTCTCTGCAACGAGAAATTCTATCACAATTCGCTGCTTATAACGCAAGTTGCTAACACGCTCCATTTCAACGGTTTAGGGCAGCCGTATTATTTAGTCGGTTGCTGTGCAATTTGGTGCACACATTTGGCACATGCCATATTTGAAGTGTGCAAAATATCATGCTTCTATCTTCATTATTAGCTGAGAAAAACGATGTGGTGCATTACTTTCTGAACGCCCCTCGTATGTATTTTAAATAGTCTGGCTCATACGTTTGCTTTCATTAAATATTAAACTGAAGCGACTATGATTGTTTAGTTTTAAAACAACATGTAACAATTTTAATAATGAATTGGTCTTTAACAGTTAAAATAAATATGGAAAGATTTGTGAAATTTAGATAAAGGATTTCGTCACGGA
The DNA here is from genome assembly GCA_024509875.1 of Oreohelix idahoensis. Taxonomy (NCBI): domain Eukaryota; kingdom Metazoa; phylum Mollusca; class Gastropoda; order Stylommatophora; family Oreohelicidae; genus Oreohelix; species Oreohelix idahoensis. The sequence goes on from JAMPIV010008509.1 coordinate 550,702, forward strand.
GACGTAGGTGAGGATTTGTCAAAAGTCCGTTGCTTTCGCCTATTTTACCAGAAACTTAATAAAACCACTTGTTTTTTGGAGTGTGGTTTTTTGCCACCACTGTTGAAGACCACCATAATAAATGTTGCAGATGAGAGAACCTCTTAGTCCATACGCCACACCTAGGGCAGATGATAAATAGGTTAGTACTGAACTGTTACTGTGTATAAAGTCTGTGGTGAGTGGTATGGAGGTTACAGTCACTCACACTGTACTGTCAAGCATAGACCAACGAATCAGACCGGTGTTCATTTCCAATTGACAGCACATAATTTATTCACACAGTAACATCAATCAGGTACGATACACTACACAGGTACAACAGCATAGAAAAATCCAATAATAATCAATTGCGCAGAATGTCATAGCTCTCCAGTATGATGTAAACCCTGTTTACATCGCAGTTCTAATGTTACATCAGTAAATCCACCAGAACGACTGCCGACAATCTCAGTACTAATAAATTCATCAATACACTTGCCTCATCATATTTTAACCATAGAGCTCGATTATAGAATAGTGGTGCACTTCTCATCGAATGTGCACAATAACAAAATCCCTCAAATGACTGCATCCACCGCAGTTACAAAAAGCCACACAGGCTTGAATCTATTTGAATACTTCAACGACTGCATACACAGCAGTTACAAAACGCCACAAAGGCTTAAATCTATATATACTCAAAAGACTGCCTGCTCTGCAGTTTACAACAAACCCTCAGCCTGTCAACACCAAGGCCTCCAAAACATATCCTTAACATAAAGTACACCTTATCTTCTCTTATCTGCAGATAATCACACATAAATAGGCAAATAATAGGCAATGATGCCTGTACCAAAATCCACAGGTACACCTCGAAAATTAATCAACATCTTTTCCGAACACTACCCTGGGAACACACACAAGACACACGGCTGATTACCCAGTCAACCCCCAAACTTAGACTCCCTACTCAGACTGCCACGGGATCATACATCTCCCGCTCAAACAGTCACCGGACTCGGCTGTTCACGGACTAGCCGCGAGCTATTCACTACAGCACGAAACCAGTACAGAATAACTAGATGACTAGCGCTCACGACGCTTTCTGTACTCTCTGTTTTCTAACATATAAATGTTTAAACAACTCACAATCAAACAAGCCCACAACCGCCACAACCCTAAATTCACTCTGTACAATCAGCATGGTACGGATCACTTCCCTTTTGACCTTAACACTTAACTTTAGCTGAGTCCTGCAGCTGTAGTTCATCAATTCTGTGATGACGAAAGCTTTTCTCCACACTCTCTTCCACTGTAGGCGGTTAGGGTGGATGCTTTTCTCTCACACTAGCGGCGTTAGTACCACAAATCGTCTGATGGCTTGTAACCACGAACTTTGGAAAAATAGAAAAACAAATGCCTACTGGTAAGTACATTTGTTTGGAGCACTCTAAGTGGCTCACGTTCCCGTTGTCCGCCCACCAATGTTAAACTCTCATAATAATTTAATTCTCGAGCACGCACAACGTAACTCCGAGAAGATGGTTAAAATTCACCAATATTACTCTGAGGATTAACGTATAAAATGTGTCTGGACAGTGGGAATATGATTTGTGCCTGAACTAACATAAACGAGTTACGCACATCTCAAAAACGAAATGCATCACTTGAGGCACACATGATGTATTCATCACTCATTACTGCTCCAGTCGAAGTCCTTGGGTCACCTCTGCTGTCGGGTTTCCGCACGACTAGTCAGAAACAATCACCAGCTCTTGCTGTAGTGGTTCATGAATATACTGTTTTCTTATGTTGAGGTTGCCAGCCTAATATATAACCACTTAGCAAAAAATCTGTAAAATTTACATTTGTAAAAAAATTGTTTACACTTACCCCAAAATTTTGGGAATACACAATCTCCTTGCACAGATTAAGACTGGACACAGCTCTGTACTAGATGCTTCGAAATCACTTAGGACTGGAAATTAGAGTTAATTCCTCTGACGGCGAGTGTTCTGCGAAATCACTGGACTGGGAAAACTTTTGTTTAATTCCTCTATGACTTGGTCTGGGAAATTAGAGTTAATTCCTCTGACGGCAGATTTTCTGCGAAATCACTGGCCTGTGAAAACATTTGTTTAATTCCTCTATAACTTGTGATAAAATTCCTAAGTTTCCAGTCTTGTATTAAAAATGCGGGTTTACTTGTAGATTCCTAAGTTGCTCAATACTCGATCTGTTACTTATAGTTGTGGAATTTCTGTCCAATGTCTCCTTTTTCTTTCTGGCTTTTAAAAGTCACTAGTCTGACGTTTGCGCTGCAGTGTGTACAGACTTTGATTTCACTTCCTTATATCTCACAATCCTCAGTTCAAATTCCAGCTGTGTTTCTGCCTAATTCTCCATTGATATACATTGGATATTCCGGCTTTGCAAAATAACCAATTAAATCGAATCTCGTTCAGCACTACGTGGCTAGGGGTGTTTCAAATTTTAAAAAAATACCCTCACGTGTTTCAAAATACTAAAATTAACATCCACGCGTGACCTCTTCATATCGCTGCGTCAGAATTCCGCCGGCATCTTCTGCTCAACTCATAAACACCATCTGTGAACTCATTTGATGTCCAGATGCTACCTATCGCCAATATTGTCTCCCCAGACATATGATCGTGATAATCACACACAGGGATGGTCCCGTGAAACGATGAACGTATTTACCACCTGTGTAATCTGCCCACCTCAGACGGCTATCTCAGACAGACAATATTGGCTTCTATAGATTTTAATCGGGCGAGACCGTTCTTTTATGATAAGACTCTCGCTCGCTGACCGGTGATAATGACTGGGTATTGTTACGATAATAGCCCAGTTCACCTGGCGGAACGTAAATAAGTCTGAGGAGTGGTAAACAAGATAAAGACAGTCTCATAGCAAATACTTCCGTAGGGGAGGGAAGTGTTAGAGACTTCATCCTACTGATCCAGTATAGAGAGTAAATAATGGTGCATAGAATATGTCACATAATAATGACAGGGAAGAGAAAAATAAGAAAATATCCCTCGCACGGGAAGGTAATACCAATCCTGCCGGAGTGGACTTGAGATTACACAACCGTTTCATCACAGTCAGTACTAGAACGCTGATTAGTAACACTAAACCTACAAGTATTTTTGTAGTTAGTACTAGAATGTTCATTAGTAACACTAAACCTACAAGTATTTTTGTAGTCAGTACTAAAATGTTCAGTAGTAACACTAAACCTACAAGAATTTTTGTAGTCAATACTAGAATGCTCATTAGTAACACTAAACCTACAAGTATTTTTGTAATCAGTATTAGAATGCTCATAAGTAACACTAAACCTACAAGCATTTTTGTACTCAGTACTAGAATGCTCATTAGTAACACTAAACCTACAAGTATTTTTGTAGTCAGTACTAGAATGTGCATTAGTAACATTAAACCTACAAGTATTTTTGTAGTCAGTACTAGAATGCACATTAGTAACACTAAACCTACAAGTATTTTTGTAGTCAGTACTAGAGTGCTCATTAGTAACACTAAACCTACAAGTATTTTTGTACTTAGTACTAGTATGTTGATTAGTAACACTAAACCTACAGGTATTTTTGTAGTCAGTACTAGAATGCTCATTAGTAACACTAAACCTACAAGTATTTTTGTAGTCAGTGCTAGAATGCTCATTAGTAATACTAAATTTACAGGTATTTTTGTAGTCAGTAATAGAATGCTCGTTAGTAACACTAAGCTTACAAGTATTTTTGTAGTCAGTACTAGAATGCTCATTAGCAATACTAAACCTACAGGTATTTTTGTAGTCAGTAATAGAATGCTCATTAGTAACACTAAGCCTACAAGTATTTTTGTAGTCAGTACTAGAATGCTCATTAGTAACACTAAACCTAAAAGTATTTTTGTAGTCAGTACTAGAGTGCTCATTAGTAACACTAAACCTGCAAGTATTTTTGTAGTTAGTATTAGTATGTTGATTAGTAACACTAAACCTTCAGGTATTTTTGTAATCAGTACTAGAATGCTCATTAGTAACACTAAATCTGCAAGTATTTTTGTAGTCAGTACTAGAATGCTCATTAGTAACACTAAACCTACAAGTATTTTTGTAGTCAGTACAACAATGCTGATTAGTAACACTAAACCTACAAGCATTTTTGTAGTCAGTACTACAATGCTGATTAGTAACACTAAACCTACAAGTATTTTTGTAGTCAGTAATAGAATGCTCATTAGTAACACTAACCCTGCAAGTATTTTTGCAGTCAGTACTAGAATGCTCATTAGTAACACTAAACCTACAAGTATTTTTGTAGTCAGTACTAGAATGCTCATTAGTAACACTAAACTTACAAGTATTTTTGTAGTCAGTGCTAGTGTGCTCATTTGTAACACTAAACCTACAAGTATTTTTGTAGTCAGTACTAGAATGCTCATTAGTAACACTAAACCTACAAGTATTTTTGTAGTCAGTACTACAATGCTGATTAGTAACACTAAACCTACAAGTATTTTTGTAGTCAGTTCTAGGATGCTCATTAGTAACACTAAACCTACAAGTATTTTTGTAGTCAATACTAGGATGCTCATTAGTAACACTAAACCTACAAGTATTTTTGTAGTCAGTACTAGAGTGCTCATTAGTAACACTAAACCTACAAGTATTTTTGTAGTCAGTACTAGAATGCTCATTACTAACACTAAACCTACAAGTTTTTTTAATAGACAGTGTTAGAATCGTGTTCTTCTTGTTGCAATCTTAGCCCCTGGCTGACAAAGCCTAGTGGCGTCTTGTAGGACAGCAACAAACTGCATCCACTTTGCTCAGTCAGTGGCCACTCTTCATGCTGTGCATCAACTCTCTCTGGCTCATGCTTTGCATCTAGGCCACATCAGTTCTCCGCCAGGTTGTCTTTGATCTGTCTCTCTTTCGCCTTCCTTCTGGGGTCCATAGCATAGCAATTCTTGTGATGGTGTCAGGGTCCCTTCTGAGGACAAGACCAACCCAGTTCCAGCGTCTGCCCGCAATGATGGTATGCATATCTTTTTGACTGCACCGCGTAAGCAGTTCCTGGTTCGTGATAATATTCGGCCATACAATTCGAAGAATTTTTCTTTGGCAGGTTGTGTGAGTGTTAGAATACTAAAATTCTCAGTGCAAGAATACTGATATTAACACTAAACCTAATAGCATTTTAGTTGATGCAGTTAGAATACTGATATAAATAACAGTAAATATATTGTTATATGTTAGTCGAAAGTGCTAGAATACTGGTATTATTAACACCAAACCTAATAGTATATTAATAGACAGTTCTAGAATACTGATATTAATTAGAGTAAATGTTTTAGTATTTTCGTAATTAGGGTAAATGAAATTAAGCAGTATGAGTCTCCCTGGGACAAAGGACGATTAAACGGCTTACGATACGACTACGTGGTCTTCGTCGTGGATAAACGTATTGTGACAGGAGAGAGAAGTTTTGATCTCAAATGGCCGTTAGATAACATTCATAAATCATATGTCACCATTTTACTTTATGAGACAGGTGGTTAGGTTTTGGTGATCGTTGTGAGAAATCTCTCGAGTGTAACTGGTTACCACCAGAGCTGTTAGTACCCGAAGGAAAGATGATGCAACCCAAGTTCTTATTACTCACCACAGTCTGTCACGTTATCTATGCTTATTGATACCTTCCACTACACCGTGCTTATTCAATAACTCACTGGTTTTATAAACAATCCGTTTTATTTACAAGTCCAACTGGACTACAAGGTTCATATAGTTGACACAACTCAATACCCTGACTACTGACGGTCAGAACGTTCACATTCAAAAAGAGCATTGTTCCTTGTATAAAACGACAGCCTCAATGAAATACTGTCCCATGTCATTTGTAAACAATGGTGGCTTCTACTGACTCTTTGTAATTTCATAGATAAAAGTTATCAAAATGTTCACACAACATAACGAGAGGTACAAACCGTATACAATTCTTCCAACATAATATCTTGACTTAGTCGTGTGAAAAGGTTACACTTGCAGAAAGGGATAGTTCTCAACTTCTAACAAGGAAAACTCACCGATCTGCAAGACTGATGTGTCTCACTTGGAAGCTAGTTCTCAACTCTTCTTATAAAAGTACTCGAGCCCGTGCAAAGTTTTCTGTACACACTCACTCAAGTGTCAACAATGCCTACGCCTATTAATTAAGGGGAGCTAACTATTAATTTCTAAGAGTTACCTTATCTTGACTAGTGCTTATACTTGCTAGTCTTATTCAAGTACTTCGGTCTGTTAGACTTTATTTCTAATACTAACGTGAAAACTTGCGTTAATGTTGGCCGTACTGTCACAGTATGAAAACAGTAAATAATACAATGTAAAAACTCAACTAAATATATAACAAATTATATTAATCGTAAATGGAAAAAGCTGTTGTCAGTTTTGTAAATCCCAGTTAGAAATGCCACAGAGATACGAGGAAACCCGATGTACTATATTAAAAAGAATGAGCAGATAGTAGGAAAAGGGTAAGATGTATCTATGAACACTTCCCGTGTTTTTTATCAGATAAGGCAGATGGCGGGAAAAAATCTTCCTATGTGTAGCCTGATGGCAGTGATTTACTTAACTCTGTCCGATGTAATGTTGCGGTTGAAAGTTAAGGGAATCCTGTCTAGAGACGTGAAGGATGAATGTAGAGCAGGTATGAAGACACATTCATGATATAGTCCACTACGGAAAATGTCCAACTATTAGTGCGCTCTGTTTCCAGGAAGTCATAACTCCCTAGGCACAAACGATGGAGGAGGAGAATCGGGAAAATGATAAAGAGTTACGACATGGCTGAGAATACAAAGAATGTAAAGAAGGTAACTGTAGGTATCGGTGGGAGTATCTTTCAAGTTTTAAGGCCGAGCGGAGAAATGGTGACAGTATTGTCGAAGAAATTGACACGTCTGATATGTATGTGTGAATTGAATTGAATAGCAGGACGGAAGTTATTAATAAAGTTGACGAGCCTAGATTAGTGCAATTTCTGGCATATCTGTAACATCATAGCCATCATCGATGTATCCACGATACATCGTAGCAAAAGGACCTTGATATTGCTCTCACCTTTGATATTAAAAATAGCCCATAAAAAGTCAAGCAAAGATAAAGCCCAGTTTGATGTCCTTATGAACTCCACTGATCTGGTCGAATTGATTGCCAATTAAACTCAAAGGAATTGAGTTGCATAACTACTTCTGCAAGACGAATAAGAGAAGCCGAAGCTATATAGGACGTTGTTCTCTTGTAAAGACAGAACTGAAGAGCTCTTAGACCATCAGAGTGGGGAGTGGAGTTGTCCAGTGAACAGATATCTAATAGGAAAAGATGATAGGTACACTTTGGGGGACTTGAAAAGAGGTGGTGTTTAAAGTATATATAAATAAATAAAAATATTGTATGAAATCAGTTTTACGAGAAAACGGTACACACGATACAAGGGACGTTTCGGGTTTTACCCTTCGTCAGCCACAGTTACGAACAGGTGACAAGGACAAGAACTACATATAGGTACTACAAAGGTCTATGATGATGAGGAAAACGTCAAATGAGCGATACAAGCAGATGAAACCACGGTGATGAGCGAAACGATAACAGTAATAATGCAAGAAAATCGTGAAACCAGAAAGACATGTCGAAACAAGAAAGTAAATAATCAACGAAACGAAGACAGAAATGAACAACAATATTAAAATGCGTAAAAAATCACTTAGCTGGATCGAAGAAAGGAACATTCAAAATGGCTGAAAAAAATAAGGCGTCATGCGCAAGAGACTTAGGAGCTAGTGACGGCTAATAACAGATAATTGAGGAAACGAAACGAACGAAAGCAAGAACAAGGATAGATAGGAAAATAACGACAGAAGCCACCAGAATTATGTAAAATGATGCTGGACATTCATCCCAAATGGAGCTAAAACGCCCATTTGAAAAATGAGACGACTCTCTAACGAAAAGCGAGTTCGGTCGTCGCGGATACATGAACGGAGGGCAGTGACATGAATGTCAGAGTTACCTGAATGGTCAGGGCTGTTGAAGTGAAAGGCCACCGGTAAATGTTTGCCATGATGGATGTCATTCAAGTGCTCCCGAAACCTGTCTGCCAAACGTCTGCCAGTTTCACCAATATAGGTCATGCCACACCTCTTGCAGATGATAGCATAAATCAGGTTTCTGGATTCGCACGTGAAAGACTCCCCAATGGCAAATTTACCTTCGGAAAGGAGACTGACTGCATTTGGAGTACAAAAGGACAGGTCTTACATATGCGGCGTTGGCACGGTTTAGTACCAAAGTGAGAAGGACTAGTTTGTCTCAAACGACTATGCACAAGAATATCCCTAAAATTCTTATCCTTACGATATGCCAACAAAGGGGTATCACAAAACAACTCTCTGGTATCAGGATCGGAGAGGAGAATAGGCAGATGACGGAACAGAATTTTTTTCACCGCCAAACAGTGAGTGTGGAAAGTTAAGACAAGTTTGAGTCTGTCATATGTAGTAGTAGGTTTAGCAGTAAGTGCAACCTGACGAGTGACGGGACTAATGCGATTAAGGGCATCAGATAAGACTCTTTCAGGATAGTGACGTCGGCGAAAAAACTCGAGCATTTCTTGAGCTCGTTCACGGAAATCATCTTCATCGTGACATATCCGACGTAAGCGTAGAAGTTGAGAGTAGGGAATTGAATTTTTACAGCTGGGAGGGTGAGAAGAGGTATAAAGAAGGAAACCATGAGCATCAGTGGGTTTATAAAAGACAGAGGTAGTAAGGCCAGTAGGAGTAATATTGAGAGTGAGGTCAAGGAAGTTAACTGAAGTGGTAGAAATCTGAGAAGTGAATTTGATTGCAGGATGGAAATTGCCAACATAGTCAATGAATCTACGGAGGTTGACTTCAGACATGTCTGTGACACCAATACCATCGTCGATATAGCGACGGTAAATTTCAGGTAATGATCCATCGTAACTTTGAAGCACCAAATATTCAAAGTAACCCATGAAGAGGCAGGCATAACTCGGGCCCATTTTGTTGCCCATAGCAACGCCACTAATTTGATTAAAGAACTGGCCATTGAATTCAAAAGAGTTGAGAGTGAGAACCAATTCCGCAAGGCGAAGAAGAGAGCCGGTGCTAAAAGTAAGGTCAGTGCGTCTGTCGAGAAAAAATTGTAGTGCTTTAAGGCCATCAGTGTGGAATGGAAGTATAAAGCGAACAAACATCCATAAGGAAAAGACGGTAAGTGTGGTCAGGTGTGAATTGGATGGAATCAAAAGTAGTGATAGTTCGGTGGTGTCCTTAAGATAGGAAGGTAGATTGGCCACTAATAGTTGCAAAATACTATCCAGGAAATCGGAGATACGTTCAGTGGGACAAGAGCAGGCTGAAACAATAGGTCGACCCGGATTGTCAATTGGTCTGGTGTTTAAAGTATAACAAGTGTTTTCTTAAAAGGAGAGAAGATTCTCGATGATAGTCTAGATTATGCTGTCAATGAATTAGAAATGTGCTCAGTAAGGCAGGCATGAGAAGAAACAATGAGTCTGCCAGTACTGTTTCGTTTGAGGATTTTATGAAGCATATAAATTACAGGTTTATCTAAACAGCTGTGATGAATGAGAAGTCCCAGATGAGCTAGGAGGAAGATGTTTGTTAGCAGTCAGCTAGCTGATAGCGGTACGAACCGGGCGGTTATAGGGACCACTGTCATAAGTCCTTACGCTAAACTACGATGGCTTACTCCTCCCCCCTCCCCTTAAAAAAAATTAGCTTCTTTGATGGCAATTAAAAAAAAGAATGGAGAGGTCATGGGAGTCAGCAGAAGTGACGCTGAAATGTCGCAGACGTTGAATGAAGAGCTCTGAATGTCATGGAGAGTCTTCTGAATAAAAAATTCAAGTTCGAGAGGATGATGCTAACAATCTGTGTACGCAATGGGGTGGAGGAGGCAAGGACATTAGTAGAGGTGGTGCGAAGTCGAAAGATTTTATTTTGCTGGTTGGCAAATAAAATTGTCCGTTGTCAATTAGGATGACAAGACGGAACAGGAAGCCAAGAAAAAAAATTTTGAAGGTGAGACTGTGTCAGCCAAGTAGTAGCTGGAATTGTTGGACACTTAAGTCTGACAGGAGGTGTGAGTGGCTAGCAAGAACACGCATCTGCTGTTAACCACATTTGAACTCAACGCGTTTTAAGAGGCGCTGTTAAAACACATTAAGGTAAAGTTTGACAGCTGAACGGTTAAGATGGAAAGTAAGGCCGTGACGTCAAGCTTTGTAGTGGAGGCATTTATTGATGAAATTAAGATGACAGGTCAATCTAATTTTATTTAAAATGACAAGGCAAAGTCGATAAAAGTGCAAGAATGTCGCGTGGTAGGTGACTAAAAGAGATGCTGATAAACGAATGGAGGAACGTAGTGATGTATTTAAGGGAAAGAATAATTAGAGGAATTTTATTAGTAGGATTTTAGTAGGTGGTCAAAAAGTAGTAATATTAATAACATTATATTTATTAATATTTTAGGGGATAGAGCCAAAGTACCAATAGTAATACCATTAAACAAATTTTTATTTTAGAATGGATTGCTAGAATACTGATATTAAAAGTAATAAATCTACCAGAATTTTAGTAGACAGTGCTAAATTTAGAATTTTAGTGGACAGTGCTAGAATACTAATATTATTTAATTCAGAACCCTTCAGTTTCTCAAGGAGCATAGGCCTAAACTGATATTAATAATAAAACTTTAGTACACATTGCTAGAATACTGACATTACCAACACTACATCTATTTGAACTTTAGTACATATTGCTAGAATACTGACATTACCAACACTAAATAAATTTGAACTTTAGTACATATTGCTAGAATACTGACATTACCAACACTAAATCTATTTGAACTTTAGTATACACATTGTTAGAATACTGACATTACCTACTGTCGTAAATATTGAGAAGATAGGACTGAGTTATTTATGGTCCCGTACTGGCAGAGGTAATGAGTGATAGCTATGTGAGAGGAAGGTGTAAGAGAAAGAACGGTCTTGGATGGAGTAATTGCTCTCTATCCTGCCTATCTTTTACGACTCTATTTAAGGTAGACGCACTTTCTCACTTGTACCAAGTACGAGTCACACCACACTCACGTACACACAATTTTGTGACAGTAATACGTATAGACGTGTAAACAAACTATGGATAACATTTAAGGGCAGGGGTTTGACCACACGATAGCTTAAGGTTTATTATGTTTATTTTTTCACCAGAAATATCAGACCATCGAGGAAAAAAAGAATTAATCAATAAATTTTAGTTACATAAGAGAAATGAAAATACAATCTAATAGTCCATCTTCCTTGTATAGGGAAACTAGGAAAGATCCCGAGTAGGGTAATTTACCCAATAGATCAAAAAATAATTAACAATGGGGCAGGGGTATTTCAAGACGGGTAAAGAATAAGTCCTTAATGTAACCTATCCTGGGGACACTCAGATTAGTGAGAGATAAAATGAAAGATGGTAAATAAGTAGTAACTTAAGAAATAAATTCTTTCTTTCCGTTCGTTCACAACAAACATACAGTGAGCTCACTTTCAAATTTGCTTACCCCCTCTGCCGACGCTGCATAAATTCCCTGGAATTAATCCACACAGTTATTTAAGACTAATTATAGTCCTATTATTTGTCCAGATCAGCCCCAGACTCTACGTTTAGGCAACTGCTATTTTTCGGGAGTCGCTGAATTGGTGCGTTGATAATTTTTTTTCCCTGGGTATTCCTCTTCTTACTACAGGTATGGGTTTGGAATAAGTTTGTTCTATGTGGTGGCACTGTCATGGACATTTATAAGTTAATATAATTCTCTGGTGTGGTCTAGCCTCCAGTGGCTATGATTCTCTCTGTCATAGTGAAATGTGTACTAAACAGAATGTTACTGCTAGGCTGTTCTCGGAAGGAAATAGCCGAGTATGACCCGTGAAATCTCTCTATATATTTCCGTGGTAGGAAAACTTTACTGTCAAATGGTTTTAAAATAATTAGTGCCGTAAGTTCTGCCACATCAGGGCAGTAATACTTATAGGTATCTAGATGGAAATATCTTCTGGTATAGTCCTGTTCAAGTTAACATTTAAAAATTTAAATTGAAGGGTTCTGTTTATTTAGCCACTCTCATGGATGGAGAATGTGGACCGCAAAAGGGTCTCAAACATCAGAATTTTCACCGACAATGTTTGTATGTTGAGGAACATATAATTGGACTGCCATAAGACATCTGCCCATACATCACTATAAGAACTGCTGGATCGCAAAGTATGATCTGTCTATATGTCACAGGATAGACATTCGCAAAATATTTTGAGTGGTTACGTTGGAAAGTGACTACGCTGTTAGGATAGAGAAAAACATGTTTGGTCAGTCTGGGCAAAACGGAAGTCGGGATAAAACTTTTGGCGCAAAGTAGTCTTGATATGTCCGCCGTCCTGTGGGGACGCTTTTGCCTTTGTCAGCAATTGTTCTGGGGATTATGTGAATACCTATGTGGTCCATACTTCTTGCCGTTTTTTCCATGTGATCAGGAGTATTTGATTTGTCGTTAGGTGGTGATTGTGATTTCCTCCTGGATATTATTTATGAGAAGATTATTTGCAATTATGTATTGCGTTGTGCCAGTAGTGCATTCCGCCTGTGAGCGATAGTCATGGCGGGTGCTGAGTAGCTTATGTCGATAACCATTTTTGCTATTATGTGAGTTGGTATTATTCTCGCAAGTAAGTTGGCTGTTTCATTGCATTGTTTACTGCATTTCACATGTATTGTCAGCCATGTACGGCTTCTCTGTGTGTAGTATTTATTAAAAAGGGAATTTACCTGTTGATGGTATTATTGTTATTTAATGTCAGCTAGTTCTAATTGTGGTCGTACTTCTAGACAATGAGTCCTAATATTGATACTGTTAGTAATATCATGCATATGATGTTGGTGGTAAATCCACAGCTTTACTAATGTCTGACACTATATAACAGAGAATAGATAACAGATAATCATACTATAAATATATTCTAACACCCGCGTTTAGGTAAGACCTATAACTCACTCCGGTATTTAATTATATAGAAAAAAAAAACACTACGAGTCTCTAGCTAATATATCGCTTTAACTCTAGAGATGAACACTAGTCACTTCAAATTTACACACGGTGAAAATAGAAATAAATGGTATCTCGACAATATTAATCGCCTAGCGTCTTATTGTTAATTAAACATCTATTTCCTGGGGAATAACGAGAAATTAAATTACGTTACGGCTGGAGAAAATTTAGCTTTAAGTTTATTTAATACGTTATTCAACTTAACACAAAAATCCCAGTGAAATATAATGAAAAACTTTAACACGAAAAAGCACTTAAATGCTAACAATATTTAGTTACCGCAAATCAGGAAACTGAGTTAATCTCCACGTATTTCTATAGGAAATCCAGATAAATAAGACTCCAAAATTGCGCGCTAGACCATTCGAGAAATCCTGATAGCAAATTGACAACTGAGTTTGATGAGCATGACTATATATATATATTATATATATATATATATATTATATATATATATATATATATATATATATATATATATATATATATATATATATATATATATATAATATATTATATATATATATATATATATATAGACATATATATATATATATATATATATATGAAAAGGCGGATTTTTGTCTCCCCTATGAGGAAATTCACACCTCTAGCAGATTCTTCATTCAATTCTTGAATTGAATCTCTTTTTCACAGATTGCTGATACGTTCCAGCAGAGATTTTTTTCCCCGCGTAGACGGTTCTCGTTTAGGTGTTAACCAGAGGTGTTACAGAACTCTGCTCACTCTTAGTGACTACAGAAGACGTCGATTACATGACCGTCTGTGCCGCCTCTGGCCCGCCTCTTTGAAAGAATGACAGTAAAAGATCCAGAGATTGCTAATTATAATGCCTCGTGAGAGAAGACCGTCGGCGTGGCTAAACTAGAAAAGAAGACAGATAGCGAAAGTGGCCTGGCTTACACGTACTTCACTTACATGTTAATAAGGAAGCGATGGAAATCCACGTAGGACCCACGTTGGCGATTTTGATTTCAACAAAATGAAGGGTCTCGGTAAGATTAAAGTGTAGCTTCAATTTTCATAGTCACAGTCGTCCCCGCTTGAAGACATGAAACAGTTGTTCATGTTTCTTTTATGACAATGGAGCTGCCTTGATCTGAGCGTGCTTTGCGCGTGCTTTCTTAAGGTTGGTTGTTGCTAGGTCCCATCCTAGTTGTAACCTTTCCTTGAGTGTAGTTGGTGGAAATCAGCCTTCTGGTAGGTCAGGGACCGAAGTAAGGCTTATATCGAGGCCTGGGGAACTTCCCTGTAGGCGAATAAGGCTGCAGGAATGAAAAGGTCCCAATCTTCAGGTTTCTCTTGTCCGAGCTTACGTAACATCATGGTGAGGCTTCCTTTGACACGTTCTACTAACCCACTTCCGGCCGGATTATAAGGGCTTGTGTAAATGTGCTGGTTCCTCAAGATCTTAACGATCTGCTCCATTAACAGGCTACGGAATTGGGATCCGTTATCCGTCAAAACATGTTGAGGGAATCTCAACCGTGTAAAAATTTGCACCAGGGCTTCTGCGACATGCTTGGAATCCGTGCATGTTAGCGGTATAGCTTCTGCCCACATAGTGCATGGGTCGACTAAGGTCAGAATAAACCTGTGCCTTCTTATAGTCCTTTCTAGGGGTCCTACAATGTCGACAGTACCCGTTCAAATGGAGTTCCCACTACTGGCATTTCACCCATCGGGACAGGGGGTGTCCAATGCTTGGGTGTCACACGTTGGCACTGGGCGCAGGATTTCACGTATCTGATAATATCAGTGTTCATTCCTGGCCACTAATAGTGAGTCGATATTCGCTTAATAGTGGCCTTTTGTCCCATATGTCCGCTAAAGGGAAGAGAGTGCCCCATTTCTAAGATCTGGTTTCTGTACTGCGTCGGTACTAGGAGGACCCATGATCAGGGTCGCCCGTTCTGCGATATAGTACGCCATCCTTAGAAAAGATGTCTCCGTCGTGTCTGGGGTCCTTAGCCATGGACAGTTTTCTAAAGCAGGGCTCCAGAGTAGGGTCCTTTTGTTGCGCCTCTTTTAGTTCCGTTGGTAACAAATTTGGCGCCGGCTCCCGTTCCTTCTCGGCTTGCCCTCTTGTGGTTACTGCTGCCACAATCGGCTCTTTCGGTCTCCCAATAAACACGTATCTACATCCAAGTATAACTGGGTAGATAAGATCCTCCATAATGGCCGCTTTGATAACACCTCTGACAAAATCAAAGTTTATTTCCACCAATGCGACGGGAAGCGTCCTGGGTGCATCACTCTTAAAACTCCACATAGTTTGACGGTTTCTTCTGTCTCTTGACCAGGTCTAACCAAATGCCTTGCGACAACACAATCAAAAGATAAACATGTGTCAAACAAACAAGATGTCGAAGTACCGTTCAAAATAACAGTTCTTCGCGTTGAGGGCCTCTTTCCCTCAGGTTGAGAATCACTGACACTAATTCTCCCTTGCAAGGCTGTTTGCAAGCATCCGATGCGATTAGGCCCGGTGTGCTTGCCCTGATCAAATGTCCCTTGCGCAGGGTCTTTCCATTGTCTTGACCTTTGTGGCCGCGCTGCCATGCAGGCCGTGTGGGCTGATCAGGATTGTTGTTGTTCGTGGGATATCGGGTCTTGTAGAATTTCTATTTTTCCTGGGGAGGTCTCTGGGGTACGGTTTCTCAATGGGTATAGTGCTGGGAAGAATGGGAAGACTGCTCTAGATTATTTTTCCGAGGAGGCTCATCTGTCGGTTTGCGTTTTGTGTTGGGAAGCTCGGCCAACGCATTTACATAACGTTCCGTCCTGTTGAGGAGGTCATCCAACTTTACTGCGCCCTGTTTAGCCAGAAATCTACGGGTTTCGTTCGACAAAGTGATTTTTATTTGTTCTGTGAGAACAAGTTCTAAAAGTCCTTCATAGGTGAGGGTGAGCTCGGAAAGCTCCATACACTTTGTCAAATAGCCCGTCAGGCGTGAAGAGAACTGCAGAAATATCTCAGTGCTCTCCTTTCTACTATTTCTGAACATTTGCAAAAATTTGCGAGCATTCATATCGAAACGCTCCAGTAAAGCCTTCTTTAACATGTCGTAGTTGTCTCGGTGGCTGCTTCCCAGCTTTACGTACACATCATAAGCAGTACCTTTTAAAGCATGTGAAAGTTTTAGGCACCACCGGGAACTCTCTAACCTATACAGATTCGCCATCCTGTCAAATTTCTCTAGAAACGAGTCAATTTTCTCATTGGGACTAGGGAAGGATTCTAAGGCAAAAGACATTCCTCACGTTGTCTCTCCTTCTCTCTTTCTCTGCGAGATTCCATCACTGCCTCAATTTTCTTCTGTTCCAATGGACGTTCTTCCACTTCTTTCTTCTCCGCTCTATCTTGTGCTTCCTTCTCCCTAGCTTCTGCTCTCTTCTCCTCCGCGTCATATCTGTCAAGTTCTTTATTGACGAACGCGGTCACTTCTTCTTCTTGCAATCCTGTATCCCTTGCTTCATCTCTTAGCATCGCTCTAAGTTTAACACGCTCAGTCATGTTAAAGAACTGAATGCCACTAAGCCAAGAAAAGAAGAAGAAAAGATGGAGAAAAAACTCTTAGCCGCTTACGAGAAAAACCCCCAAAAATGTAATTACCTGAGATACCTCCTTCAGTTATCAGTTTTCCAACCTATCGCTGTTATTAACTGGCGCAAGGCTCCTAATAAAGACGACTAAGCCAAATAAATGGTAGATCAGATGACAACTAGAAAAACTTACTATTACTAACGGTGGAAAAAAAATGTTTCCTTTTATTTTATATAACATTCCAGCCAAAACTCTCCTCACCTGAAGTCAGTTAAGAGAAGGGACGTAATTAACTTGACTTTATAGTCAGATCGCGGTCCTTAGTTTATCTCAACTCTACTAACTTAAAAAAAAAACCTTAGTGATTGTTAAACAATCATGCGATCCAGCGGCCTTGCACAAAATTTTTCATATACCATATATCTGACAGAGATATTATTATAACAAGTTGGAAATAATTATATAATGCTGTGGGGGAAAAAAAACCTATATATGTGTATGGTCAAAACACCCTGTAACTAAGAAAGTTGTCTAGGGGATAAATTATTTTTAATGTTCCTTAGCCTACAAGACAACTCACAACACACTCTATGTATATAAAACTTCTGATTAAATATCAGACTATAGACGTTTATTTAGACTCAGACTTTGGTTCTATCCTGGAACGAGCCTTCCATTATGTCGTAAATTTTGAGAAGATAGGACTGAGTTATTTATGGCCCCGCACAAGCAGAGGTAATGAGTGATAGCTATGTGAGAGGAAGGTGTAAGAGATAGTTCCTGTTTCACGAGGAGAAATGTTGTTAGAGAAAGAACGGTCTTGGATGGAGTAATTGCTCTCTATCCTGCTTATCTTTTACGACTCTATTTAAGGTAGACGCACTTTCTCACTTGTACCAAGTACAAGTCACACTACACTTACGTACACACAATTTTGTGACAGTAATACGTACAGACGTGTAAACAAACTATGAATAACATTTAAGGGCAGGGGTTTGACCACACGATAGCTTAAGGTTTATTATGTTTATTTTTTCACCAGAAATATCAGAACATCGAGAAAAAAAGAATTAATCAATAAATTTTAGTTACATAAGAGAAATGAAAATACAATCTAATAGTCCCTCTTTCTTGTATAGGGAAACTAGGAAAGATCCCGAGATGGATAATTTACCCAAAAGATCAACAAATAATTAACAATGGGGCAGGGGTATTTCAGGACGGGTAAAGAATAAGTCCTTAATGTAACCTATCCTGGGGACACTCAGATTAGTGAGAGATAAAATGAAAGATGGTAAATAAGTAGTAACTTAAGAAATAAATTCTTTCTTTCCGTTCGTTCACAACAAACATACAGTGAGCTCACTTTTAAATTTGCTTACCCCCTCTGCCGACGCTGCATACATTCCCTGGATTTAATCACACAGTTATTTAACACTAATTATAGTACTATTATTTGTCCAGTTCAGCCCCAGACTCTCCGTTTAGGCAACTGCTATTTTTCGGGAGTCGCTGAATTGGTGCGTTGATAATTTTTTTTCCCTGGGTATTCCTCTTCTTACTACAGGTATGGGTTTGGAATAAGTTTGTTCTATGTGGTGGCACTGTCATGGACATTTATAAGTTAATATAATTCTCTGGTGTGGTTTAGCCTCCAGTGGCTATGATTCTCTCTGTCGAAGTGAGATGTGTACTAAACAGAATGTTACTGCTAGGCTGTTCTCGGAGAGAAATAGCAGTGTATCCCTTGAAATCTCTCTATATATTTCCGTGGTAGGAAAACTTTACTGTCAAATGGTTTTAAAATAATTAATGCCGTAAGTTCTGCCACATCAGGGCAGTAATACTTATAGGTTTCTAGATGGAGAAATCTTCTGGTATAGTCCTGTTCCAGTTAATATTTAAACATTTAAATTGAAGGGTTCTGTTTATTTAACCACACTCATGGATGGAGAATGTGGACCGCAAAAGGGTCTCAAACATCAGAATTTTCACCGACAATGTTTGTATGATCTATCTATATTGAATAGGAACATATAATTGGACTGACATCACTCCGGTATTTAACATCTGGCGAGTTTCATCTCTATAAGAACCGCTGGATGGCAAATAGAAAAAAATGATCTATCTATATAAAAGAGAATTCCTGGGGATAACGAGAAATAACGTTACGGCTGGAGAAAAGTTAAAATTCATCTCTATTTCCTCAGTGAAATATTGTAGCGTAGTTGTCTCAAAGGTATGCTCCTCTCAAGGTAATCCTGGCCTTTGCGGAGTAGTGTGCCACCCTCAGACACCAGGGATGATGAGGCGTAGTAACTTGGTGTCTGTAGTCTGGTTTAAGTGTGATGTAGATGTGTATACAGACAGTGAGCATTACGAACAAGGCAATCCACACAATGACGTCACGTTAACTCACGATGTGAAAAGTCAATGATGCTTGCAACAGCTAGTGACGGTTTTGTATAATTTATTATAAACGCCACAATGACGAAGTGTGTAGACATAAACAAGCAGGTACATCATAGGTACGATCAAACAGTCATTATTACATATGTAGACAATTCAACTGGCACAGCAGACAGCATCAAAATAATGTGCATCATCTGCCTTTTAGGATATCGTAAACCCGCTGTACATGTAGTCAGGTAGTAAACTTCCCCCTTTCCATAAGAGCTAGAAGATATCAACTAGGAGATTAAAGATGGTCTCCTCGATTTGACCTCAACAAGACAGGCATGTCTTTTGAGCGCCACATTATCGTCCTCTATTGTCCAGCAAACAGCAAAGGTATCAAACCTAGATCCATCAACAAAGTTCAGGAAGCAAATAGTCCGTAGGACAGGCATCAATCGATGCGTGACAATCTAAGTGGATCGTGAGCTGAGCAAACTAGTCATATCGTAGACTTTAGAATAAGGCAGGCTAAGCAAAAGTCAACATCACAAGATGGCGATAAAGTTACTCAGCCAAAAAAAGGGATTTAATTACCTGTTCATAAGGAATTAAATGAATAATCACATATGCCTCCAGGCATTAGGAATAACACAGAGATATATCATCTCAAGATAGGAACAACAATCATGAGGACTCCTTCCTGAATAAACTAAGCGAAGACTAGCACATAGCTACGTCTCGCCTTCACAGCTTCTCAGCACAGACTGACCTGGGCGGAAATCGTTTTACCAACGCCACAAAAAGGGACATGCGCAGAACACGCGAATCGAATACAACTCAGGCCAATTTACGAAACGAAGAATGTTCTACGATGTTCGACTTAAGACCTATTACCTTAAAAGGAAATGAATCTTGAAACATTGCGATTGCCAACTGTTTTCAAAGAACTGACGATCTGAGCGCTCCATATATGGTCGTGACTCAAAATCGTTCACACAGCTATCGGCAACCCTAGCTATCAAGATAAGACAACTTCTTAACGATAGCTATCAAGATTAGACGACTGTAGAAATAAAAGTGACTACAATTTCATGAGTGCCTTCCCATGCATTAAAAAAATTAACTATAGTCAGAATGCATTGTCAGAATAAGTTGCGACAAGTTTTTAGCAGCAACATTACCGCCACCTCCCGATAAAAAAAAAATGTGCAACATTTTTTTTTTTTTTTAAATATCCAAGAGTAAAACCAAAAAACGGTTTAACAACGCACGAATTATGCGGGGATAAGTAATTGCACTGCCTAATATGAGGCTAAATTGACACATAAAGTGGCTGGTGAGAATATTTCTCAACAGATAAAAAATCTGATTTAAAAAATATATCGGGGAGGTGCCACCAACACACACTACGCTTGCATGAAAATACAATATAAATATGCAAGTTCATATCATTATAATCAAATAGCAGTGTCATAATCTAATACCGCTTAGAATGGATGTACACATCTGATATTGAATGTTAAATATTACATTATCTAAATGTTTAATATTACCATTACACAATGAAATTAAATATAAATGAAGATCGAGGACACATCTCCTGTCGTTCCAAAGAAACTGTACAATGTGGAACTCTCCATGTTTGACAATAGAAAGGTAGCTTCTCAGATCAACAATAACGTGCTGAGAAAAAACAAACAATATAATTCTATTTAATAGCCATTAAGTTTCATACTATACAATACATTATTATTAATAATTGTGGCCTTTGGAACTTTCGGCCCTTATATTAACTACTCAGTCTTCTTCTTATATTAAAGATGGGAACAGAAGAAGAAGATGATAACAAAGCACAATAGTATGTGTTCACCTAAAGTGAGGACAGATGTGCTAATGTATTGTAGTAATATAGGTGTGTTATGGCTCTGTCGTATATCTAGAAATAGAACAGAAGTATTAGTTGGAATCATGTGGGCATCTAGACAGAATGTCAGCCATCACATTATCCGACCCACGGATAGCTCGTACCGTGAAGTGAAAAGGTTGAAGAGCAATAGCATATCGAGTGGATCTCGAACTCTTCAAGTTCTTAGTCTGAATAGCTGTAAGAGCTTTCTGATCAGTTTCTAGAATGAAATGTGCGCCCAGGAGGAATCTTTGTAGTTTGAGAATAGACCAAACCATAGCTAACAATTCACGGTCTAAAACCGAGTAGTTCCTCTCTGCCGCATTTAGTTTTCTAGAAATGTACATGACAGGATGCAGAGTTTCAGCATATTCCTGCATAAGTGCTGCTCCGATCCCAGTGGATGAAGCATCACTTCGAAGAACAAAAGTTCTATCAAGAGTAGGTAATCTTAGGATGGGAGGAGAAGAAAATATACTTTTAATCTGGTCTAAGGAAGATTGACATTCCTGAGACCAACGAATCAGATTAGGTGACCCTTTCTTCAACAACGTTGACAGAGGTGCCATTATCGAAGATAGATTCGGAATAAATCTCCCATAGAATTGGATTAACCCCAAGAGACTCCGGACTTGTTTCTTCGTTTTAGGTACAGAGATGTTCAATATTTTCGAAGTATTGTGGTCTTCTGTCTTCAAGAGACCATGACCAACACGATGACCCAAGAAAGAAATTTCACCAAAACCAATATAAGCTTTAGAAGGTTTTGCTGTCAGATTATACTCACGTAGAGTAGACAGTAGGTCATATAAACCCAGATAGTGATCTTCCCAAGAATCACTGAAGAGACAGATATCATCTAAGTAAGCGATGACCTCCTGAACGATGAGAAAGAATTCGACGCATCATGCGAACGAAAGTAGCAGGGGCGTTCATAAGACCGAAAGGCATTACATTCCATTGAAATAAACCCCTAGGTGTAGAGAAAGCAGTCAGAGGTTTGGCATGATCTGCTAAAGGCACTTGCCAATAACCTTTTGACAAGTCAAGTTTAGTGAAGAATCTAGAATTAGAAAGTCTACTAAGTAGATCCTCTAGTAAAGGCATAGGTTCAGCATCGAACTTTGTGACTTGATTTAATTTGCGATAATCAACGCAAATTCGTATGTTCTTATCTTTCTTCCGAACAATAACCATGGAAGAAGAATATGGAGAAGTCGATGGTTCAATTATGTTTAATTGGATCATTTCATCCAATTCCTTTTCCACTTGTGACTGAAAGTGTATAGGGATAGGATACGGCCTAACCCTAATAGGATTACTGTCGGTAAGAATTATGTCATGTTCTATGACATTCGTGTGACCAGGGATGTCGGTTAGAACATCCTTAAATGTCTGTAACATCGACGAGACTTGACGATGTTCATCAACAGAAAGATTAGGAGAAATGGACACATCTTTCCAAGATTCCATAGAATGTAGTGGAACCACTGGAAGAGGGAGATCGACATCAGAAAAAAACAGATTCCTCATCCTGTATGACAGACAGGGATGAGTAATGACCATGAGGTACCGAAGATTCGTCCGTTGCCTGAAAAATAGGCAGCAAATAGTCTGGACGCTCATGAAATTCCGTCAGCATGTTGATATGGAAAGTCTTATGCTTTCCATCTATATCGACCACATAGTCAACATCGGAAATTCGTGAGACTATTGCATATGGACCTTTCCATGCAATCAGAAGTCTATTTTCCCTACTGGGGAGTAGGACGAATGCTTTGTCACCTGGACAAAGTTGTCGTAGACATCTGTTCTTGTTAGCAAACTGCCTTGCTTTTTCTTTAGCAATTTCTGACGAAGCAGTCGCTAGTTTGCATGCCTCAATGATCTTTTGCCTCAGAGCAATGACATACTCATATGAAGATTGAGTGTCATCACTAATATCATCGGCAGTGATGAGATCGTGTAATAAAGACATAGGGCCGCGCGGACGCGCGCCAAAGACAAGTTCAAAGGGAGAAAATCCTGTGTGCTCATTTGGGACCTCTCTATAGGCAAAGAGAGCCGCAGGTAAAACCCTGTCCCAATCTTGAGGATGGTCTTCAGTTATCTTACCAAGTAAAGTCTTGAGCGTTCTATTCAGACGCTCAACTAACCCATTAGACATAGGATGATAGATGCTACTGAGAGATCTTTTAATGTGTAAGGTAGACATTACTTGAGACATAGTATCAGATATGAGTTGAGTTCCATGGTCTGACAGTATTTCTCTGGGGAACCCCAAGCGAGAAAATATCAGCCAAAGAGCATCTGCGATATCTGTAGTAGATATGCTCTTTAGAGGGATAGCCTCTGGCCAACGTGTGCACATATCGACACATGTAAGAATAAACTGATGTCCTCTGGCCGACTTTATCTTAAAAGGGCCAATAATATCTATGGCCATTTTCTGGAATGGCCGAATAGGGATGTCAGCAGCCTGGATAGGCGCAGCATGTCGTGGTCCTCTAGATTTGACCTCCTGACATACCTGACATGATCGGCAGTATATACGGATGTCCTTGTTAACAAAGGGCCAAAAGAAAGCCGCAAGGACTCTCGACTTTGTACGGGAAAATCCCATGTGTCCAGCACATTGCGAGTCATGAGCATGCTGCAATATTTGCACTCTCATACTCTTGGGAACAAGAATTTGCGAATGTGCTGACGTAGCCGAGTCTTGTACCATACGTACAAGTACGCCGTTTTTCATTTCTATCCAAGATTTTCTTTGTGTATCCTTATTTGGATCACCTTTCTTCGCAAGAATGAAGAATTTCTTTAGCGTAGGATCTTCTTCTTGTAATTTTATGAACGAGTCACGAGAAATAACCAAGGTACTATCTTGGCTATGAACTTCATTATCATTATTCAACGAAGTTTGCGGTTTTTGTAGAGCTTGTGCTCTTGTAACCACTGCATTGGTAGCTTGCATATTATCATCTTCCCAAGCAGCAATCTGCTGTGGGGTACATTCCCTAACTCCGTGGATACGACCAATAATAAGGTCCGCAATAGGATTAGGTAAGAGACAGGCATGCACATCTCCCGTAAAGAAAGGAGTGGCAATGTGAATTATAGCAGTAGGATATTTCTCTAGAGTGCCGCCAAATGTGACACATTTGATAACCCTTCCTGTCGCACAGGATGGATCTACAAGCGATTGTCTAACACCAATAGTGGTGCATCCGGAATCGAAAAGTAGTGAGACCGGAGTATTATTAACAAGACCCTTATGTAGGATTAGAGAACCTCTCCCGTCATGTGCAACCGAAGCAGGAAGAGCGGGGAGAGGGTGACCACAACTCAAAGTCGATATTGTAGTCGGTTCGAACAAAGTACTGCATTGGGGGCACTTGTTTGCTCTCCCAAAGTCAAATGAAGAACAAGTGACAGCGTCAGAGTTTTTATTATCAGAAACCTGATTACAGGCTCCCTGAGATTCTTGTTGAACCGAGTTAGCCTGCTGATATCTCTTTTTTTTTGTATTGAGATCTACCGCGACTACTATTACCTCTGAAGTTATCACTGTTGTTATTGTCTCTATTATAACTGTTATCATGTTTCGAACCACAGTTTCCATGATTATTATCATGTCCACATTGATGTGAACATCTATTTGTTTGGTTTTGAGGTCTACGCGAGGAAAAACCTCTGTTACCATATCCTCTTCTGAAATGCCTAAAATTATTATGTTGGAAGTAACGAGGACTGTCAGCTCGTCTCCAATTCTTCGACGAAGAATCACCCTGAAATTGATTTCCATAATTTTGACCGTAACTATGGTTACTTTTCTTATCAAAATTTTGTTGGAATCTATTACTAGAGTTTTGACCATAAGGTGCTGCCGAAGCAACTGGCAGACCTTCTTTTACTTTAGAGTTACTAATGGTTGCGTGAGGATGAGCAGTTATGTATTGGCTACAGAAATCTTCCATTTCTTTTATTGTTTTAGGTTTACGTTCATGAAGGAAAGCAAGGAACGACTCGTTGACAGAAGACATGACTTTGTCTCTAAGTATTAAGTCCATAAGTCCTTCATAAGTTTTTTCTGTCTTAGACAGCTCCACCCAACGTAAAAAAGTAAGACGTGTCTTTGAAATAAATTCAGAGAATTGCACACCAGTTTCTGGTAACATATTTTTAAATTGAAGACGATAGCCGTCTTCGTCAAGTTGGTATTTTTTTTAACAATATAGCCCTGACAACCTCATAGTTGTTCTTGTCAGGCTCATCTACCATACTTAACATACTTAAAGCATCACCTCTAAGTATTTTGGACAAATGATAAACCTGCAATGATTTATCTATGTTATGTACTTTACATGAAGTTTCAAATCTGTCCAAATAGAATGTTATATCGTCGATGGAAGCATTGAATGGTGGTAGGTTAAGTTTGAAAGTGCTTGCATTAGTCTTATCTGAGACCTTATTTGCATCATTAGCATTACCCATGTTCATCACCTTTAATTTCTCAATTTCCAAAGCTAAGATTTTTTTCTTCATGCTCCATTTTTGCTTTTCTCTCTTCAGATTCTCTTTGTAACTTCCTTTCTTCAGCCTCTTTTTCAAGTCTTTTATTTTCAGCCTCTTTTTCAAGTCTTTTATTTTCAGCCTCTATTTCAAATCTTTTATTTTCAGACTCAATTTGTAGTCTCTTCTCTTCAGCTTTTGCTTCTGCTTCTCTTTTTTGTTTTTCCATTTCCATTTGGAATCTTTTTTCATCCACCTGCATCTGCAGTTTCTTTTGTTCAGCTTCCATTGCTTTATCATATTGAGCAGTTGCAAATTCTTCTAACTTATCACCAGTCTTCCCAAGCAATTTACCCTGCTCAATAAAGTGCTCAAATGTAGCCATGATGAGTAATAATATGAGTCCACAACCTGAAATAATTAATTATCTTATTTCAAATTTAATTATAACAAGTCTTAAATGAAGCACTTGTTTACTCACAACACTATATTATTATCCCAATCTCTGAGGGAAACAAGTCTTATATCAAAGAACTTGTGTATATACCTTTTTGAAATATCATCAATCAACTCTTGATCATAGGTGCACTTCCCATTCAATAGTGCACAATACTATTCATCATTTATTAATCATCAGTGTAGTAGTAATGCATAAGCATAACCCACTATTAAATGTGAATTAACTACTATAAGTGTAACCAATGACTATGTAAACACAATCACAATGTAAACAATAACAATGTAAACATTACACTGTAAACAATACAATGTAAACAATACAATGTAAACAATAACAAAGATTTAGCAACAATACGAAAACATTCGTAGAAATCAACAAAAAATAAAGCGAAAATTAAAGAAATATCACAAAAAATGTGATGATATCTACGAGAAGATAACACAAATACAAGACACCACAGTGTATAAACAAAAATGGTATATGAAACTAAACCATAGAAAAGAGTAGGCTAGCAAATACAAACAAATCAAAATAAAACTAAAGAATGCAGAAAAATAACGAAAACAATACTAACACATGGCATCACAACTAACAAAAAATTAGCAACAGAAGTCGCTTTGCAAATTCCAGTATCGGAAATTGCACACCCTACAGAAAACGCTCACAATAGATGACCTCTATGACGTGGTATAATCTAAGGGAGACTCCGCCCAACCGAAAACCCGCAGAAACATAAACATATAAATATAAATATACAAATAACACATAAACATATAACATGTAAACAAAAGAATGAGATGAAACACAGAAGACTCAGTAGAAGTATAAGGGCACAGTTCACAAACAAACAGGCCACTTAACTTATGGAACTCCAATCGTCAGTACAGCAAACAGGATGTAATCAGCATTCTGAGATCAAAGATCCAACGTTGATTGCCATCTGTACTTGCATCAAAACAGCTACGACGATGGTTGAGACTTGAGTTTTCAAACGGTTCATGCAGTGTACAAGAAGTGTAGAACTCGTCAGCGATGGAACTTGGCCTTCTCCGAAGCAGAACAGCAACAACTCGATTCTCCCGTATGTAACAAAACTGGGAAATGTCACTTTCTTGACTTGGAACAGCAATTGTTGAAAATTCCAAAAAAAGTTCCTGGGCACCGCCGAGTAATTTCGTAACTCTGCACTTCTGTTGTTGTCTTGTAGATGTTGTCTGTAGACTGTTGTAGAGTGCTGAATGAAGCGGGTAAGGGACCCCGAGTATGCTGGTACCAGATCAAACCAGCTTATGGCCACCAAATATAGCGTAGCAAAGGTTGCGTAAGTATTATATGTGTTGATAAATGTTCTGTGGAGGATGTCGCATTTGCCACACAACGTTGAGGGTGTTATAATTCATCTGCTCCTCTCAAGGTATGATAATCCTGGCCTTTGCGGAGTAGTGTGCCACCCTCAGACACCAGGGATGATGAGGCGTAGTAACTTGGTGTCTGTAGTCTGGTTTAAGTGTGATGTAGATGTGTATACAGACAGTGAGCATTACGGACAAGGCAATCCACACAATGACGTCACGTGAACTCACGATGTGAAAAGTCAATGATGCTTGCAACAGCTAGTGACGGTTTTGTATAATTTATTATAAACGCCACAATGACGAAGTGTGTAGACATAAACAAGCAGGTACATCATAGGTACGATCAAACAGTCATTATTACATATGTAGACAATTCAACTGGCACAGCAGACAGCATCAAAATAATGTGCATCATCTGCCTTTTAGGATATCGTAAACCCGCTGTACATGTAGTCAGGTAGTAAACTTCCCCCTTTCCATAAGAGCTAGAAGATATCAACTAGGAGATTAAAGATGGTCTCCTCGATTTGACCTCAACAAGACAGGCATGTCTTTTGAGCGCCACATTATCGTCCTCTATTGTCCAGCAAACAGCAAAGGTATCAAACCTAGATCCATCAACAAAGTTCAGGAAGCAAATAGTCCGTAGGATAGGCATCAATCGATGCGTGACAATCTAAGTGGATCGTGAGCTGAGCAAACTAGTCATATCGTAGACTTTAGAATAAGGCAGGCTAAGCAAAAGTCAACATCACAAGATGGCGATAAAGTTACTCAGCCAAAAAAGGGATTTAATTACCTGTTCATAAGGAATTAAATGAATAATCACATATGCCTCCAGGCATTAGGAATAACACAGAGATATATCATCTCAAGATAGGAACAACAATCATGAGGACTCCTTCCTGAATAAACTAAGCGAAGACTAGCCCATAGCTACGTCTCGCCTTCACAGCTTCTCAGCACAGACTGCCCTGGGCGGAAATCGTTTTACCAACGCCACAAAAAGGGACATGCGCAGAACACGCGAATCGAATACAACTCAGGCCAATTTACGAAACGAAGAATGTTCTACGATGTTCGACTTAAGACCTATTACCTTAAAAGGAAATGAATCTTGAAACATTGCGATTGCCAACTGTTTTCAAAGAACTGACGATCTGAGCGCTCCATATATGGTCGTGACTCAAAATCGTTCACACAGCTATCGGCAACCCTAGCCATCAAGATAAGACAACTTCTTAACGATAGCTATCAAGATTAGACGACTGTAGAAATAAAAGTGACTACAATTTCATGAGTGCCTTCCCATGCATTAAAAAAATTAACTATAGTCAGAATGCATTGTCAGAATAAGTTGCGACAAGTTTTTAGCAGCAACAATATAATGAAAAACTTTAACACGAAAAAGCGATTAAATGCTAACAATATTTAGTTACCGCAAATCAGGAAACTGAGTTAATCTCCACGTATTTCTATAGGACATCCAGATAAGTAAGACTCTAAAAATGCGCGCTAGATCATTCAAGAAATCCTGATAGCAAACTGACAACTGAGTTTGATGAGCATGACTATGAATATGAAATGGCGGATTTTTGTCTCCCCTATGAGGAAATTCACCGCTCTTCCGACCCCTGATACATTCCGGCAGAGATTTCTTTCCCCGCGTAGACGGTTCTCGTTCAGGTGTTAACCAGAGGTGTTACAGAACTCTGCTCACTCTTAGTGACTACAGAAGACGTCGATAACATGACCGTCTTAGCCGCCTCTGGCCCACCTCTTTGAAGGAATGACAGTAAGGGATCCAGAGATTGCTAATTATAATGCCTCGTGAGAGAAGACCGTAGGCGTGGCTAAACTAGAAAAGAAGACAGATAGCGAAAGAGGCCTGGCTTACACGCACTTCACTTACATGTTAATTAGGAAGCGAGGAAAATCCACGTGGGACCCACGTTGGCGATTTTGATTTCAACAAAATGAGGGGTCTCGGTGAGATTAAAGTGTAGCTTCAATCTTCATCTGTCACACCTACACTGAATCTATTTGAACTTTACTAGACAGTGCTATAATACTGACATTGCCAATACTAAATCTATTTGAACTTTAGTAGACAGTGCTAGAATACTGACATTACCAACACAACATCTAAGCGTTTTATATTTCGGAATCGTCTATTATTCACCCCCACGAAATAAAAATAAGATTTCTCCAGAATGCACAAACCTAACGAAGCACTGTACTCTCAAGTTACATTATTTATTACAGTACAGTAGTGTGAAGCAGTGCTCCTCAATTTTCGTTACTTTCTGAATTCAACAAAACACTATAATATGTAAGTAGATAGGCGTGGTCCATATTTATAATTCGCTGCAATCAAGGACAACGCTCCCTAATTTTTTTTCTGATGGGTTGGTGGATTATAACAACTCAGCTTTGCATTTGTAAAACTGTGCGTGTGAGATTTTTTCGTAATACTTTACCATAACATATACATTTTTATACCATTATATGGTGTATTTTGACTGGTGTCACGACACCCCAGACAGGCACCGACGGCACACTAGTGTGCCCCGGCACACCGGTTTCGGAGTAATTTTATGTTTATAATTTGTAAATTGCCTTATTTCATGATAAAAAGAGAGTAAAATTAGTTAAAATGAAAGCAAAACAGATCTACACATTTTAGCATTCATACATGTGAGTTGTTATCATCAAGGTTCTTATAGTATAACTGGCAATAACCCGTCAAACTTGACGGGTTTTTAATTATAGTGTGCCGTTTCCGTTCCTGAATGAGCAGATACGCGTAGAAGTACATTCTTAGAGTGTTTTTGGTTTCTTTCCATTATACAGTGTAATCAAACTGTTCACGAACACAGTCATTTGAACGCTTTTCTTTGTTGATTGTAACTATTTTCGGGAGAGTATATATAATGAAAACAATACAATTTTTCAACACGGTCGCATTCCTCAGCTGTGACCAACGTACACTCGGCGAGAATTATGTTATTTTAGATTCAATTTAAAAGTTCTTTGATGACAACATTTCGTGTGAAAGTGCGTGGATAGTTTTCAAAGAGTGTTCCCTGATAATAGGTGGTTAAAACAAAAACTTTCAAGTTTTCATGATTTGTACATCGGGTGAAGGCTCACGCACACCAATTTTTATGCACTTTTTCTTTGTCGAGCGTTACTAATTTCGTGAAAGAAAAAAATAAATAAATAAATAAAAATAGAAACCAAAGTATTTGTTTTATATAACACCCACGCCGCGCAAGTTGCACACTGTGCGTTGCGCACTATTTTTCTGGCGCGAGTTACTATTTTAAGTGAGACCGACCGACGTAACATACATCGGTAATTATGTTATTTTTTTTTTAGTTGGGATAGTAATTTTCGACTTACGACCATACCGACTTACGACCATTATAAACTACTAAATCTATCAGAATTTTAGTAGACAGTGCTACGACGGGGTCATTGGAAAGCAAGTCACGATCGTCTGTTAGAGAACGACACGGCAATCGATAAACCAACAAGGCTAAGATTGGTGGAATTTGACATCAGGCATAAGACTGGCAGGGATGGACATATACGAAGATGGATGAGGCGTGTATACACCAAAAGCGTGACAGGAACAATCAGCACTCATACCCTTCGAATTTGCAGAGGGTGACTGCGCCTATGGGTTTGGCCGGAATGCAATTATGTCCATTCTAAACAACAATAACACTATCAATCATTAACAAGTAATCTTTGTCAAAAGCATTAAGAAGTACGGGTTCTTCAGTGTTACATACAGCCGACATTGTATTGTGGAATATATATATATATATAGTAGTATTTTAGCTAATCTCAGTGACTTCCACTTATTTCGGACTGCACTAACGTATATATATATATATATATATATATATATATATATATATATATATATATATATATATATATATATATATATATATATATATATATATAATATTTATATATATATATATCTTTTTGACGTCCAGTCTCAAATGAATGAAGTTAAGGCACTTGATTAGGCCTCTTACACGTGTTCTTGGTGATCGTTACTTTTATAAGATAATTCCCTCTATGTGTTTCAGTTTCCTCATTAAAATGGTTGTCCTGGGCTATGTAAGTCTTTCAAGATTGTTCCACAAAGCTAATCTCGCAACTCTGGTAATTGCGTCCTTGGCAAGTGTGAATCTCTCAGTGAAAAAAAGAAAGCGCCAGGATTTATTTTCACTGTAATCCCCCCGCATCTGACTTCCAGTCTTTTATGATAAAAAAAGAAGGGTTATTGTTGTCAGGTCGGGTTATCTCGCCTGAACAGCGCGGTAGTCAGCTGTTGATTTGTTTAAAAGTGCAATCTAGTATTTACTTGTATGTTCTAAGAAGAAAACGTGTAATCACTACTAACATCTCTGCGGCGAGTTACCGCGTGAGATGTATTTTGATTAGGAATGTTTTGAACTGAGCAGTCGCTCGCTAACCCGAGAGATGTGTTGTGAACTGTACTGAGCGATAGGGCTCGTAACAGTGTGTTCCTAGCGAGTGAAGGGGAAAGAGATTTTTTTAGCGATGTTCTCGATGTGTACCAGAGGATATTCTTGGTACCGGCATTTTTTATGCTTATGGGATATATGTGATTATCCGGCAGATGTATTAACAGTGTTGTTTATGACTGCAGTGGACGCAGTCCCTTTTGAGTATAATGGATAGTAATGGCCATATTAACAGTGTTGTTTATGACTGCAGTGGACGCAGTCCCTTGTGATTATCCGGCAGATGTATTAACAGTGTTGTTTATGACTGCAGTGGACGCAGTCCCTTTTGAGTATAATGGATAGTAATGGCCATATTAACAGTGTTGTTTATGACTGCAGTGGACGCAGGCCCTTTTGAGTATAATGGATAAGTAATGGCCATATTAACAGTGTTGTTTATGACTGCAGTGGACGCAGTCCCTTTTGAGTATAATGGATAGTAATGGCCATATTAACAGTGTTGTTTATGACTGCAGTGGACGCAGTCCCTTTTGAGTATAATGGATAGTAATGGCCATATTAACAGTGTTGTTTATGACTGCAGTGGACGCAGTCCCTTTTGAGTATAATGGATAGTAATGGCCGTATTAACAGTGTTGTTTATGACTGCAGTGGACGCAGTCCCTTTTGAGTATAATGGATAGTAATGGCCGTATTAACAGTGTTGTTTATGACTGCAGTGGACGCAGTCCCTTTTGAGTATAATGGATAGTGATGGTCGTATTAACAGTGATGTTTATGACTGCAGTGGACGCAGTCCCTGTTGGAGTATTGATGCTATTCGATGCAATGTAAACTGTCTCTCGTCTGTGTTGTGTCGTGAATAAAGTGTTCGAAACGTCACCAGTTGTTTAACATTCGATGACTTCTACGTGTGTTACGATGTGGTGAGTAACTGTACACACATATCTGAAAAACAGTCTACACAGTGACAGAACACCAACAGTACTCATTGACATAAATAATAAAACAGCATATATATCATTGATGGCCGATATAACATTGTGAATATAAAGGAACACTATATAACATTTGGTGGTTTTCAGTCTCAACGGGAATTTACACCTATGAAATTCGCGTTAATAGCCCTGTGTGGGCGTGGCCAATTAAAATTAGACATTTAACATTGATTGCTGATGTTGATCGCATTTATCTACGTACTAGAACTTGGATTATTAATAACCATCTACAACTGCAGAAGGATTTCAAGTTCGCATTTACGGTTGTTCAACACGGGTGCTTCATGTACACGATTTGGCAGTTTCCAGTTCCAGTTGTCCTGTGCGGTGTACGAGCATAGACCATTCTGTATCCAGTACGTGAAGTGAGAGGGGTCAAGCTCCAGTGACTTTCTGCGGTGTATTGTTTTCATCAGCGGACTGTGTGATACCTACCGTTTTGTCGGGCAGAAAGTTCTGGATTATTTACAGTTGACAAGATAAGTGGGTTTTTTGTTGTGAAAACTGTACCACTTTATGTCTGTCAAAAAGCCTTCCGAAATTGTGCATTATTGTCCTATTAAGTGTTTTATGTTGAACATTTTGTGTTTCATGTAGAATTATGAAGATAACATCCCAGTTTACCCAGGGCTTCATAAGGTTCTGTAGGAGTTAGTTTGTTTCAATTAAGCGATTATTCCGGTAAAAGGATACAAACATTGCCGTAGGTTAGGTCACTAGTTGTCTCTTGGGACAATTATTGTTTAGGTGTGACGTAACGTTTCATTGTTGTTATTGTTGTATTTTTCTTTGTTCCTTAGTTTATTGATTAATTTGTTTGTCGGTGTCTTTCTCTTTTCCCTATCTTTCATTTTTTATACACATTTTCGTTTATACACTGTGCTGTTTCTTGTCTTGTTAATATTTGCAGTTATCATTACATGCTATGTAACATTATTTGCTTTAGTTCCGCTGTACTGTTCAGTTGATTTCTGCAAACGTTTTTTCGTTTGTTTTCTTGTATCTTGTCTTTGTAACTGTTATTCTTTTTGTTTATATCATATGTTGGTTGTTTGTGATTTATTGGAGGACTTTATGCATATGTGATTAAGGCTATGTGATAATATTGACACACTTCATAGTGATATAAATTTATCTCTCATACTGATGTAACAAAAGTTCTACGCAAGAACTTGTGGTATTATGGTATACAGAGATGGTTAGATATTTTCAATCTTATGAAGAAATATTTAGTTCGTAAGCTGGAAAAGGAATTATCTAAACTTTAAGGGACATAAACTGATAATAATTATAAGTGGTGAATATATATAGTGGAATTGGTGATTGAACCACTATGGATTCTGAGATAGATCCTGAGGATATGGATCCTATATTGCAATATATATTTGATGGAGGTAAATATTGTGAAAGATTGCGAGGCCCACAGCTGGAAGGATTTGTGATGGACCGTTTTTTGGTTGATGTGGCATGGGCCCTAAGGTTTTTTTTGCTGAGGATACATTTCATTCCGTTCCTCACTTAATGATGGCTAGGCATTTGGCGGATTTGGTGCATTACCTTCGGGTATTTTTGCACAAGAATACTGAGTCTAAACACGATTTTATGACGGAGGTGATACACGATATAATTCACAACGACATTCCTAACAATCACAAACAGGAGTTACAAGATGAGGGGTTAAAAGACATAATTTATAATGATATTCTTCATGACCAGAAAAAACATTTAGAAGAGGAGGAGCGTATGAAAGTCATCAAGCGAAGTGCACTACAGGAAAGGGAAAATTTCTTAGAAAATATTGCTAAAGAGAGCGAATTACAGGAAACAGTATCGAGACTTACAGATGATTTAAAGGAATCAAACACAGAACTTACTAAAGTGAAAGCAGCGTTAGATTCTGCATTGAGCAAAATCAAAGATTTGGAAATTCAAGTGGATTATAAATATGGAGAAGTTAGTAATCTCAAGCAGCAACTTCAGGAAAAGAAAGAGAGGTGTGGAAAATTAGAAGCTGAGACAATTGACCGTGATAGGTCTTATACAGAGACGCTTCTTGATTTATTGAGTAAAGTGAATTCTTGTATGGAAGAAGAGATGTATACTGTATTTCCGAATGAAGTTGAGGAGCTAATGAATAATGAGAATAATGAAGTTGAAACACAGCAACTAAAGGTAGATAAGGGAAATGATGAAGAAGAGACATTAGAAATGTTAATGGCTGAGAAGGAGAAAATGATTAAGGTCGAGAATTTACTGGTGGAGGAAAGTGACAAAAGGTTGACACTTGAGAATTTAAACAACAAATTGGGTGAAGAGATTTCACTTCAAAAGGTGGAGATCAGTGAATTAAGAAACAGGGTGAATAGATTGGTAGATATTATTTTAGACTGCAAAGTGTTGTCTCCTTTCAATGTTGACAGTGGTAGACAGAAAGTTGATTATCAACATGTCTTAAAGGCACCGAGTCAGCAACAGACACTCGGCGCAAACACTAACAGTAAACATAGTAGTCGAAAATCCCTGCGCGGAAAATACAATTTTTCACGCACCAGTGATGCTAATATTACTGATTCTTGGCGACATGCCAACAAAAGAAATTCTACTGGTACAGTCGGTACTGTAGATAACAAGAAAAACTGTGAGAAATTTCAAGGCAAAAATTATTATAATACCAACCATAAATCTACTAGTGGAAATTCCCATAAAGTCATAACTAATGACAAAGTTAGTCGTACTTGTGCCCGAAATAATACTAAGTGTGTTGGTAACCACAATGATTCTATTATTCCTATTCCTGATCAAGGTGTTAAGTATATCACCACAGAAAAGATTAGAAACAGTGTTGTTAGGAAAGATAATCCAGATCTCGAACAGTATCAAAGGAGTGTACAAAATTGTAATTCTTCTTTGCCAAGAAATCAAAGAAAGGCTAACAGATATCAAAATTCTGGTTCTAAGGATTTTAAAAATTCTAGTGGAAATAACTACTATAGAGATTATCGATCATATGATAATTTTTCTACAAGACAACAAGAGCCATCGGGCAGATATTTTTATCAAAAGAGAAATAATAATGCTTCCAATTATAATAGAAGATCGCATGCTAATTGTGCCCAACAAAAACCTAAGGTTATTATTAATAAAGGTAATAATAAGATTGGTAGTCTTTCTAATACTACTACTTGTTTTCGCTACCTTGGGTGTAAAACTTTATTTCAGCCTACAGCGACAACGCCCTTGACTGACTGTCAGCTTCTCCCTGAGCATTCCTTGTTGTTCACAAGCGGGGAAGGAAGGTTTATTGACAGCCATGAGGGGGCCGGAGATTCTCACAACCACGGGTGATGGTAAAAGTGGCATTAACTTTCGTCTTGCCACATTAAATTTTACAAGTAACTACAGTGAAAATTTTCATTTGTATTTTTTCACAGCGACGGCTTTGCGTTAAAGGTCAGCGCTCATGTGTCGCATGAGATGAGAAAAATGGATACTACCTTACGCCTTTGTGATTAATGAGGTGAAGTCAGACAGCTTGTAGAATCCATATTATACGGAGTTGCCCTTTCAAATTAATGGATGATTTCTACACCGAGTTTCTACACCGCGGAAATTGTTTATATTTAATTTTTTGGATAAAATATTACTGTATGAATAATGTATTATTGTATTGTATAGTATGGGGCATTATATGGCGTTGCATCAAATAATGTGTATGTTCATAATTATGCACTATTGCATGCCCATATCTTTTCCGTGTGACTGTGTTTTTGATTACGCGCCAGTGCATTGCATGCTATTTTTACTCTATGGTGATTTCGATAGACATGATGCACGTATTATGATTGGAATCTGGTGTAGCGTATCGGTCTGTAGTAACTTGTCTTTATTGTTTGATGAATTAGTGG
This sequence comes from Oreohelix idahoensis, assembly GCA_024509875.1. Taxonomy (NCBI): domain Eukaryota; kingdom Metazoa; phylum Mollusca; class Gastropoda; order Stylommatophora; family Oreohelicidae; genus Oreohelix; species Oreohelix idahoensis. The sequence continues at coordinate 587,587 of JAMPIV010008509.1, forward strand.
ACTGTTGGTATTTACACTCCAGTCAATGTCCTTTGACCGATCTATGCCATTTGTGTTTGACCTTAGCGTTACGTTCAGAGGTTTGGAGTCATAGTGAAGATTCATTAAATATTAACGTGCTTTTGCAACAGTGATTGCTAGTACAATTTACTATGCATAATGACTTTGCCAGCCCTATGCACAAACTCATTAGCTACGAGGGTTCCTAAGTATTTTTGTTCACTGAATTTAGACTTCTTTCTTGTATTTTGGATGTCATGTCTAATTAAGATATTAGCACATACAGAGATTGTGTTAATTAACTGTTATGTTCTGTAATGTAATTTTGGAACATAATTTGTATGTATCAGAGTTGATTATGTAATTTTAGAAACAGATTGTGAAACACTGATTTTTTTTTTTAGAGCATGATACTTATGAATTTATATAATTTGATCTTCTTACCAGTTAAAAATTCAACATTTTCATTCAACAGTATGGATATTTTTTGAAACCATAACATAATTTTTTATAGAACATTTTCGTATTTCATTGTATCAGGAGATTGTAGATTTCTTTATAGTGTATTGCTATTAAGTTGAGAAACGCACAAGTTTACAGCTAAAGAACATTAATAGCTCAGCTGAACGTAATTATCAGCCTAAAGTAACTTAAAGGCATTAAGTCAAAATACATTATATTATGCTTATATATGTGCAAGTTGTTATGCAGATAACAGGGTATATTTTTTCCATGTGTTTTTCGGTATGGATTCAGATCTTGTGTACGCTTCCTTATTTCATCTGCGTTTCACTTGATGCTAATTGTATACTTTTCCTTCTTTCGACAATTATACTTGTATTTTGTATTGTTAAGTTTATTATATGACTTCATATAATGCAGCTAATGGTAATAGCTGTATTTATTTGATAGGTAAGGAATGGTTGATCTTAATCGCTACCATGCGATGTCATTGATTTTTTTTTTTTCCTATTCCGATGTCATTGCTGGTTTTTCAGTGTTGGTCATTCTTCTTTTTGATTGATCTTTTCTTTTCATTTTCTATTGAATGTTTCCTACTTCGTCTGTACAGTAGGGGTTTAATGTGGTTCGAAATCTATCATATTTCTTAGCTAGTTGATTATTTTGTATACCTCATATGTTACTTTACATGTTATGATGATATTTCTTTTCTCGTTGGACAGTATGACTTTACATACGTTGATTTTTGTAACTAGATATTAGATCTTTATCGACCCCCCTTATTTTGTCGATGTAATTTTCAAAAAATGATAGAATCATTTTTTTTCCCGGGGGGCGGTGTAGATGTTAAAGTCATATTTGGTATATTAATCTTTTATGATAAAAAAAGAAGGGAATTAATCATTAAGACTTGTTGTCAGGTCGGGTTATTGTTATCTCGCCTGAACAGCGCGGTAGTCAGCTGTTGATTTGTTTAAAAGTGCAATCTAGTATTTACTTGTATGTTCTAAGAAGAAAACGTGTAATCACTACTAACATCTCTGCGGCGAGTTACCGCGTGAGATGTATTTTGATTGGGAATGTTTTGAACTGAGCAGTCGCTCGCTAACCCGAGAGATGTGTTGTGAACTGTACTGAGCGATAGGGCTCGTAACAGTGTGTTCCTAGCGAGTGAAGGGGAAAGATATTTTTTAGCGATGTTCTCGATGTGTACCAGAGGATATTCTTGGTACCGGCATTTTTTTTTTTTATGGTTATGGGATATATGTGATTATCCGGCAGATGTATGTGTGTTGTTTATGACTGCAGTGGACGCAGTCCCTTTTGAGTATAATGGATAGTAATGGCCATATTAACAGTGTTGTTTATGACTGCAGTGGACGCAGTCCCTTTTGAGTATAATGGATAGTAATGGCCATATTAACAGTGTTGTTTATGACTGCAGTGGACGCAGTCCCTTTTGAGTATAATGGATAGTAATGGCCATATTAACAGTGTTGTTTATGACTGCAGTGGACGCAGTCCCTTTTGAGTATAATGGATAGTAATGGCCGTATTAACAGTGTTGTTTATGACTGCAGTGGACGCAGTCCCTTTTGAGTATAATGGATAGTAATGGCCATATTAACAGTGTTGTTTATGACTGCAGTGGACGCAGTCCCTTTTGAGTATAATGGATAGTAATGGCCGTATTAACAGTGTTGTTTATGACTGCAGTGGACGCAGTCCCTTTTGAGTATAATGGATAGTAATGGCCGTATTAACAGTGTTGTTTATGACTGCAGTGGACGCAGTCCCTTTTGAGTATAATGGATAGTGATGGTCGTATTAACAGTGATGTTTATGACTGCAGTGGACGCAGTCCCTGTTGGAGTATTGATGCTATTCGATGCAATGTAAACTGTCTCTCGTCTGTGTTGTGTCGTGAATAAAGTGTTCGAAACGTCACCAGTTGTTTAACATTCGATGACTTCTACGTGTGTTACGATGTGGTGAGTAACTGTACACACATATCTGAAAACAGTCTACACAGTGACAGAACACCAACAGTACTCATTGACATAAATAATAAAACAGCATATATATCATTGATGGCCGATATAACATTGTGAATATAAAGGAACACTATATAACAATCTGTTTGTTATGAAGCTAAGTAAACGTTCCAATCATTTTCAAACATAAATGTTGGGTGGGGTAATTTCAAAATATTCCGACATGGAATAATGTTGCAAGTGATGCAAAGGTAACGTATTCCGTGTATGGCAATCAAACCTCAGATGCCTTGTGTACCAACTCACAAATACATCCGTAAACTCTCTCAGCAATGTGTGTAAGATGTAACATCTTATTACTTTATCGAAAGTAATCTTGTCAGTCCTGTCTGTCCAAAATGTGTCATCCCGTATTACCAGCTTTGCGACGAGCGCAGTCTGGCCTTATCTGTAATTAAACACATTCGCTGGACGATTTAGTGTTAAGCTAATGTCTGATGTCGGCCGCTGCCGATATTAACCAACATGGTTGTCGATAATATTATCTCTGCCGCTCCTTGCTGAGCTTTAGGGAAGGGACTGGTAACAAACAGACGTGATGACTTATTTTTGAGAAGGGTGTAAGAAAGAACATATAAAATATTTGCTTCAGTGCAGAAAAAGAAAGAGGGTGCTGGTCGCTGAAACACCTAATTAATCAATATAACAAATGTCCAGGATACGGCCGTAGTGAACAAGAGAAAGACCCAAAAGTCATTTTGTGACAGACCATGTATCCGTCGTGTATACAACCAGCGAGCTACAGGAACAGTTAGCATTCACACTCTTGTACATATACTGAGGGAGACTGAGCACCTATGGGTTTGCCCAAAGTGCAATAATGTCGATTCTGTCCAACAATAACAATAACGAATAAGTATTTTTGATTAGTTCAGCAGTGATGCTTCAAAAATGGGATTCCTGAGAAAACAACGAAAGAATATAACTACTATACCTCCAGACATGTCATAATAGATGAATGTTGTACACAGGGCTGTCAACCTCATCATATAAAACGCATTACTACAGAAACCACCGGCCCAAAAGCGCATGAATCTTCTACACAGGCTTCCTCCAAGTGGACCTGCTGCGGTCTTGGCGCCGTGCTAACATGTGAACCAGCTGCGGTCTTGGCGCCGTGCTAACATGTCAACCAAGTATATATATATGTTTATCTTTAGTGCAGTCCGAAATAAGTGGAAGTCACTGAGATTAGCTAAAATACTTTTCTTCTCTTCTGTGATCCTTAACCGCCGACCGTCGAAGCAGTCAGTGGCTATCACTGTGGCGTCTTGTAGGGCAAAAACAAATTGATTCCACTTTGCTCTGTCGGCGGCCATCCTTCGTACAGTGCCCCAACTCTGGTTCATTCTTTGCATCTCAGCCTCCACAGTCCTCCGCCAAGTTGTTTTTGGTCGGCCTCTCGTTCGTGTTCCTTCACGGTTCCATAGCATAGCTATTCTTGTGATGGCATCGGGGTCTTTTCTGAGGACATGGCTAACCCAGCTCCAGCGTCTTCCAGCTATGATGGTGTGCATGTCCTATTGCTTGCTCCGAGTAAGTAGATCTTGGTTGGTGATGGTATTCGGCCAAAAGATTCGGAGAATTTTTCTTAGGCATGTTGTGTGAAAAGAGGACAATTTCGACATTTCCTTCTCTGTAACTCTCCAGCATTCCGCACCATAGAGAAGAACAGAAAGCACACAGCTTTGATATAATCTTATTTTTATGCTTGTGCTGTACTGAGAGAACTTCCAGATGTTGTTTAGACTAAAAAAGGCTGTTCTTGCTTTGTTCATTCTGTTGTTGATGTCTTTGCTTGCTCCGCCGTCTGGTGTTACTGTGCATCCTAGATATGTGAAGGTGTCTGTCTGTTCCAGTTGCTGATTCCTTGCTGATATAGGCTTAGGGCTGCTCACACTGAGCGTCATGAATATTTTCATCATCATCATCTCAGCCCGTAACCCGTCATGGGTCGTAGGGGTGCCATGGTGGAAGCATCAGCAGACAGGGTCCTCCACTGCTCTCTATCCTCAGCAATGCGTACAAGTGTGGAAAAACCGTGTCCTGCCCATTCTTTGATGTTATCAGCCCAGGATTTTCTCTGCCTTCCTCTTCTCCGTTTACCTTCGAATATTTTACTTATCTGAAATTCTAGATAACCGAATTTTGCTCAAAGATGTACATTTGATTCATAATGAGAGGTAAAGCATAAAGCAATTATTTTAACCATTCAGAAAATTGTGTTTTGATTTTAAATTTTCATTTCGGCCTTTTTTAAAGTTTTCAAAAGCAATTTAGCGAAGCCTAAAATGAAGTGTCAAGTTAATTACTAGTAGCGTAGTGGCAAGTGTAAAAACGTTCGAATCACGTTTTCGTTTAGTATTTGTGCGTGCTATTAGCAGTTTCCGATGAACAATCTGTAACTCTGACTTGTTATTTACGTTCTTTCTAACTTCTCGAAATTGCATTTTCTGTTTCATTCATTTACTGTGTGACCACCAGGCTCGCATATTTGCTATCTATCTATCTATCTATCTATCTATCTATCTATCTATCTATCTATCTATCTATCTATCTATCTATCTATCTATCTATCTATCTGTCTGTCTGTCTGTCTGTCTGTCTGTCTGTTTGTCTAATTTGTCTATCTATCTATCTAGACAGACCTGTCAGTCTGCCTGTCTCATACACATTTGTTACGTGTATCGATCTGTCTGACATTATTTCTGAAGTCTACAAGTAAACCAATTCACGGACAATGCGCGTATGTGTGTTTCGAAAATCGCCATAGATTTAAGTATACATCAATGTTACCACGAGGGGTACAATCCACATTAGTAAGGTCAAAGCACAAGAAAATTAAGATTGTTGCGTTACCAAATATAGACGAAACTTTGAACTGAAATGTCTAAAAACTGTGCCAAAATAGTTTCATTGACCTTAGTAATAAGACGTCACGTTCCGAATAAAGGACTGAAAGATATTTTTCTTATATTTGTCGTCGTTTTATTTGGAAAAAATGGGACGTGGGAACACGAATTTTTGTGGGGTTTTTAAACTTAGAAATATTTAAGTTTTGCAAGACTCTAAATCATTTTTAAATTATGTATGGAAGAATGAACTAAGTCAAAGAAAACGGGAAAAACAAATCCATGTTCTTTGTCATGGGATTCTACTCCCCTTTGCTCTGCAGTAGTGGTCCACCAGCCAAAACTCAAGAGTATCTAAAGTGGGTCGTCAAAGGTGTCTACCTTCGCACAAGATTACTCTTGTCAGAGTTGTAGATAGAAGGATAATGACGCTTCTATCTCAAGCTAGTTTTCACAAGATAATTCAGAAGTCAAGAACAATGCTGCATAGGGCAGAGCACTATTCTTATATCTGATCCGGCACCTTTTGTGAAATTTTAAGCAATGTTTTGGCTTGTTCGAACCCCCAGCTGAGTTAATTCAGCAAAATTCCTTTTGTAATTAATTTTGGCTCTATGGCTGTAAATATATGTATGTATACAAGTATTAAAGATTGTCGATCTTCATTTTTGTTATTTTCCAATGTCAGCCTCTCTGAATAATTATTCTCCCCAAGTACACATAGTATAACTCAGGAAATATGATTAGAAATCTTTACTATTCTTCTGGTTACCTTAATGGGGAAAATGTGTCTGGACAGCGCGAGGGCAATGGTTTGGCTGAATTACAATTAACAAGGTACATATATCTCACAACATGATATTATACACTTTATGCACATGTGATGTAATCATCACTTCTCACTGCTCCATTCGGAGTCTGGGGTCACCTCTGCTGTCTGTGTTCTGTACGACTAGCCAGAAGCAATCATCAGTGCTTGCTGTAGTGGTTTATGAATATACTATTTTTATACGCTGAGGTGCCAGCCTCCTATGACTGGTATAACCACTTAGCAAATACAAACATGTCACAATTCACACTTTAAACTATATGTTCACAACTTACCCCAATGGGATTGTTGCAAGTGGATTTATGGAAGGGAAGTAATCTTTGGAATGGTTTTTTAGACAAATTAAATTTCGAGTTGCAACGCTTGATTAAGCGGATACTTGTTTGACTTTAGGATAGAATTATCTTTTCCTATTTTTCGGGTGACAGAGTACAGATAAGCGTGGGAACGCTGTTTAATCTCAAATGTTGAGATGTGTTTATTCTGTACTGTTTTGAGTCATGTGAATTGCTCGCAGCTAGTCTGCATATGTTATCGAGAGCGGTGTTCAAGACAGCCGAATCTCGTGACGGGTTTTTTGGCGGGACTAGTGTGTGATTAAAGAGTTGTGTTTTGGGCGTGGACCGTGGAGGTCGGAGTCCCAGTGAATTTTGGATAGTGTATGCCTACGTAGGACTTAAGAAAATGTCGACATATATATATATATATATATATATATATATATATATATATATATATATATATATATATATATATTATATATATATATATATTCTTGTGTGTACAGCCTATTTGATAAACTGCAGTGAAGACTGATTAGGCCATATGAAGATTATTATAGCTGCCGTGTGTTGCAGGCTTTATGGAGTAATGGAGTACTGTTTAGGCCATATGAAGATTATTATAGCTGCCGTGTGTTGCAGGCTTTATGGAGTAATGAAGTACTGTTAAGGCAATATGAAGATTATTATAGCTGCCGTGTGTTGCAGGCTTTATGGAGTAATGGAGTACTGTTTAGGCCATATGAAGATTATTATAGCTGCCGTGTGTTGCAGGCTTTATTGAGTAACGCAGTACTGTTTAGGCCATATGAAGATTATTATAGGCCAGGATGTGGACAGGCCGTATTATATATATTCAATGCAGTATTATATTATATGATTCGTGTTTTGCTGTCGAATGTGTGTCATTTATGTCATCGTGTCTGTGTTGTAATGGAATAAATAGTAGCGAACTGTTCCAGTCGTTTGCAACTCTTTTTGACTCCTGCATGTACTCTTATGTACGTACTGTGGTGTGCGAACATATCAACACACACCCAGGTCAACATTCCAAACACAGGGACAAGACAGCAGCACACATATATTGAATTAGCCTGTGTGGCGATGATATAGACCGAACCACTACACTCGCAACAGTGGGTGTAAACAGACTATAACATTTAGACTTAGCGCCGTTATCAGCGGTGGTTTCAAAGGCCTTAATAACACTAACGTTATGCATATAACATTCAGACAGAACCATCAGCAAATCTAGTTTGTATCAGTTGGTGGTTTACAGTCAAGTTGGAACCAATACAGAAGAGGTTACTGCTAAAATATGCGGTTACATTTATGGTGGTTTTCAGTTAACAGGATCTGACATCTACGACTATTCGCGTCGATAGCCTAAGTGGCGTAGTTTTCGTATCATTGGATATCATTTAAGATGTACCTGTGTGGCATATACGATTAAGAAATTGTTACCTCTACAGTGATATGTACTTGAAGCAAGAGGATAAAGTGAATCAAATTTTGTCCACCAGACCATAACATATCTAGAGGATCAGTCACTACAAGTTGAAAATAATACATATGACTTGCACGTGACAAGAGTGTAGAACACTTGACTTTGTTATAATTAGCCTTATGTAGGCGTGCTTGAATCTCCTGTACTTCAGAACTGTGACCTAGTTATTATCTGCGTGGGTGGCGCATTTGAGAAACAACACACGCTTTATTTGGTAGAAGGCAACTTTACACCAGTAGCAATTGACGTCCTAGTTCGTGCCTATAGACTACAACAGCATCTGCAGTGCTCAAGAGCGTTCAATTAGACTTGGACAGTATTTGTACCAGCATTTGTACGGGTTGTGACAGATTTCTGCAATATTCGGGTTACCTGTGCCAGTTGTCACCATCACAAGTTCGAGATGTTATGATACACGGAGTTGCCGTGTACATTTCAGACTACAGAAGAGTCAAGAGTTGCAGTGTGTGCTGTATTATGGTTCCTGTCAACTTGTGCATTGTTAAGCACATATCATATTGACGAAATTACCTGAAGAGAAACGAATCAAGTTGCAGTGCTTTCCCGCAGTGGAGGTTTTAGCACTCTATGTGATATCCAGTGTCGTGGCGGAAAGAAGCGGGATCATTGACAGATAAGTGATTTTTTCTTGTGTAAATTGTGTCACTTCATATATGTCACTGGGCCTCCCTAATTGCTCATTCTGTTGTTGTTGTTGTTTATGTCTAATTTGACATATGATTAAGATTTTATGCATAGGTGTTAATGGCTGTTGACATATGTCGATTTTCCTGATAATGATGTGACTTGATAAAGGTGCTATAAAAAGGAATTGGTGATACAGAATTGAGGAATAAGCTCATTTCTTGACAAATAGTTAACTTTGTGAGCTGGAGGGGTAATTGTTAAACCTTTTGCGACAGTAATTTGTCATAACTATAAGTGATTACTATATATATTTCATTAAGTAAGTGAATCACCATGGATCGTGATAGGTACCCTACAGATATAAGGCCTATGTTGGAGTCTGCATTGGTGGTAGGTAGAGATGGTAAGGGATTGAGAGGTGCACGACTTGGAGAATGGATAATGGATGATTTTTTGATTAATGTGTCAACATCCCTGGAGTTATTTGCTGAACATAACTTTAAGTTTGTTTGCAATTTGGTAATGGCCAAGGATTTGGTGAATTTGCTACGGCACCTTCGTGTGTTTTTGCAACAGAATATTGAGCTTGAACACGGACATATAGTGCAAAGCATGTTCAAAATAATCCACAACCATACTTCTGATGAGCAGGAAAGGGAACTGAGAATTGAGAAACAAGCAAAAGTAAACAAAGTGCTCTACAGCAAAGGGAGAATTTCCTAGAAGGTGTTGCTAAAGAAAGCGAACTACAGGCAACTGTGTATAGGCTTAAAAGTGAGATACTTGAATCAAACTCAGAACTTTCTAGTGCACAAGCTACATTAAATTCAGCTTTAAGCAAAGTCCAAGACTTGGAAGCTCAGATAGGTAATCTCACGCGGGAACTTCAAGAACAGAAAGAGATGTATGAGAAATTGAAGGTTGAAAGAAATGTCTGTGAGAAGACTTATAAAGATATGCTCCAGGATGTGTTGGATGACAATGATATTCTCAGTCGCCAACTGAAAGAAAAGAGTAATGTATCCTCGGAGAATATGAATGAGTTAAAGGCACAAGCTGCTCAAATCCAAGGACTTCAGGCTCAAGTGGCTCGACTTCAGCCACAGATAGAAGAGGTTCAAAAGATGAGATTGAGGAAACTAGCGCGACAGAGGAGAGCAAGCAAAGAAAAGGATGAAAAGGTGAAATTAGAAGAGTTAACTATGGAGAAAGAGGAGGTCGCTAAAATTGAAAATTTGCTAGCAGAAGAAAGCGACAAAGTTTTGGCTGTTAAGGAGTTAAATAAAAGGTTAAGTGAAGAGATTTCACTTAAAAATAATGAAATTGCAGAAGCAAGGGACAGAATATATGGCTTACTAGATATGGTTTTGAAAAACAATATGAAGTCTTCCGTCAATGTTGACAATGATAGACAGAAAGTTGCGAAAAGTCAGCCCCATACACTTTTTGCTCAGAGAGATGTCATACATAGTAAATATAGATCTTATCGTGGGAAATACAACTTTCCTAGTTCTAATATTACTGATAGTTCCAGTAATAATTCTTGGCGTCAGAACAACAAAGATTCTTGTGTAACAACCAGTTCTGTTGGTCAGGAAAAGAAAGGTGATATATTTCAGGTCAAGACTCATAAGAGCAAATATTTGTCTACTACTGGAAATACTCAGAAATTAATAGCGGGTGTTGAGACTATTACTACTTGTTCCAAAGATGAAACCCATATGCGGAACAATAGAGATACTATTGTTTCTGGCAGTTATCAAACTCAGCACAGTCAGTTTGAAACTATTGGTAAATATATTCCCATAGGGGAAAAGAAAAACAGTTCTAGCAAGAGAGATAACCCCAAGATTAAACATTACCAAGGGAGATCAGTAAATAATAATTTTCCTTCTCCTAGATACTGTAGACAATTTAACAAATCTCAAAGTTTTGATTGTAAGAATGTTGGAAAGTATAATAGAGATAATGGCTTTTCAAATGTTGCTTTACATCACCAGAATAATATTCCTCAACAAACGACTAAAGTCATTATTTGTAAACAAGACAACGGTAATAATAAGTATTTTGATCATAGAACAAATAATAAGCGCAATTGTGCTAATTTCGTTCAACATGAGCCCAGAGTCATTTATAATCAAAGTAAACAGAGTAAAAATAACAGTGGATGCTTGAATACTATTGCTTGCTCTGCTTGTTGTTGTGAATATAACACTTTGTTTCAGCGTACAGCAGCGGCTACATTCAAGGTCGGTCAGGTTGTCCCCAAGAATTCTATGATATCTACATGTGATAGAGAGAGCTAGTGACATCGTGAAGAGACCGGGTTCTTACACAAGCCGGTGTTGGGTAATTGTAAATGTGATTTCTACGTTTTTCTCATTAAATTTCACTATTGAGTAAAATGGAAATTTTCATTTGTATTTGTTGACAGAAGCTACGTTGCGATAAGGGTCAAGGCTTCTGTGACATATTGACGGTCAGAAATGTGAGTCAACTTTCCGCTCGAGTAGTCAACCGAAACCTGTCAGCGTCTAAATAGCAACTGATGGTTACTTTCTGAAGGTCAAGCATGTTTACAAGAGAGTGGGAGACTTCGCGTCTGATTTATTTTTTTTTAATGTGAAGACAGTAAATATTTTTTGTATTCTATATTAGTATATGACATGTTGTTGTTTTGAAATAACATATAATTTTGTTGTAATGATTATTTCTATGCATCATTTGTTTGCCATAATTTTTTTTAATTGTTGTTATTTTTATGTCGGTAGTTTGATGTCATGGTTAATTAATATATAGAACATACAGAGAAGATGTGAATTATCTGTTATGTGGTGAAATGTAATTTTGAAAATAGCGTGCATGTATCCAGGGCCGGATTAAGCTAGTGCGGGGCCTGTAGCATATGTTAAGAAAGGGGCCCTATATTAAAAAAAAAAACAATAAAACAACACAAATATATTTGAACACATACATTTTTAATTTGTATAGTAATTATCATTATCAAAAGTAACAACACAGTCAACATTATTGTTTAAATATTAATGTTTCTACATTTAGCATGAGCAAATTTGTTGATGATATAGGACGTATCAATTTCACGCAGAAGTTTATGTTCAATGCTCATTAGTGTGAGATTGTTCAATCTCTTTTGACCCATGGTGCTCCTTAGTTCATTTTTAATAAGTTTCAGTTTTGAAAATGATCGTTCTCCACTGCAGTTGGTTACCATTAGTGACAGATAGATGCGCAAGGCGATTTCTACATTTGGAAAACAAGACTCCAAAGAATTGTCAATTATCAAACGGTAAAACTGTAACTCTACAAGGTCTAGAGTAGTGCCAATATGAGAAGCAAGATCAGTTTTCAGCAGTTCTGTAAACTGCACAAGTTCTTCACAAAGACTTTCTTCCAGATCTTCCGGATATGATTTAATAAGATTCGATGATCTCGTTACCACCTCTTCAGGTGTAAACGACTGTAACTGACGAAGGAATCCAAATACATCATTCAACTTTTGATAAGCTTTCTGGCGTTTTGACAAGGCAGAGAGCAAGCTATCAATAAGGACAAGAAATGTTCGGCTTTTAAACTGCTGAGAAGGCGTTTGAGATTCAACAAGTGGATCAAGTGTGCTGGAACCACTGAAATCATCATACTCTCGATTTCGTTTGTGTTTTCTTCGAGTTTGTTCTTGATAATGTTCACACTCAGTCAGATCCTTGGCCTTTTGCTCTATGTCTGCAAAAGTAGACTGCATAGCTTGAATATACCCCCGCAG